>CM046857.1:43947385-44190034 GCA_025617745.1 Heliocidaris erythrogramma | reverse complement strand
AGCAAATCTCTTTCAATACCCTCTCAAAATAAAAGTTTGCAGAACTATTTATGACCAGACATTACATTTAATGAGAGGTGGCGCAAACTTTAACAAGGGCTAGATGATTTATATATTTACTTGGACTCACATCTACATTATCTACTATATTGTCTACACGGTGATGAGAGCAAAGTCCAAATCTTCAAGTAGGTTTTAACACTAATGGTTGATATGTACATGTACAATACTGCTCATTACATGTATATCATACATTCAGCACTACACTTGAACTTACTGATGTCTAAATATTGACATAAAGTACATTGTACAATACAAAACACTAAAATGTCCATGCAGTTACCATACATTTCTTTTCCCTTTCAAATTCCTTATTATCCAGACAAAAATGAATAGAGATTTTCATACAAATGGGTAAAAAAGACATCCTTTATATACATGTACTTGAAGCATTTGAAGAGCTCAGAATACGATGAATAAACTATACATGTAGATAGCACAAAACATATGATTGATTTAAAGTACCAGCAGACATAAGAATTTGGTTAGTTTCAAATTACATAGCCAAATCTATTTACAAATTAACACTATCAATGTAAATATTACAGTGAGATAGCAAGAGAAAAATGTGAACTAATAGCTAAAAATAACCATTAAGTTGTAAATATCATATGACAATGGATCAAATGGAGGAATTTTTTTTCTTCTTCTAATTAGATGTTACTGAGTGCTCTAGTATAACATGCCATGTAAGTTGGTTCTACTAGGGGAAAAACTACAACTGCTGTATGTACATGTATATATCAGTGGACAGTTTCAAGTTTTCAGTTTTAGAAATAGAACAAGGATAAATTCTCGTGAATTAAAAAGTTGTTTTGAGCCAATACATGTAGGTCAACAATTGCAAAAGTGTAATACAGAGTGACATTCAAAAAGTGATACTACTGGCTTTACTTCTAATCCGGGCCCTGTTTCATAAAACTTGTTATCAATAACAACTGCCTAATTTATATAACAAATTCGCTATCAGCCAATCAGATGCAAGTACTTCAGTAGCTTATAACAGTTATTGTAACTTGCTATTGATAACAAGTTTTATGAAATCGTGATTCAAAGTTTTACCTTTTGAAAAGAAGACACTGACTGCAAAAGACAGGGCAATAGTTGACACAGCATACAGGAGCAGAAAGACGAAGATAACTGTGGGTGAACTGCTTTTGAATATCGCCCCCTGTGGTCCGACGGGGACAGTGTAGAGGATGGTCATGAATATGGTTGAGATGAGGAGGAAGATGAAGAACTTGATAAACCAGGCTGTCCAATGGAGCCAGTTACTCAGACCCATCATACGCATCGATTCCTGATGAAAAGCAATAACCATATAATAATGATAACAACAGGATTTATATTATAGAGCCACAGGATAAGAAGAGGTGGTGTCCTAAAGCCTACAAATAAGTAGAAGGGTAGATGTATGTTTCCTGATGGTTATTTGAAGAAGTCAAGTGAAATGCTGTATCTCAGAGATGCAGGAAAGCTTGTTCAAGAAGCATGGTGCAACAGGTTGATAATGTGTATTCTTAATAATGATTACACATGCACAATGAATGAATATAAAATGATATCTAAATACTTCAAAATTTATGTGCCAGTATTTTAAACACAGTGCCCCCCAAAAGAAAAGAAGAGAAACACCCCCCCCACTTCTTTAAGGTTGGCCAATCTGTCTATTCTGTCCCCTACCCCTACCATACCATGACCAATGCTCTCAACACTTAAAGAGCTTTAGTTGACAAATCGAACAAACAGTGAAATAAGACAGTTGACTTTTATCACACATAATAGGGTATATGTACCATATACTTCCAACAATTTGGCAGTCTCAAGGTTTCAGTCCATAATGAATAAAGCATTAAATATTAAGTACTGGAAAGGCTATGAAGTAATATTATGCATTTCCTTTGCTAATGTCAAAGTTAAAGATGTGCATTTGGCATAAATAAACGGAAACTGTTACCAATAGCATACGTCCTAATACCATCTTCGAGTGAACCGTTTCACGAACAGAACTAACACTCACCTTGAGTCTCTTCTCCTTCTCATAGCATATCGTCCTGGCAATATTGATCATTGGATAAACCAGACTGATGAAGAGAAGGTATGGGAGCTGAGCTTGTATGGCGATGATGAACAGATCATCTAGGTACGGTGGGTAGGGGTACCGTTGCATCTCAATCCTGAACTGGTCTGTCAGGGTCGGGTCGACATACTGCAGGAAAGCCTTGTCGATGGCATGCTGGAGGGAAAGAAACCCTTCTCTCATGTACCCTGTATTGAATGATGAAACAAAAGAAAGATGAATTGTTTAAAGGGAAGGTTGAGTTCTGGGGAGAGGTGAAAAATATTTTTTTTTAATAATAAAGTTTTCTCATTCCTTTTACGTGAGTTTGGAAGAACATCATAGTAGAAATGTTCCCTGAAAAGTATCGGTATTTCTCTTCAAATGCCCTTATATTATTTGAAATATGACGAAAAATAGCTGAAATGTCCGGTCCGAACATTCATGCAACATCTCTGTGCAGTCACATATATCCATTTCTGAGTGCGGTGCATGTGCTTTTGAGGGAGTCTGGATTGATATCTTATTATTTTTAAGATTCCAAAATCTCACAGTATACAACAATCTTCATTTAGACATGATCAACCTTTCCCAATTGCTTCCTTCCAGTTTCTTTCACAATGTAAATGCATGACCAGAAGGCACCATGACTCCCCCTGTACACATAGGCAAAATGAAACCAATAAAAATGTTGGGAGTCAAGTTTCAACACATTAACCCATTACCTATGGGAACAGGGTCATCCCTGTATTAAACCTATATGGAAATAAGATAATCGGGTAGTCAATGGGGTAAGTAGTAATGGTTTGATTTAGTGAGTTCATCTTACCAGGGTTTCCACCCCATGAGTATTGCTTAGCCCTGGGTCCCATGGTCATGATGAAAGGAAAAAGCTCATCCGTCTTCCATTCACTCTTCTGGTCGTTCAAGGAGTTCTCATCTGAGCTCATCCGAGGAGAGTTCCTTGGACTGGATGATAATCTTATACTGCAATGGACAAAAAAAAAAGAGAAAAGAAGGGAGATCTATATTATACAGGAAAGTTCTTCATCCATAAGTCAGTGTAGCTAAATATAGAGTGGGTGATTATCGAACCACCTGAGTTCCTTGGACTGGATGATAATCTTATACTGCAATGGACAAAAGAAAAAAGAAGCAAAGAATGGAGATGTTATACAGGAAAGTTCCTTTGGCTCGATGATAGCCTTATACTGCAATGGAAAGATACATGTAAGAATGGAGAGCTTATACCAGGAAAGTTCCTTTGGGCTAGATAACAACCTTATACTGCAATGGGACAAATAAGAATGGACGTCATAATTAGTGAATGAAAGCTACATGAAGTCTAGTCATTCACTGAGTTCTTGTCTGAAGAGTTAATCCTAGGATAGTTCTTTGGGCTGGATGATAATCTTATACTACAACGGAGCTGTGGGACAAAGCTATTTTCCCTTGAAATGCACTCATGTCATTTGGGAATTCACCATTTTTTTTTGGATTTTGAAATTTACCAACACAAACCTGATCTGTGAATTGTACATTTAGAAAACAACAACAAACAAACAAGCATCTGAGAGCAATACCAATTAGAATTATATATCAATCTTTATGCAATGCATAAAATCTGCTTGAATAACACAGAAATACGAGAGATGATATGAATATTTTGGAGACTTTTGTATCAATATTGGATTAACTGAAGACATGAATAATTATTATAATTTTAATATATTTAGTGTTTTCATATGATGAACAAACAAATATATTCACACAATAAGCATTAGGCCCTGAATGAACACAATTTGGCGCTAATTTACTTTCGCACCGGGTACCAAAAATTTGATTTAATCAGTAGGTTAGGGTAATAATTAGATACTTTGTATTAAGCGCAGTAGAGTATATTTGTATAGTAGCTGCACTATATAAATGGACATATTATTATACCCAAACTATGTGATTAAATTTTGGGTACACGGTGCGAAAGTAAATTAGCACCCACAATTTTCACAAACACACAAACAAGACTTCCTGAGAAAGTCATGTCCAATATAGCATTACGCTATACCACTTCACACCTTACGATGCAACTATGACAGGATTTTGTAAGAAATGCGATACGATGAGCTTTGGAGTTTCATGATTGCAAATCATATCTGTCTTTGGTGTCAAATGGCTCATTAATATCAATATTGCGATTGCATGGTATATGTAAAACCTTCCAGTTGGAGAAAAAGCTGAATGGGCTACCCATTGATGGCCAGTCATGCGATTGGTATAACCAGGGGCGGATCCAGGATTTAGTACAAGGGGGGGGGGCACACTTTTGGAAAAGGTAGACCCGTATTTTTTTGGTCTTGCCAGCTTCTCGAAAAGTCGCTCAGTTGGGGGGGGGGGGGGGGTATGGGAGTCCAGTTTCCCTCCATAATTCTCTGACAAGCAAAAAAAAAAAAGGTCTTCATTCTAAAAGGGGGGGGGGGGCACAATCGAAAAAAGGGCGGATCCTCTATGGTCAAAATGCATACTTTTCTTCCAAAAGGGGGGGGGGGGGGGCACGGGCCGGAAGTGGCCCCCCCCCTGGATCCGCCAATGGGTATATCGTTACTGCAATATGCAGCCTATTGAGCCTTTTCTCAGACTGGACTGCTCACAACACCCTGCACTTTATACTATTCATATGAAAAATTGGGACCTCAATCAGGAAGAATATTCATTTTCCATATCAAATCTGTTTTTCCGCTCTCTCTCTCAAAATCAAGTCGCAGTCTGGTCGTAGGATGTGCTGTGGCCTTTCACATGCGAGATGGGATATTATCTATATTTTACCTGTAATTAAGACTGGATGGTAAGTCACCATACTCTTGGAAGTCATTGTGGAATGTGATGCCACCCAGTAATGGAGATAGCTTGGTATTGTTGATCTGTGCAAAATACTCCAGCATAGCCTCTTCAGTTGGAAAACCTGGACCTGTTTTTTACAGGCAAACAAATATGACAAAAATGTAATAGTTCACATAAAAATTCTGTACTCATTATTACAATCAATGTCACTTAAACGGTAATTCATCAAAATGCATATACATTGTAGATAATACAAAAAGTGCATTCTTTAGTTGTTGGTTGTTTTTTTGTTTTTTTTTACAGAATATACCGGTAGTTAATGCCACTTCAAATTACCACTTCTCATAAACATTTTGGCTAAAGTACAAACAAATAGCTATACCATACCTTTGTTTAAAACGAAGTGAAACTGAAAGCAAATTTCTTTCACAAATAATGTAATTATAATACTGCATTCTTTGCAATATGAAAACTGCTTTATGACAAAAAATAACAAATGGAATCTTTTGCTGTATGATCTAGTTCTTGTACATGTATCTCTATGATGATGAAATTAATTTCATATTCACTGTCATAATTTGAAAGCAATTTTACAATGAAGACTTCGAAGAACATTGATTGATAGCTGTTGGGAAGACCAGAATTTTTTTCTCCATCATATTGCTTTGACATGTTACCAAATTACTAACACACAAAAATTATAATGCATGGGTTTGACACAAAATATAAACTGAATTAAAAAAAGCACCTTCGATTTATTACACATCATGATTAAGCAGAAAATAAAAGTGTATTTTTAAGTACATTTGTACCAGTATAAAATGATATGAAAAGAATTGTAAACCTGATACTTATATTCTTTCTAAAAATGGCATTTCCTTTTAATATACAATGTATCTCTATACAGTGCTTTCCAGAAAAAAACGACATTCAGAAAAAGTCTCCCCAAATAAATATTTCAAAATATACATACATGGATGTCTTAAAGTTTTATACCTGTGGATAGGTTAATGTCTCTTTAATCAAATAAAATTTGAATTGGCATTTGTTCTGGCTGGTATTAACAATTTTTGAGAACCGTTAGAATTGACAATTGGCAAAAGTCTCCCACATGAACATTTCAAAATGTGTTCACAAAATTTTTATACCCATGGATAATTTAGGGTCTCTCCTATCAAATAACACCTAAACATCGAACAATATTTTACGCTTGAGTGAGCAAAAGCCATTATTGTAAAATGGTGCAAAATCCATGACTGACAAAAAATTTGTATTGGTTCTCGCTGGTATCAGCAAAGATGACATTCTTGAAAAGGTTGAGATTCTTGAAAAGGCTTAGAAATTTTCATGTTCTGATTATTAAAAGGCAATTTATGAAAAGATAAACTTTGTTTTCTGTATGTCCTGACATATCCCATCAAAACTTCTTCAAATAACTTGGGCTAGAGTCTATGGTACATGTTAGTGTGTTTTATACCAAATTCACATCGTACCTAACAGGACTACATTAATACAAATGAACATGACACACACAGATTTTAAAGATAAAGACGAGTCCCGAGTATATTCTGAAAAGAAATTGGTGGGTAGCAACTGGGAAAGGTTGATTTTGTAGGTATATATGTGAAGTACTTGTTTTATATACTGTGAGGTTTTGGAATTATCAAAATGATAGGATATTGACCCAGTCTTGTTGAAAGTCACTTGCTCTGCACACAGAAATGTGTACAGACATGTTGCGTGAAAGTTTGGTCCAAACTTTTCCACGACCGTTATAAGATGTATCTCATCATACTTTGAATATGAGGGCATTTGAAGAGCAATCATTTTAAGCCATCATTTATTCTATGATGTTCTTGCAAAGTTGACATAAAAAATGAGAAACCTCACAAAATAGTTGTCACCTTTACAAGAAGTCAACCTTCTCCTTAAAGGGAAATCCAACCTTAATAGCAAGTTGCTTTGAAAGAAAGGGGAAAAATCAGAAGCAGATTGGTGAAAGTTTGAACGAAATCGGACAAGTAATGAGAAAGTTATGAATTTTTGAAAGTTGTAATCACTATACATATGGGAATTTCAAATTGGCCGAATAGGTAATGTCACTGTGATGTAGCTGTGGACAACTCCCCCATTCACTCCAACACACAAAATGACTAAAATGTCACTTTTTTCAAAATGTATTACTCAGTAGGATCTTTTTCCTTCATGAGGACCTATAACAATATGCTATCTTTAATATATTTTAAGTACTGCCCCGAGGGTAAAAGCGACTCGAAGAAAACCACAAATTAATGATATTTTTGTGTACGACAAATGGGAGAGTTGTCCAAAAAAATGTCCCAATCAAGTCACCAAACTGCCAATTTGAGATTCGCCTAGATGTAGTGATCTCATTTTTCAAACATCCATAACTTTCTTAGTCCTTGTCCGATTTCTTTCAAACTGTCTTCTTTACAAACCACACAAGATATACCACTCACCATCTGCAAGACTAATGAACGGCTTGCCCAAGTTCTTCACAACATGCGACATTATCTGGTTTGTTGTGGTTGTGTTAGGTGCATAGGCCATCTGCCAAACGGTCACAGGGATAGGGAAGAGCGACAGGTTGGGCGGTAGCTTGTTGATGTCGAAGGGACCATAGATGGTGGAGTTGGAGTAGACGGTGTAATCCACCGCATGCCTGATGCCGATGAGAATACAGGCAAAGAGTATGGGGATGAGAATCTCAAAGACGGTGGCGATCGCACGACGGAACTGAAGGAGGAAGTTCTTCCATAGGAGAAGGCCCAGCTGGCTAAGGATCCGGGTCATTTTTGCAGCAGTTGTGAGTACGATGAATTATAACTAGATGTGACTGAACCATGCAATCAAGGTGAGAGAAAGAACTCTATTGCACTGTACTAACACGCCACTATGACATCACATGGTCTTACACCTACATGTAGAGAGGGAAAGGCAGAAAGAAACAACTGATTAAACTTCTGACATCATGACAGACTAACTGGTATCAATACTTATCAATTACTTGACATACATGTAAGATAATGAGTTTTAACAAATCAAGTTTAATGTTAATATTTGAATTCAATAATAAAAAGAGATTTCAAGCACCTTATAAAATGAGAAAGAACTGAACAAAAGATGTGAAAGGCACATTTTGGAATTAGAAAGAATATTTCCCTCCTTCCATATTGATACATACCAAATTAACAGCACAACGATGCAAGAACTTTATGAAACTAAAGTTAAACAACATGTACATGTACGTAAACGTACACGCAAGAGCATTGCTACCTGAAGACACTGTGTCACTACACGTGAACCACTGTTTGCTTAGGCTTAACAAGGACATTTTTGCATCATAAAGTCTGAAGTTCGTCAATAAGTTCTCTTCTAAGGAACTACCTCTGGTGGGTTTGTTTGACATGGAAGTACAAAGGTCCTCCGACTCCTGTCTACTCACTAATCATTAACCTCACGAGACAGCCAAGTTTATCAAACATTCATGTATCGTTGAATCTCAAACATGTCAATGTCACACTCAAAGGCAGTTGCTTATATACATGTATACATGTAATTATCCTGGATGATAAGGAGAGAGATGAATGGGGGAAATGAAAAATAAACACAAGAAAATAATATCTAGTAATATCCAGGCATCTTTGCAGGACAATTTGCCATCTGGCGCCATGTGATTGCATTCTTTTGTAGTGTGTATGTACATGGATCTATTGGGTTTTAATAAGATCAAATATAATAATTATAATAATCATAATAATAATAATACTGATAACAATGACTAAGATGAAAATTGAAAATAGAAAATAAAAAATCTCAACAACCAAAAAATAAAAAAAGTAATTTTTTTTTTAATCATCATTGTACCCCCTAGCAGCAATTCGAAAATAAACCTGATTTTTGTTTTCTTTTTTTCTATTTTTGTCTTTCTTTGATTTTGATTTTGATTTTTTTTTTTGGGGGGGGGGTGCTCAAGTGTCTGAGAATTTGGAATAGAGCTAGAAAAATTCATTTTTTAAAATAGAAAAGACTTCAATAATCTTCAGAATTGAAGGAGGCAGTTGAACCCAAACCTGAGAACCTGAACTTGAGAAATGAGAAGTCCATTTTGAGCTAGTCCACCCCCCCCCCCCCACATACAATTGTACAAGCAACTTGTATACAGACAATTTCACAGGTGATTCAGAGATTCTAGACAGGCCATTTTCAAACAGTATGGAGTCTAGACCTCTTAATAACTTTAGTTAAGAATTAGGTTAAGAATATTTCACAAGATATTTTGACAATTGTAGAAATGGCAAATATTCACAGACAATGACAGAATGGAGAGCTACTTGATACACTTGTTTCCTAAAAACTGCAAATGTGACAACTTCACTTTTACATCAAAGTGAAGTCCAAGCCGATATCAAATTGGTGAAGTAGAAAAATTAGAGAAACAGATCAGGGAAAGTTACAGCAAAATCTTATAAAAAGTAAGAAACTAAATATGAATTTTTGAAGTTGTAATCAATCAAACACAAATTGGCAACTCTGTGACGTAGCTTAAAACTAAAAAAAAATCATACCTACATGTACTTTCTCTTAAGAAAATGTAATCATACAAGCGCCATCCATCATTGGACATGTGTTTTTACACAACCTCTGTATACTGGACAAATATTTTTAAATCAAGAAAAATTCTTAATTGGTGACATTTTCAGTAGAGCAAATGGGAACGGTCCTCGCTTAGTTAAAAGTACTGACACCTAACTATAACTAAAACACAACCAATGCAAATCACCGATGTTGGAAAACATGTACCGTACATTTCTTCTTTTTTTTTTAGAGTTAGTAATTTATAATTGTGAGTGGCACGGTGAGAAATAACCTTACAATGCTCAAAGTACATACATGTATTTGTACTCTTTCACTGTCACCCAATGAATAGAGCATCAATTTCCTTTCATAGTTTTGGTTTCATAACTGTAATAACTTGTGTTTTACTTGTGAGCAAACAATTTAAATACTTAGATGTATAGAGCTATAAAATGTGCTATAGAAAAAAAAAGTGCAGTTTCTTTCACATACATGTACCAACACTTTTGGTTTCATGGCTTAGAACATCACCTCATGATTACTTTATATAAAGAGCTTTTGATCTGCTTTTGAATTCTTTGCTAATCTATGTTTTAAAACAATACACTGATACCTTAGCTCAAGCTCCAAACTTTCCCATACATGTTACAAGTATTACAAAAATGTATTTGAATTCTTTGCTAATCTGTATTTTAAAACAATACACTGATATTTTAGCACAAGCTCCAAATAAATGCATGTTACAAGTATTACAAAAAATGATATATGTTTTGTGTTGCCTTAAATACAGATCATTTAATATCATAACAAAGCAATATTACTACACTAAAAACCTTAAAGACAGATAAAGAGGAAAAAAATATATATTTATCAGCCTTTATAGGCAATTGGTATTGCCTTTATGGTATATGTACATGTATATTACAGACTTGGCACTATATATTTTTTTAATGATGCATATTTCTCACTGGAGAAGTACATTTTTCAGCAAACCTCTTAGACATATCACAGTTAATTTTTCTTTTTTAAAATAAATGATCTATAAACAAATGCAAGAAAAACGAGAACAACAATTACATGATTTGTGACCCTCCACCACAATACGACCAATAAGCCATGGGAGTTTTTAGAGTAAACAGCTGAAAAGGTTGTTTGGGGTGGAAATTTGTTATTTCAACTTTGTATTTTCTGAGATTCAATTTCTCAATCTACCAACTGACAAGTTTTCGGGGTAAAATAAAATGTTGAAATATGTTTTTTCTCTCACTCAAAATGACCATTATTTCCTGGATATTAAAACTTTGTGTGTCAGCTTGCTGGGATCATACTTCACATCGCTTTTCTGATATATAGCTCATAAACTATGCACTGTCTGATATTCAAAATCTACAAACACAAAGAAATATATATTTTCTAAAGGTATGGAAAGTTTCAACTCAATCAAATTAAAGCTTCACAGTGTAGGCTAGGAAGTTTTTTAACTCAACCTTTTGTGCGACAAACAATAGGACACAGATTAGTCGCTCTTAAATGGTCACTCTTCTTTAGAGCCCGTTTTCTCTATTGTTTTAGTCATTAGCCTGTCTGACACTCTGACATTCTCATTGTAATTTCAGGGTTTTCTTAGTCCATTCAAGACAAGTTATATATCATTTTAAAGGTTAGAATCTAAGCTCTCAAACTGTGCTGATATTAAAAAATCCCAGATTTCCGACTTATTGGTCGTTTTGTGGTGGAGGGTCACATCTGATGCCCTTTGCATTAGTATACTACAAATTTAATGAGAAACAATCATAACATTTCTTGGCCATCATGAGCGCGCTGGGATCTTCGAGGCACCTGGATAGAAAAGAACAGCCACCAAACCCTGGAAACAAGATTTTTGAGGCCATTTTTTTAATTATCAGAGTGTACCGCAACCACTGAAACATGATTTAGACCCTAGACCTTTCATTCGCTGGATTTATCAGAACATCTTCCTCATAATAATATTGGCCATTAACTTTCAAGGTACATGTAACAATGACATTGTGATTTTTTAGAGCTGAATTAAGATGAACATGATAAAGTAGATCTATGCTCGGTTTGATATATTTATTGTATTTTCCCCTCATCGGTTTAGTACATGTACATAAGAAATATCTTTTCTTGTTTGATTGCTCGGGGCTAAAGGTCAAGTCTTCCTGGTGTTCTCATGCCATGGTCCTGGGGTGGTATTCTGAAAATTGTTGTAACTTTTTTTTTGTAACTTTTCTTCCTGAGATAATACAGCTCGAATATTGTTATAAGTTGGTATTCTGAAATTGTTTTAGCGGGATATTACCTACTGCCTTGTAATTTGATATTATTTTATATCTGATTCTGAGAGGATGATGATGCGCTACAAAAATGCCGACATCGTGAGATACAGCAGTAAGAGGCTGTTCTAAGTTTTGTTTTAATTACCATGGAACATCAGATACAACGAAAGATTAATTTTAATAATAATTTTCAGAATACCAATTACCGGTATCTCATGATTATCTGCCAGCATGCAAATTAGGATATTAGGTCTATTGCATTTTACTGGTATGTGCAGACACCTGAACTGTGTGCAGAGTAACAGTCTAGTCTAGAAACGAGATCGAGTCTCGAGAGGAAACCCCTACATGTACCTCAGCCCAGAAAGGGGTGGAGTAGCTGTTACCTAGTTGTGATGCCTGGCTTTCTGACTGTTTTGGTGTGGCTTGGTTCTCTTCTGGGAGCTGTCGCTCTATCTGCATCTCTTACCCAAAAATCCTACCCTTTATATAGTAATCGAGCAAGCCATTCTATACGAGACATGAGAGCATCTCACAGTTGTATATAAAAGAATTACTTCTGTTTATAGAGCATTATACACAAATTAAGATTACCTTACCTATCTTTTCTGTAAACAATGGGGCTGGAAATAGCCCTGCCAGTGGAACTAAGCTTTGCCACAGTCAACAGTCTCCTTTGTCTTAAAGCTTCTTGAGTATAATAACCTGTTTAGGCCAGTCTCTCTCTTACACTAAAGGGGTGTTGCAAGAAAGTTGCAATCAATTGCAAATGGTAAAGCAAACTAGAACAACCATTTTGAATGGTTCAGGGTCTGCACATTCAAGAAGATGCGCTTGCAACAATGATTTTGATTGGTCAGTACCGATCAGTTGCAACTTGCAATCAATTGCAACTTTCTTGCAAGACCCCATATCAGGGGCGGATCCAGGATTGAGTAAAAGAGGGGGCACAAAAATGAAAGTTAGTGAAAAGGTAGACCCGTATTTTTTTGGTCTTGCCAGCTTCTCTAAAAGTTGCTCACTCAGTGGGGGGTGGGGGTAGGGACAAAAACAATTTTTTTTTTGCTTCAAAAACCATCAAAAATCGCTCAGTAAGGGGTTATGGGGTCAAGTGTCCCTCCATAATTCCCTGACAAGCAAAAAAAAAAAGTATTCACTCTAAAAGGGGGGCACAATCGAGAAAATGGTGGATCGTCTATGGTAAAAATTCATACTTCTCTTCCAAAAGGGGGGGGGGGGGGGGCACGGGCCGGCTGTTCCCCCCCCCCTGGATCCGCCACTGCCCCATATGATATCCAATGAAATAGTGCTGGGAAAAAGACTGTGTGTTATTGAAGGGGTTACTGACAGTATGCACAGGCTTAGTAGTGAAATATAAAGAAGTTGTTTAAGCCTCTCTTGCTTTTGGGTTCATGTCTGCTATGGACATGGGTATGTAGGCTGGAAACTAAAGGGGTTAAACTAAAGAGAGTTTTCGCTGTCGCTTTGCTCTCTAAAGAGGGCTTCCTGCTTAAAGTGGCATTCAGTCACAGTATCATAATTCTTATTTATTTTATCCAAAGTATTGGGGGAATGATAATACAGGCCATCCCCCCACCTCAAATATTTTTTATATATTTTCGGTTTGCACAGGAGATCGAATGGTGGCCCGCTTCTGTCTCTAAGTGAAGAGGCAAATGAACGAGACAGAGAATTTTCGGTCTAGGACAGCCATAGCCATAGACCGAAAATTCTGTCTCTCATTCATTAGCTCTTCACAAACTGAATACTCATTGACTTTTTATGTCCTTCAAACGGAGAAAACCTTAGACCCTGAATTAACTTTAATCGGATTATTCAGTCAAATTGGTAAGTTGAACCGATTCCTTAAATAGTAGAGCCTAGGTCTAACCAATCTACATATATGAGGAAAAATCAAATTATAGCGATTTTTACAACTACTCGTCGGCGCGTAGTCGGTTTGCACAGCAAAGTGATACAAGCGTTTCTGTCTCTGAGTGAAGAGCTAACGAACGAGAGACAGAATTTTCGGTGTAGGACAACCAGAGCGGCACCCGCTTAATTTTGTCCAGACATGCCAAAGGCAGAGCCTTGGCTTCAGCTGCCGACGGCGAGACTTAGCTGAGCTGAGGAGGGATCGACTGACACAGCCATGACAGCTGACGTCCGGGTCCGGGTACAGCGTTACGCATGCGCGTCAGTATATTTTTACGTACGTACGAATTCTCGCTTGCGAGAGACAAGAGGCCGAAGGAGGATTACAATTGAGACTAGTATGAGTATGACTTAGACCGAAAAATCAGTTTATTTCGTCAGTCTCCTACATAGACTAGTGCTGGGACTAAAAACCGGGTACCCAGGTCCCGCCCGAGAGCATCGGGTCCTGGGTCAAAATATTACATGCCCGTTTCCCGAAAATAAGTATTTAATGACTACTCATGTATGTAACATGACAAGGCGGTAGATAACGTCGACCAGCCATTCAATATCTACATGTAAATATCCATGTAGCGCCCCACTGCAGTGATGCGCTTTCGAGTTTTTCCCAGTGTTAATAGCTTATTAAGGGTAAATATAAGCTTGTAATTTGTGTTATATGATTTTCGGGTAACCGGGAACCCGCCCAAAAAATCGTCGGGTTCCCGAATTGAAAAAATACCCGAAAATCCCACCCCTAACATAGACCGAAGTCTGCCCAAGCCACTCCCGTTGGGGTCCATCGCTATGTGCTTTCCTATGGTGCTACAATATTCGGCTCATCGCGGACGAGTTATACACCCTTGTGCATTACTTTTGCTTTGACCAAAGTTTGATTAAAATATTACAAATACCACATCACATAAAATCACCAGCTCTACTCATACTTACATGAAAATTAAAAAAACTTGCAATCGGAGTGATTATACGTACGTTTTCAATATTTCTTTTGCAAAAAAATGCGATAGAAATGTCACAACGATCTTTTTTCAGTGCTGGTCTCTCGAAAACCCGATTGCCAATCACCATTGCGCACACGTAGTAGTGCTTCAACATGAGAGAAAAGATCGTTCGCGATATAATATTCTCGCCTTTTTTTTCATCGGAATAGGCATTCAAATCGTAAAATTCATCCTCCTTCACGCAAATCTATGATTTTTCATTGCATTTTAATTTAAGTAGGCAGTGGCTATTCTTACGACGAGTCGTAAGAATAATTTTCCAGCTATTCTTATGACACGCACACATGCTCCATTTTCGTACTCTGCGCCGTCGTAAGAATAATTTTCCGGCCATTCTTACGACATGCGTATACGCTCCATTTTTGTACCCTATCATGCCTATGCGCATGTCTTAAGAATAGCCACTGCCTTTTAACTCGAATTATTTTAAGTAAGGTTTGTGAGATTATCTTACGACCGAAATACGATGGAACAACAAATTTATCAGCTTTGACAGCATTTGAGTCAGGAGCTCTGCAGCTAAGCTGGGAGTGGGAACTACGTACGCGTACGTTCACTACATTACTTATATTCCATTCGCCTCGATTCTGCGATAACCCCGCTGACATGTCATAACAAGGTTAATTTTGGATTAAAATTTGGATTATTTCAAAATTCAGGTGAGCGCTCTATACATTATTTTAATTTATGTCGATCTACGACTTCTAATTAGTAATAATACTTTTGGCCATAGGCATAGTCGGCATAGAGAGACCCGTCCCTAGTATGATCACTTCACCTAATACCGGCCATGTCATATACCGACCATTAAGCGTATCATGGCATCTAGTGCGCGTCTTGCAAATCAACCCATGGGACTACGCGTAGAATGCCTAGCAACGTTGAGAACAGCAAAAAAAAAACAAGATGAGGAATAAAAACGTAAGTATTATCAATTTATTGTTAATTTTTAATATTTTCATTAAAATAATTTCTTTTCATAAATTGCCATTGACTTATGTGCAGGGGTCGGAAATAAGACGCACTTCTCGACTTAGACAGCTGAAAACCGTCTGTTTCGGAGGAGTCTTTAACATTTTCTTATTTTTACCTTCTCCTCCTACACAGACGGCTACCCAACCTTCGCGGTAGATAAGGGGATCTTACAATACATGGCCTATGAGGAAATCCCCCCAAAAAGGGGGATCTGATTTTCCATCCCTATAAGCCATCCCCTTTCTCTAAAATTTCACATAGATGGTGCTAGGGTTCTCATATTTCAATACATCATAAAAAACCCCGAAAAATATACAGATAATTAACAAAATTTCGGACTTACTCTGGTTTGAACTCCCTTCGCACTGACTGACTGAGTATTCGCTGCGTTTTACTACACAATCTCTATACGCTTCCGACTAGGCCTACTTCCGGGTCATGTGATTATAACCAAGAATGGCTGTCAGCGACTCGCTACTGACGTGCAACTTCCATGCTTCAAATGATCAGATTCGTGTACCAGACGAGGAATTTGGGGTAAGAAATTTATTCAAGCATATTATATTACCGTTGTTCTCATTCTGAGTTGTTTATTTTAATAAAATAATGTATTTATTGGAAAATGAAAATTCGTCCTTAGTCCCTGGTACAGAGTGAGAGACCGAGTTCAGTCTATGTAAGGAGGTGTAGTGAAGCAAGACGTAGTCCAGTGGAACACCCGACGAACAGAGACTGAAGCTTTCGGTCTATTCTCGACTATGCGTAAAATGAGATGACTCTATTGCGACGTCATTTCTACAAGAACGCGCAAGTATTATCGCTCGTCAGTACCTGGATCTTGTTCCCCAGTATTTGGATAATAGTCTGATGAATTTTCATTACGTTTCATGAAGAATCTTTGCCGTAGTCGTTGGAAACATCGTTAAGAGGTCGGTATTAGGTAAAGGCATCATACTACTAGTAGTAGTAGTGGTTAAGGCCCGCGGAGAGGTACTCGACTACGGGTAGGCTGCTTCCGTCTGTCTTGGAGGAGAGCCTCGAAAGTCAGCGTCCCGGGGCTAGGAACGGCGTAAACCGACCATGTACCAGACGCCGTGCGAAGCACGCGACAGCGCTGTGTATAGACTATAGTTAGGAACGGCGGATCATGTAATATTATAATATAAGCGATACACATTGATAGAGAGACAAAATATTCATGATTAATTAATCATTAAACGGTCTCTCACCTGCCAAAGATCAATGCACAACATTTACAAAATATTCTGGAGACGAAGCGTCCATCTTACTTGACACTCGATGATACCGGATGATACCGCACCGGCATTGTTTATAGTACTAGGCTTTGGTCGAGTCGTTTTATAAATTTGCGAAGAAACGCTATCGTTCACTTTGACGTAAATTTGTAATAAAGCGGCTTGTAAATCCTAGCATAAAGAGTCAGCTGATCTCATCTTTTGTATTGCACCTTCGAAAATAGCTGGTGATGTAACCATGTGCAGACCGACCCATTCATGCGAAATCTTTTACACCTTTACTTCAATTTACTGGGATTTTATGAACCACTTACGGCGAAACAGGGTCATGGGGTTTATCACTCTGCCATTTTTTCCTCCAATATCAAGAAGTAAAGTGCCCCGTGTTGAGTTCAAGATGTGTCCCTCGGACTCCCTCCCATGCATATACCCCTCCCCCACGAGGGAACTACTAGTAACGGACCATTCTTTGTACAGTAGAACAACACACGTGACCATCTAAGTTTGCCTCATTGCCCGAAAATCAGATTGCATTTCTTGATTTTTTTTTTATATCACCATGCAGTCACGTTCTTACATGAAACAAATATTTCCCTTTCTTTGAAAAGAAAAGGTCATTTCCTAACCATGGTATAGAGATCGATGGTTTTTTGATAGACATTTAAAAATGCCCCTTTTTTATTGGTCACACACACGTGACTGGTCCAAATTTCATCTCGACATAGATGTTGTTGTTGGTGATGTAACCATGTGCAGACCGTCCCATTCAGGCAAATCTTTTACCCCTTTACTTCCATTTTCTGGGGTTTCATGAACCACTTACGGCGAAACAGGGTCATTGGGCTTATCACTCTGCCATTTTTTCCTCCAATATCAAGAAGTAAAGTGCCCCGTGATGAGTTTGAGATGTGTCCCTCCCATGCATATAAATACCCCTCCCCCACGAGGGAACTAGTAATGGGCCATTCTTTGTAAAGTGGAACAACACACGTGACCATCTAAGTTTGCCTCATTGCCCGAAAATCAGATTGCATTTCGTTGATTTTTTTTTATATCACCATGCAGTCACGTTCTTACATAAAACAAATATTTCCCTTTTTTGACAAGAAAAAGTCATTTCCTAACCATGGTAGAGATCGAAGGTTTTTAGATAGACATTTAAAAATTCCCTTTTTTTAGTGGTCACACACACGTGACTGGTCCAAATTTCATCTCGACATAGATGTTGTTGTTGATTGTTATATGGCAATCAGTCAATTTTGACTATTATCACACAAAAAAAAAATCGTTATTAAGTTTATTTATTTTTTTGCAGACTTTAATCATCTAATATAATACAATTGAATCCTCTTTTTTTGGGTAGTTATAATCTTGTTTTAAAATCATTA
The DNA here is from genome assembly GCA_025617745.1 of Heliocidaris erythrogramma. Taxonomy (NCBI): domain Eukaryota; kingdom Metazoa; phylum Echinodermata; class Echinoidea; order Camarodonta; family Echinometridae; genus Heliocidaris; species Heliocidaris erythrogramma. The sequence continues at coordinate 44,171,620 of CM046857.1, read as the reverse complement.
TTTCTTTTAAAAAAAAAGAAGATAAAATGGTATCATGCCAGGTTACCGGGTCCTGTCGGTTCTAAACAAAGTGGCACCGTCCTGACAAACCTGCTCGTGTTTTGTACCACAGAACTCTTTAGGAGTTCTGTGGTTTTGTACACATCATGATCAGTGCCGTATCTATATACGGCACTGGTACACATTAAAGGGATACGGCACCAGGCGGCCGTGGGGAAAGTCAGAATTGCGTAAGCCCCATTCACTCGTACACAGAGTTTGCGTCGAACGCGTACGTCGGACTACTGGGAGTCTGGGATTAGATTTTGGACTGCACGAAGCCGATCGAATCAGGCGGAGCGTGCATGCTGCGCGGCGACCAGTATGTTCGAAGTTTGCGCCCCGCCGGGCAACGGCATGATCATACGATCACGGTGCCCTCTCGCTGCATAAAATCGTCCAAAATCTGCGGTTGAGTATCCCTTTAAGGTTTCTCGGAAAAGTTTCCTATGTCTCTCAGGTGCCAGGGGGCTCCCTTTGGGATACCTCAATATCTTGAAACTCGAAGGAAAGGAAGAACAAATATCAAAGAAAGATCTTTTCCGAGGAAAATTGTTTCGCGCAATCTCGCATTTATATCAAAAGGAATTTAATAACAAAATTTTTATGACACGTGCATTGATCTTTATTTTCAATTTTTTTAATAATAGTATCGAAAAACATAAGCAAACAAAACATGGGCTTTTAATGAAATTGGTGCTGTTAATGGTGCTGTTATTATTATTATCATAAAGATAATAATAATAAAAATAAAAATACTCAAACAACCAAAAACGGTTTTCAAGACAAACATGGTACATGGAAAACTTATTTTCCATATGATACGCCTTTCATATGGGTTATAGACTTATCATTATACACATGCGTATTAATATATGGAGTTCTATAACTGTATTGTTCCCTTCTATGCATGGGCGTTAATCGTTACGTAACTCTATTCATCATGGGGGGGGGGGGACGCCACAATAGCCGTCCCCCCATGATGAATAGAGTTACGTAACGATTAACGCCCATGCTTCTATATGGATATTACTAACAATACTTGGAAAGAAATCAAAAGTTAATAGGAATTTGCAGTATTCTGCATTCCTCATATATAGCCTATAGAGGATCGTTTGTGGGTCAAACCTGGTCAAACAGTTTTTTCCCCTTTTTTTAACGAGACAAAACATTATTATATATACATGTCTAACCTTTGTGGTTATTCAGTTACTTTCAACTGTTAAAAACAACGTTAAAATGTTTATTCTGCATCACGCTGCATTTTGTATTTTTACATCTGCTGATTTTAAAAGTCCTAGAATCTCTTCAGGGTTCATACAATTTGTTTCAGAAAGGAGCATAGCTCTTTCTATAATATATATCGGGAATTTTGCCATATAGTGTTCAACTGTTTCTAACTCCAAGCATGAATTACACTGTCCTGTTGGGTGTATTCTCATTCTGGCTAGATCTACATTAAGACCTACACATCCAAGTCGTAATTGACAGATATAATCTTTACTTTTGCGCGCCCTAATTTACAAGTATAGGTAGGTGAAGCCGAGCTTTGAATTTTTTTTTAGTGCGTGAAAGAAGAACTGTTCTGCCATCTTACTTGCCATTGTTCAATAAAATGTTTCACTAAAATTCAGTTCACTTCTGAAAGTGTGAGGTGGTTTAATATTTCTATATGTTTACTGAATTGCTGTTGTTCCGCAGTGGGAGGGAATCCATTCAAAGAAAACTTGGGTAAACTCAAGTATTTCTGAAATGAAATTTTCTTCTTTTTTGTTCTTGATAGCTACTTAAGCGCACTAAATATGACTGCTCATAAATATAGTCTAATTGTTCCAACCAATAGACCGCTTCGGTAATGTATACATACCTTTCAAACAAAGGTTGTTCTTGACAACCTGAAAGCTTGCCGGACATAGCAACAAATAATGTATGCATACTGGATTCCAAGCACTGATGCTCATTTATAAAAAGCAGGTTAATGGAATAGCTCGTCACTAGGTGCTCAGCAATTATGTGCATAAATTTGTATACATTATACAGAAGCGGTCTATTGACACAATTGGTTCTCTGTAATAAATCACGGAGGAAAATTGGGAATTTTGATTTTTTCTATCGATAGTGTTTTAGTTTTCTGTTCGATAACCAAATGGCTTATTACATTTTCCCTTTCATATACTGATATTGCCAACAAGGTTGTATATTTGGCAACACTGGATGTTTAGGGTGCATTTCTATGTTATGCTTATATTTGAAGGCTAGCCGTTGCCTCCTAAGATGGAGGGGGTTCTCCCATTTTAATCTGAAGAGAAGCCAGTGATGTCAAGGGTAGAGCACCAGAACAAATCCTTATAGGGGAATTAACCTCAAAATATAAATGTGCTCATATTCAAAGATGTAATCTATATTATTCCTTTTTGTTGCCCTACGTAGTTTTGCATTAAAATATACGAGATGGGTATAAATCAAGATTTTCTCAGCAAGATTTATCGTCTGCTAGCGATACCAGGGGGCTGCCATTTTCTCGATGTGTACATAAAGATATTTTTAATCCGAATGCAAAATTGTCTTTCTTCCTGATACAAAATTCCATTTGAGATTTAAAATATTTAACAGATATATACATATATTCTAAAAACGAAACTGTAATTCAAATTTATGGATGATGACTTTCCCGAGCGTCAATTAATAGTGACAAACTATGGATTCACCTGCTTTGAGATAATGGACTTCAAAAGTCAGAATGCGCGTTGTATAAAGTATGTTCTGCTCTGCCAGGTAAGACAAAGAAAATTATTTCTAGTTAGCAAAACCGGAGAATTTAAAAAGAAATCTATACATTTCAAAGTTTAAAATAAAATAATGTATACACCTGGTACGTATTTTCCATCATATATGGGGCTTTTTTATAATGAAGAGAAGCAATTTAGCTCGTGGATTAAAATATCTTCATGACCGGAACGGTCTCCAATGGTTCATGTACAACTCCATGTCATCAAGAAAATGGCAGCTCCCATGAAATGTTAGCAGAGGATACCGTGTGCTAGAATGTCTTGATTTAAACCCTTTTCTGATATTTTATTTCTAAAGTGATACAGGTCAATGATTAAGATTGTATTACACCTTTGAACATAAGTACATTTATATTCTAGTTTTAATTCTCCTTTAAACACTGGCATTGAATAGAGTTTGCATTTTCTTTATGTTTTCCGAAGCACTGTCGTAGGATTCACATTCATAGTCTATGAGCGGTCGTATATGTAGGATTCATATAATTTATATACCATCATAGAGACATCCCCGGCCATGATGTACCTGTTAAGCATCTTAAAATATTCATTTTGCTTTTGCACCTAGTGGCTATATTCTCTATATTCTGGATCCAAGTGAGTTTTTTTAATCACATATCATACCTAAAAAGCGATGGGTATTTTCACATTTTAAAGATATGCTGTTTAGGGTTAGGTTTACCTCATGTGGTTTTGTGAAAAGTACAGGAACAGTCATTTTTTGAGAGAGTTGAAAACCCCAGGTGGTGAACCAACTTTGTAGAATATCTATATACATATGCACTTTTTTGGTTGCTGCCAGAGATCCATAAGGCACAGTCGTCTGCTTATACAAAGATATTTTTACTGGCGAGTCTGTTGGAATATATTGATTGAAGGACTGCCAGTCTAGCTGGAAAGGAAATGAGAATACAAATGTATGACATAGTCAAGAGTAGACGGTTTGGGCTTGATCACTATTTGGTCATTTTTTGTATAACATGCCTTAATTATGATTAAGCCCAAGATACTCGACTAGTCTATTAAAGCTAGGGCACATGTGGTTGATCAGGGAGTACCCCAATAAAGTTTGGGAAACAGACGGAAGATGTAAAACCAATTCAGAAAGGTGCGTTAGGGCCATTCTCAGTCACGCGTGTGACCAGAATCCTGAAAAATATGTTCATTTTAATTTTTCACTTTTGTGCTGTAGTAGAAGTCTCCCATTATGGATATTTAAATAACAATCTTACCCCCTGAACAGCTGGAGGGTAATTATTTCAAATGAAAGTACATCATTTGGCAGAGGCCGAAATTAGGAATTACGTGTGTGACCTCTCACGAAAAAAGGGTCACGGCTTGTTGGTACTCAAACCTACTTTTCTGTTATTTCACTTCTATTCCACTGTTCATTGCTGAAAGTGATGGGAATGCTCTGAACAGTTTGAAGCAAATTTCCATAAATGAGTGGACATTCGATAGAGGGCGCTGCGCACTGGGCGGACCTAGAGTACCTTTATATAGAAGAGTAGCGACATGGACGTCTGACTATTCTGGACACAAAATGGCATTCGAATTCTTCTATTGAGAACACCCAGGTGCTCATCGGAATTGAATAGAAATGTTACGTGATAGTGGACACAAAATGGCGTTCAAATCACAGGTTGTTACTCTTCTATATAAAGGTACTCTAGGCGGACCAAAGAGATTCAATCAGGATTCAATCATACCAGTAGGGCTGGGCTAGAGACTCAACTAAAATGTGACATTTGACATGCCATAGGCTTAGCATTGGATGCAATGTGGGAGATCTGTCCGATTTGAAGAGTGATCTAGGAGTGATGCGGTGATGCAGCCGTGATGCAGCCGGATCTCAAACGAGCTGTATCTTACGCTGTGGCCACGGCCACAGGCGTGCCCCCTGATACTGTTAAGAGCGGACCTACTGCTCCTGGGCAAGAAACACCAACTGACATCGTACAAAGTATTGGCTACCCTACAACCTATCATCATTCAGGCGGTTACAACGGCCGTGTCGGCGGCGATGACGGCAGCTATGGACCAGCTTGTGGAGAAGACAGGCTGCCGAGATGGAGAGCGACCTGATCTTGGCAGAGTCAAGCAGAGTGTACAGGTGAATTGATTTGAAGGAGAGCAGCTTGAGCAGTACAAAGAAGCAGGAAAGAAAATGTAAAGATCTACGGGGTGAAGGAGAAAAGGGAGAACACCACCGATGTTGCCATCGGGCTGGCGAAGGAGATAGATGTGGAGCTGACCAAAGCTGACCTGAGTATCTGCCATCGCCTCGGCTCCGGGTCATCTGGCAAGCGCACCATCATCGCCCGATTCACGAGGAGGGAGGCCAAGGCCTCTGTGATGAAAAGGAAGAAGGAGTTGAAGAAGAAAGCCACTATGAAAGATGTATACATCAACGATGACCTGAACAGGCTACGGAGCACGGTCGTTCAAGAAATGAAGAAAGACCCCGCTATCCTGAAAGTGTGGCCCATTGATGGCAAGATCCATTTCATCATCAAGGATTAGTGGTAAAAGTAATTGATTCACTCGATCGCGACAACCTAGTGCAGCTCGGGTGGGAGGAAGAGAAGATGAAAGGCCCGGGCATAATTTTTAGAACTATAGGATTCCGAGGCACATGCAAAGGACATCATGCTTTGCACGACCATAACTACCATGACTACTGTAATCTTTCGTCGAATAAACTTCAAATAATAGGCTTGAATATAAATGTGGTCTTAAGAAGAAATGTGATTATGGAATGTTCACTGAATACATAAAGCATTATGATATTGTTTGTTTATCTGAGACTAAAAATGAATCTATTGACCCTAATATTTTTCATGACTTTCATTGCATAACAGCAAAGAAGAAAAATCCGAGAAGTTTGCATACTTTGGGTGGCATTCATGCATGGTCTTGCCATAATCATTTCAGATAAATATGAAAGTTGCTATGAGGTATTGGACGAAACAAATCGAGTCAGATTCAGTTTTATGGATAAACTTGTTTTACCCAGCTGTTTTTCAGCTTTGCTTGGAGCAGTTTACATACCCCACGAAGGTTCGAAATATTACGAAAGTGGCATATTTGATACTATTATAAATGATTGTATAAATCTCTAAGCCAAGTATGATATTCCTTTGTTAATGGTAGGTGAGTTCAAGTCTAGGACTGGTACTCTTGAAGATTTCATTACTATTGAAGATGAAATTCAAGACGAAAGGAACTTGAATCTCTTGGTGTTTGCACTGACAGATTCAATATGGATCACATGACCAACAACAATGGATTCAAATTGATAGATTAATGTAAATGTTTAGATTTGCATATTTTTAACGGTAGAATCGGTGATATGATCGAGGTAAAGGAAACGTTACAGTCATGTACAGATGTTAGCACTATTGATTACATTGTAGCCTTATCTGAACTTTTTGTTAATTTTAGTAACTTTTACGTAGATATTTTTGACGAATTCATGTCTGACAAACATTGCCCAATTGTTTTGAGTATCAGTGCGAAAACAACGTCAAATATTCCGTGTTTGAAAAATATTGACAATAAAGTCAATGTCGAAATGAGTAAAGATAGTGAAAACTTTCAAAAGATCAAAAGGGATAACACCCTGAGTTTGCACACAGTTTGAACGCTTTTGCCATATCTGAATTAAAAGCTTTTATGTGTGTAGATTGTTTGAGTGAAGAGGACATAGACAGAGCGACCAATACTACAAACAGTGTATATTGATGCAGCTTCGGCATCTGGAATGCTACACAAAACAATGTAAATCGCATTTTAGAAAAAGAAAGACGCTTTCCAAATCGCAACCTTGGTTCGATAAAGAGTGCCAAGAATTTAGGGAAAAAATCATGCAAATTAAAAACAAATGTCGAGATAACAAATCAGAATGTATCGATGAAAAGAAAGCGACTGATAAGAGAAGAAAGTATTTTGCTGACTTACACACTAATATAAGGAATTTGAAAAGTAAAAATCCCAAAGATTACTGGAATATTATTAATAGAAATGACAAGGGAACCAAGGTTTCTTCCCACATATCAATAGATGATTTCTATGAGCACTTCAAAACTTTAAACAATCAGTCTTCTTGTGAAAGTGATCAGCATGATGTTTTTTATTTGAATTCATGTAACATTGGTAAGAATAATGAATTGAATCGACGAATTGAAGAATCTGAATTGATACAGCAACTTACACGTCTTAAAAATAACAAGACTCCTGAAGACGATATGATATTAAATGAATTGTTAAAGAATGGTTCTAAATCTCTCTTGAAAATAGTTACTAAATTATTCAATGTACAGTGTTAGATACGGGTATCATACCCTCTAGTTGGGTGATAGGCTTGATTAAACCCTTATTTAAAGGTAAAAGCTCCCCCGATTCTGCGGATAATTACAGAGGTATCACGCTCTTAAGTTGTACTGGAAAACTATTTACTGCTATTCTGAATGAACGCATTACTTTGTTCATCGAATCTTATGATCTATTAGGTGACGTACAGGCTGGTTTCCGATCAGGTTATTCTACGATGCATGGATCATATTTTCTCATTGCATGCAATCATTGATTGGCATTGATTTGATTTGATTTATTCACCAACAATAACATCGTGTGTACAAGATTTGTCACACAGTAAATATTGTTACAGGCTTGAAACTTAAATGATAATAGCTGGTAAATGGGACCAGAAAATAGCACAAGTGCTAGTCGAGCCTGGCCCCTCTACAAAATTTACATAGTAGAAGATATTAATTCCATTACAAACATAACAATTACAACCACATACATAGATAACATGGTGTTACATGTACCTGTACATGTATATAGAGAGTAAAACATTATACTTCATTACTTAAAAGATGTTCTTTTAATGATTTCCTAAAACTACTTCTGGATGATTTCAATTTAATATCAGTTGGTATTCTATTCCATAAATCACTTCCTAAAAAAGAAAGAGAAAATTGTCCTTGGGTAGTCCTTAATTTTGGTAAATGTACCTGTCAACCTGTTTTTTGTCTCGTTAAATAATTGCGCTGTCTTGTATCACAATAGTCTATTAAAGAATGGGGTAAGTTGTTATTACCCATGTCATACATGAAGGTTCCTAATAGACACATAAATAGTGCATATCAAACACATTGAGGATCTTTAATTCTCGAAATAATGGGCGAGTATGAGCTCGCCAGTGACTAAATGTGATGGCACGTACTGCCATTTTTTGACTGCAAAGTATATACAATTTAAGCTACTCTTGTATGTACTCCCCCATACCTCGATTCCATAGGTTAGATGTGGCTCTATAAAAGCCTTATATAATAAGACCAATGTATATTTGGGTACAACATGTCGCAGGCGGAATAAAATTCCAACTCTTTTCCGTATACATGAATTAATAGCTCGGATATGATTGTGCCAAGTCAAATGTTTATCAATCGTTATACCTACAAAAGTTGCTTCATCAGCCTCTTCAATTACTTCTCCACCTATTTCTAGTCTACCTGATAATGTGACTTTTCTCCTCCTGCTGCTAATTAACATAAATTTTGTCTTCAGAGAGTTGATAGTAAGCTTATTTGCAATGCACCATTCGTGTATTTTCTTTATATTGATATTTATTTCATTGGCATCAATCTCCTTTTGATTTGCTGGAAATGTGTGAAACAAGTTAGAATCGTCTGCAAATAGTCTGAAATTGAAAAAGTTAGAGACCGACTGTAAGTCATTGATATAAAGTAAAAACAGTGTTGGTCCTAAAACTGACCCTGTGGAACACCGCATCTGATTTTCATTTTGCTGGAGATTATTTCTCCACATTGAACATATTGATACCTGCCTTATAGATAGTCTTCAAACCATTACAGTGGAAGACCCCGTATACCATAATTAGAGAGTTTATGTATCAAGACCGTATGATCTATAGTATCAAAAGCTTTTTTGAAGTCAATAAAAATCCCTCATCCATTGATTTCAAAATAGTGTTAGACAAGTTTATCAATGATAGTTTTGTACTATATATTTTTTTCTAAATCCATATTGATGATGGTAAAAGGTATTGTTTGATTCTAAAAATTGTATAAGCCGACCATTTGTTATTTTTTCAAAGACTTTACTTAACACTGGTAAAACCGAAATTGGTCTGTAATTTCCAGGTTCCTCTTTTGGTCCCTTTTTGTGAATAGGTGAAACTTTTGCTATTTTCATTTCATCTGGCATCCTCCCACACTCTAAGGATAGATTAAAAATATATGTAAGGACACGTGCTATGTAGGCAGCACCATCTCATAACAATCGTCCAGGTATATTGTCATAACCACAAGCCTTTTTGACATCTAGATTTAAGAGATGATAAAAACCTCAGCCTCAGTAACAGGCTTCCAAAATAAAGAATTATCAGCTTGTACCCCTAAGTAATGTATATGTGACATACTTCTATTTGGTAAGGTATCCGCTAAGTTCGGACCAATATTGACAAATTATTGAATTCATTTACAATATCATACATAGATGTAATGAGTGTATTTCTTCCATTGACCTTTTTGATAAGCCTGTCTATCTCAGCGACTTGCGACATTTTTTTCTTTCCGACTAATAATTCATTAATGATACTCCATGTCTTACTAGTATTCCACCGGTTTATACATGTAATAAATTGCTATAATATGTTCTCTTTGCATTCTTTAATACCGTAGTCAAAACATTTCTATATTTCTTAATTTTTTCACGACATCTTCATCATGATTTGTCCGTAAGACTTTGGCATACAACTTTTGTTTCTTTCTTATTGATTTAATTATCCCTTTCGTAATCCATGGCTTCCTTTTGATATCTTTCTTTTCCCCAATTCGTTTAGTTATCAGTGTTGCATGTTTATTACAGATATTTGAGAAAATTGTACAAAAAGTAGAGTATGCAAAATTCACATCGTGGCAATTGAATACCTCCTCCCAGTTCGAGATAGAAAGGTCTTCTGTAAATTGTTAAATATTGTATTTCCTATAGCACCGATACGTGATATTTTTCGGATTCAAGCATTCCTTGGCTATGTCCTTGAAAATTACAAACACGGCAAAATGATCGGAGATGTCAGTTTGGATGACCCCTGAATGGCATTCAACCATATCAATGTTTGTATAAATGTGGTCTAATAATGTAGATGATTCTTTGGTTACTCTTGTCGGCGATTTAATTAATTGTCCTAGTCCCACACATTGTAGAGATGAGGTGAAATCATCCACCATTTCTTCTACACTTAACATATTCACATTAAAATCACCTAGGAGTATACATTTATGTTCATCAATTTTGAGTTGTTCCAGTGTATCTAACAAACTGTCTCGGAACTCTTTAACATTTGTACTAGGTTTTCTGTACAGTACAGCCACGATTATTGTAAGTGCATTAGTGATGTTAACTTTAGGTCTGATTTGATATAAGCTCCAACCCCTCCTCCTCTCAAATCATTTAAAGAAGAAAAAAAAATTGTGCTTTTGTGGATTACAAAAAGGCGTTTGAACTAGTCGATCGAAGTTCGCTTTCGATTAAGTTCCTTAACCATGGGATTAATGGTAAATTGTTGCGTGTATAATAATTCAAATGTATGAGAATGCTAAATCCTTTATATCATATGATGGTCAGAAATCTGCTTTTTTCGTAGTAATGTTGGAGTGAGACAAGGTGAAAATTTGTCTCCCATTTTATTTGCACTGTACCTAAATGACTTTGAATCTTTTTTACGAGGGAGATATCATGGTTGAGCGCTCTTTCTTTGTCAATCCATGATTGTTTGTATGAGAATGAAATTGAATTATATTTGAACTTATTTACTCTTCTGTATGCTGATGACACTATTCTACTTGCTGAAAGTGCGAATTAGCTCCAAATTGGACTTAATGCTCTTTCTGATTGTTGCCAAATGTGGCATCTTACTGTAAATACTTCCAAGACGAAAGTTGGTATATTTTCTCGACGAAATGTCAGAAATATTCAAAATTTTCATTTTGATAATGAACCAATAAATGTTTGTGATGAGTATGTCTATCTAGGAACAACTTTTAACTATAATAATAGCTTCGAAAAAGCTATTAACAAACAAGTAACCCAAGCACGAAGAGCTATGTATTCTATGAAGAGAAAAAACTGAATCTCTTTGTCTACCAATAGACATCCAGCTCGAGTTATTTGATAAGTTGATTTTACCTGTATTGTTATATGGAAGTGAGATTTGCGGTTTTGAAAATCTAATCTAACTTGAAACGTTCTATTTGAAGTTCTGTAAAGAATGGTTTACGGTGAACTTGGTCGCTACAAACTAGAAAAAATTATTGCCAGTCGAATGCTAATGTTCTGGTATCGTCTCCTAAATGGTAAATCATCTAAGCTATCAGACATTATGTATAATTTTGAATTTTCCATGTTTTCGAACGGAAATAATCAAATTACGTCTTAGATTCTCAAAGTGAAGAATATTATTGATAAATTAGGTCTTTCTGACTTGTGGAAAATCAAGTCATCAACCTGACTTCATCAATTTTAAAAGCATTGTAAACCAAAAACTTCAAGATGTAAGTGAGCAGGAGTGGCACAGTGATGTTGAGTTAAACCAGCAATGTACTATTTATAGAATTTTCAAACAGAGATTATGTTTTGAAAAGTACTTGATTCACCTTAACGAAAATAATAGAAGAACATTCTGCACATTTCGATGTCTCAATCACAAACTCCCAATAGTGATTGGGCGTTACAGCCAGATTCCGACAGCTGAACGTTTATGTACTCATTGTTCTACAATGATACCGGTGATGAATTTCACTAATTGTTTATATCTCCTTTCTTTGAGATCCAACGTAAACAATTCCTCAAGAGAAATACCCCAGCACATTTAAATTTAATGAATTGTAGTAAAAAAAGGACTCTATCTAAATTTAATGAATTTCAGTAAAAAAAAGGACTCTGTCTAATGTTTCGAGGTTTGTAGAGAAATAATGTCCCTTTTTCGTTAGATATCCAACATTACTATACTACGGAGCCCGGGAAGGATCATAGTGAAATATTTTTTAAATCTCACTTTAACGACATATATCTCGTTAAAACGAGACAATTATCTCATTTTAATGACATATATCTCATTAAAACGAGATAATAGTATAATAGTAATATGATAGTATCGTCTAATGAAGGTAACTTCTTCTGACGTAGGCCTATATAGGCCATATTTTGTACCCGGCGAGGGGATGCTACGCTTTGCGTTGCCCTTGTTAAATTTGTACTTGAATACCTACCTAATGATATAGGGATGATTGGAACGGACCCAGTATCTCTCAACGGGAAACTGGTAACTGCATGATGTTTGCTGATGATATAGTTCTGATATAAAAAAATCAAGAAGGTAAACTATGAAAAATATGTTCAGCACTAAATCAGCAGGTTAGATGAATATTGCAGCGAATGGTTGATACGACTTATTTTTTTTATATATATAAAGAAGAAAAAATTACTCATCTGTAATATAATTGGAAGCATGTTCAAGAACCACAATTTTGAAATAGATGGTGAAGTGATAGAAGTTGTAAAACAAGTGAAATATTTAGGTATTACTATGAATACTGCTGACACTTTCAACAACGCAACCGAAAATCTAATAGAAAGATCCAAAAGAGCAATGTTCAAACTTTACAAATCATTGGGTACTCATCCCCCAAATTAGCTTTGTGTCTGTTCCAGTCACCTATTAAACCCATCCTTCTCTATGGGACAGAGGTTTGGGGATCAGTTGTCATAGAGTTTTGAATACTTCTGAGAAATGATGTAGGTCATTCAAAACTATTCTTCAAAAATGTTTTGGAACCTGTTCACTTACAGTGGCTCAGATATGCTCTTGGTGTAAATAAGAAAAGTAATAATAAAGCCATTTTGGCTGAGATGGGTGATTGATTAATAGTTCTTGTGTAGCGAAGTATTGGTCACGGATGAACGATATTGATTGTAATTCCCTGTTATACCATGCGTATGCAATGCGTAGTAATGACCCCCAAAACACATACGTTATTGGAAGCTTGTTAATTATATCTTGATGAAAACAATGAATGTATTGATGTTGTAGACTTAACTGACAGTGAACGGGTTGTCGGTAGTGAATTAAATTCCGTTATGAAGAATATTTTCCGAAACCAATTCACCACAGATCTGCTCAGTGATGTCGGGAATAGTGGGGAGGGGAACAATCTAAGAACATACAGGAAATTTAAGTCAGATATTAAAAAGGAACAATATCTTCACAGTGCTAGAAATAATACTCCGATCAGAGTCATGATGAGTTTCAAACTTTCCACCATTATTTCAGATCATCTTCAGGAACTAAAACATAAGTGAGCATGAACTGTTTATATATATACACTCTAAAAACTCAAATGTTAAATCTACATTTAAAAGGTTGGAGGAGTGACAACATTTTCAAAATGGTAAATGAACACTTTTAACATGCTGGATCTAATAGTTTAAAGGTTGGATGCAGCATGTTAAAAGTGTTCATTTACCATTCTGAAAATGTTGTCACTCCTCCAACCTTTTAAATGTAGATTTAACATTTGAGTTTTAAGAGTGTAGTGTGAAGGTTTGACATCAAGTGAACTCAATCAGATAAATTACAAACAGAAAAGGAATGAGATTAAAAGTTACAAAGGATAGTGATTGAGAAACAAATGGAATGTTAAATGGTATCAACAAATTGATTACAGTAAGAATGTTGATTAGGGGATAAATATATTGTATACAAAGGGAAAGTAAAAGACAATCTAATTGTACAGGGGTATACTAGTGAAGAGTAGGTTACAGGAGTTCAGTTAATTAAAAAAGTAATTTAAACGAGGACAAATTATGTCAAAATGAGAGAAAAATAAACACTACTGGTTAAAAGGCTGAGGTCATGAACATAAGTTCACTGTCTTAACTTAAACAGCAATGTTATGTAGTTCATTGCTTTGAAGTGGATGCAGAAAATACAAGTGTAAAAAAGTTTTCGACTCCGAAGAAATATATGCCGCAATAGAAACAGGAAGGCACAGAAGGCCTGAGAAAACACCAATACACCGTTGAATATGCACCGACTGTGAGGAAGGAGAGATTGGTGACGAACTATACACACTGATATTTTGCCCTAAATTCAATGAACAAAGAAAAAAAAAATCTTAGATGCTTTATCGATAAAATCCCCTAATTTCGCTTTTCTCATGCAGAGCAGAAGAAAATTTCATATTCTTAATGAAATTAAATAACGAGTATGTCAAACCCAGTCTAGCAAATTACATACAGGATATAATACCATTAAGGCATGTAAGGGGAGAATTCGAAAATGAGTTATATCATATCAATCTATGTACATGTATAGACGAATCAAATTATTTACATACACTGATATATTTACATATTTTGTTATTTGAAATGTATATAAATTGGTTTTTTTCTCTCTCGTTTTCTTGTTGAATCATAATGTTGATGCAAATAATTATGTCAATAATGTTTAATAAAGTCAATTCAATTCATTCAGATTCAGATATATATTCAGTACACATGTTTACCGTCTTGTATCAAAGGAATGTAACATCAGTGTTGACATCAGTGTTGACATATATATATCAGTGTTGACATATATATATATATATATATATATATATATATATATATGTGGAGGTGTCGTGGTATAGTGGTTCATTCACTTGACTCTTAATCAAAAGGTTGAGGGTTCGAATCCCAGCCCGGCACTAACGTCCTTTGGCAAGACATTAATCCACATTTGCCACTCTCCACCCAGGTGTAAATGGGTATCCGATATGCTTGAGCGCTACATATTTGGCTCCTAATATAAGCTATGACCGGGGTAATAATGAAGCGCCAGGAGCGTCACAACGTGACGGACATGAGCGCTATACAAGAAGCCACCATTATTTTATATATATATATATACAGTCAAACCTGTCTATAGCGGCCACCGAAGGGAAACGGAAAAAGTGGCCGCTATAGACAGGTGGCCGCTATAGACAGGTCGGCGGCCATTTTTATTTTTTGCACATACACTGTTACACGCAACAAAGTTAGTGTACATGCATCCATATATATCACTTAGGAAAACAAGCTATAGATCAACAAATTTGACGTATGACATGTCATATGATATATAAATGTTAAAATAATATGCTTTGTTGTCAATAAATGAGAAAAACAATAGATATACGAGCAATCTGTCATGTCTGTGTAAAATGAATTTTCCCTCAAATTACCACGTACGTACCACCCGCGGTAGACTGCTTTTCTTGATTTTTATAGTCTAAAAACGATGTCTAATCATGCTTTTGCTTCCTGTCAAAAAATTACAATAATAAGTTTATCTTTTGAATAAAATCGTGCAATCAATTTTCATTCAATAAATATTTGCCTTTTGAATGGTTTAAAAGAAGTTTTAACTGTTTTTGAGAACAGGCGATAGAACTAGAAGGTGCTCCCTTGCATTCGTCGAAAGTGCGAACGTCGACAATGGCCTGGATCGCCGGTGGACGATCCGAGTCGAGTTTTCACGCCGTTTTTCAGCAGGACAATCTCTCGTACATGAAATCGTTATTATTGATCTTTAAAAAAAATAATACTTGGGTAGTATTTTATTATTTTCACTTTCTAAAAAAAATCACTCCTTTATTATTTTTTTCAAAAGTTTTAACGCTTTAAATTTTTTTTTATAAATCTTTTTAAAAATAAAAAATTATATTGCAGTGTACGAGCCTGCGCTATTGCGCAATAGCGATCAATATCAATGCAATGCCGACCGCTATAGCTTAGGAGAACAATACAACTAAAGTGCAGGGGATTACAGCTGGATGGTGCGAACATTACGTAAACGAACAATACTAGTGCTTAATTCTTACTAAAAAGACTTTTAATCTCTAATTAGTCGGCAGTGTGGTGAAACTATTAGATCTTCATGGCCATTGTAGAATCTATTCACGACGTTTGTGTGAGAGTGTGACTGAGCTAGGACTCGGTAAACACATCGCGCCTATGGCAAAAACTACTTTTTTGTGCATGAAGCTACGGCTCGACTCGATAATAGTGGCCGCTATACGCGGTCAGATATTGTCCGAGGGATACATAATGGGTGGCCGCTGGCCGCGTTAGGCCGGTGACCGCTATATGCAGGGTCTACAACACAGTAATTTCCTGCGGGGGATTTTTTGGTGGCCGCTATAAGCAGGTGGCCGCTATAGACAGGTGGCCGCTAAGACAGGCTTGACTGTATATATATATATATATATGTAGACAGAGAGAGAGAGCGCGCGCGGTTCCCTAAAAACATGGGGGTTACCATGACGAGGCAATTAAACATACAATGCATGTGTAAATATACCACAAATATGCAACAAATATAAAAAGACTTAATAAAAATCTGCTATATAATACTAAGGACTAAAATGTACAAATATTTTGATTTCATACGAGATATACACGGAGTGAAGAGCATGCTTTAACAGAATCATTAAAATTGTTAGATTATGCTCTTTAATTATAAACTTTATTTATAACTTCTAACATTCATTATTTTCTGTAAGGGAAAGATATGCACTGATCAAAAGCGAGAGAAACAGATGAGTAGAATATTCAGCAATATCGAGTAAGATAGAGAGAGAGGGAGAAAAGATTAAGAGAGAGAGAGGGGAGAGGGGAGAAAGAGAGAGGAGGGAGAGAAAGAGAGAGAGAGAGAGAGAGAGAAAGAGAAGAGGGAACTTGGTATACGAGCAAGGAGCGATATTATTTTCGAAAACGGTTGCCAGCGTAATTAGATAAGGGTAAATAAGTAATGACGAATACATTATTGTAAAAACGAATGGTACATTATCCATTGGCGGATCCGGGGGGGGGGGGGCACTTCCGGTCCGTGCCCCCCCCCCCCCCTGGAAGAAGTTTTATCGATTGTGCCCCCCTTTTAGAATGATGCCCTTTTTTTGGCTTGTCAGAGAATTATACCCCCCCCCCCCCCACTGAGCGACTTTTCGAGAAGCTGACGAGACCCCAAAAATACGGGACGGTCAACCTTTTCCAAAATTGACAAACCTGGGGAGCGTTTCATCAAGCGCTTTGTCAGTGATTTTCACCGACAACTGTTATAAGCTACTGAAATCCTTGCATCTGATTGGCTGAGAGCAAATTTGTCAGCTTGATGAAACGCTCCCCTGCATTTGTGTGCCCCCCTTATACTTAATCCTGGATCCGCCCCTGCATGATCTGTATGAATTATTTGGAAGATAATATCCGCACTTCGATGACTTCGACTATATCACGCAATCGGCTAATTGTGATCGAGATCGATCATGTGTGAAAAAGCAAGCATCAGGCGTTAAAATTGACTTGAAAACAATATTACAAAAATTTTCATTGTTGTGAGGTATAGCATAGCAACATATTGGACTTTACCTTTGTCCTTGTATTTCATGAATATGCATTGATGGAGGCAACCATTACAATATAGCTTAGAATAAGTACTACATCGGGTTTGCCCACACTTCGCATGTGATTCGAAAAAACCCATCAGCCAAATCACTCCCCTTAGTTTGCAGCCAATGAGAGTCCGCCTCATTTCCCCTCCAGTTTCTATGGTAACGGGTGAAACATTCAACGATGCTGCTATACGTACACGACGATAGTTCCCTGCCTTAGGAACCACAGTTGTTTTTACCCACCAATCAAATTAGAGTAACCAAACCCTTTCTGTTCATATATTCTACTGTTTCATATTTGGCCTATGTGCTCAAAATATTGGATACTGTTTCCTAAACGTATAAATTTCTTGAGAGGAGGCTTTGTTTAAAAATTGTTTGGAAACTTTGTAATTTTCAAAATTCAGATTTTCAAAATTTGCAGATTAACAAAGCATACTGCTGTTGGACCGTTTTAAAACAGTTTGAATCAAGTTTGGATTGAAAATGATTAGAACGGTGAGTATAAAAAAGTGGTGACTAAGTTTAAGAAATATTTTCAGTTCACTTCATTCGGCATTAAGCGAGAAGTTTTCTCGTTTTCTTCATGGATAAAAGTGACCCTCGTGTTTTTAGTCCATATTTTGTAAAATGGTCAAAATTATTAGAGCACGCGCTAAAATGAAGAAACAACATATATTTAGTTCTGTTTAACCATAATTTTTGGTTGTTGAATCCAGTAATTGGGTGTTGCCGGACTATAAACCAAATAATAAATAAAACCCGGGATCATCATGATATTATCGACTTGTTTCTATTTTGTCAAGTTTCCCAAAGATTCTTGAGAGGATTGTCTATAATAGGTTATATGGATTTTTGTCTGAAAATAATTTTTTTAATCCTAATCAATTTGGTTTCCGTAAGAATCATTCAACTGATTTAGCCTTAATGCAGTTATTTGACAGAGTATCAGATGCCTTGGCAAATCATAAACATGTAATTGGTATATTTATGGATCTTAGCAAGGCATTTGATACTCTTGATCACAAAATTCATATAAGTTACAACATTACGGGATTCGGGGTACTGCACTTCATTGGTTTGAGAATTATTTATCACACAGAGAAAAATTTGTTTCCTTTGAATCCGTCCATTCGAATATGTTACCAACATGCGGAGTCCCACAAGGCTCAATTTTAGGCCCCTTATTATTTCTAATTTATGTTAATGATATTTCAAATGCTTCACCTATGTTACAGTATATTTTATTTGCTGATGATACAAATGTTTCCTGTTCACACTCTGACTTACACCGTTTAATTACTATTTTGAATAATGAATTACCGAAGTTATCTACATGGTTTAAAAGTAATATCTTGTCACCCAATTTAAAGAAAACCAACTTTCCCTGATAGCAGAAAGTGGTAAAAATTACGTGATATTTACGTCGTGGTTTTCGTCTTTTTTACGTCCTGTAATTACGTCAATAAGACGACAACTTGCACCAACGCAAGACGTCAAGAGGACGTCTTATTTTGACGTTATCTGTACACTGTAAAAACTGAAGTGCTGTATATAGCACTTTTTGAGGGCATGCATAGGGACTGTTGCTATTTCAGCACTTTCACGGGAGCTGGACCGGCTCCTTAAACTGCTAAACATTCATTAAAAAAAAATGATTTGGGCGAGCTTCGAACCAGGGTCCGCTGATCGAGAATTGCTGGCATTACCGCTAGACTAACTCACATTGTACGATTTAGTTACAAAGTGAATTTACGACACCACATAGTTCATGTTATCTACTTGACTCCCATGACTAAACTGGATTGCAAGAAACATTTGTTAGTCCATCGGTAACGTCAGCGCCTCTCAATCAGCGGAACCTGGTTCGAGGCTCGCCACGGTCACATTTTTTTTTTGCTGGTAAATTAGCACACTTCAAGTGCTATAAACAGCATTTCAGGTGCAGTCACTATACATGCCCCTAAAAGTAGCACTTTAGTTTTTACAGTGTACAAGACGTAGAGATGACGTCAAAATAAGACGTCCTCTTGACGTCTTGCGTTGGTGCAAGTTGTCGTCTTATTGACGTAATTACAGGACGTAAAAAAGACGAAAACCGCGACGTAAATATCACGTCATTTTTAACACTCTCTGCTATCAGGGAAGACGAATGAAGACGTAGAGATGACGTCAAAATAAGACGTCCTCTTGACGTCTTGCGTTGGTGCATGTTGTCGTCTTATTGACGTAATTACAGGACGTAAAAAAGACGAAAACCACGACGTAAATATCACGTCATTTTTTAACACTTTCTGCTATCAGGGTTATTTATTTCAGAGGTTAAAGAAAAGTTGACTTGCAAAATCATGATTTATATATTGATGGTAATCTTCTTGAAAACAAAATAATGACTAAATATCTTGGTGTGTATATTAATGAACATTTAAAATGGAATGATCATGTAAAACACGTACTCACACATGTATAATACGCTTGTCTTGCCATACATATCATATTGTAATATTATATGGGCAACTCATAAATGTTATACAAATCCCATATTAATTCTCCAGAAAAAAGCCATCCGGGCGTGTAGTGGGGCAAGTTTTTGCTCTCACACCGACCCTCTGTTTTTTCGTCTTAAGTCCCTCAAGGTCAATGATATTAATTTCCTGCAAAAAGCTCTATTCATGTTTAAGTATAACTCCAACCTTTTACCCCCAGTATTTGCAACATTATTTCAATCGAACACACAAATTCACGCTTATCCCACCAGACAATAAAACAATGTGCATTTATTTAACCCCAGGACTGCTCTTGCACATAATTCTATTAGCCACTCTGGCCCTGATGTATGGAATTCCCTTCCTCCCGAAATAAAAAACATGACTTTAATGTACTATTTCAAGCGAGCAGCAAAAAATCACCTAATTAAGCAATATTCCCCACAATAATGATTTTGTAGTAGACCCATAATACCTTGTATAATTATGTAAATAGGACCCATGACTTGGCACATTTTCACCTCTTTGGGAGGCAGATATGATATTAGTTTACAAAACGAGTTTACCACTTGCTATTATGTTAATATCATGTCTGCCTCTCAAACCGGATGATTAACTCTCTATTGTTAATACAGTTATTTAAAATATTTGGAAAGGTATACAATTGCCTCACTTTATCCTCCTCTCTTCATCCCTATCTGTATCCTCTTCTCTTTCTCTCTCTTATTATTTTATCATTATATTTTATCTCAAAGGGCTTTCATGCTGTCAAGCCTCGGCTTATTATGAAAACCCTCTTGTTTGATTTCTCTTTCTATAATCCTACTGTTAGCCTTGTAGTTTAAGATATATTAATGTCATGATGTTCCATTGTATTGTATATCGCATAATTTGTATAACGTATGCATTCCATTATTTGATGAATTGAGAAATCAAGCAGAAATAAATAAATAAATAAATAAATAAAATAAATCCAGCATGCTGAGGAAGATTTCAATCAAATTTTCTTCCCTCCCTCGCAAAACCTAGTAGGGTATCTAAGAGGGGTATCCGTGCAACCCCCCCCCCCCCCAGCCAGCACTAAACGAACCAAGTTTTTGATGTTATTTATAATGTACTTTAAGATATTGAACTTGCAACACTGAATATTTCATGTGAACATATGGTGATTGGATATCACTGATCCGATTACATACTTTTAGGCTCATTGATGAAACTGAAATCCGATTTAATCAATAATAAAATATTCTTTAACAAGTTAGGCTTTGCGTAGACGTTATTCTTTAGAATGCATATTTTGCTGGTTACATTTTGTAAAGTAGTCATTAGATGTCATTGGTCATATATCTTGATATTGTGATCTTTCAAACAACAACAAAAAATTGATAACAGTTGGGAAAGATTTAACAGAATGTGTGTGTGTGTAATTGGGTTTTTACAGACGTGTATCAATCAGATATGATTATTTACGTCTGGGACCGACCTTTAACGTCACCATCCGAAAGATGTGACTCAGTCTCGAACCTGGGTCCGCTGAATCAGTTTATAACTTCCACTGGTAGCTGGATTACAGGCGCACGCCACAACGCCCAGTTGAATCATGAATCATGTTCACTATATATTTTTGTTCAAAATTTTTGTATATTGTTGTAACAGAACCTCATTCTATCATTTTTGTGGTAGCATATTAAAGGACATTAAATTATCTACAACATGATACCACATTTGCTGGGTTTAGTGATGATTTGTATAACAATTTTGGGCCGAAAATGTGATTTTTATAATATTTTTTTTCAATAATATGAATTGCTTAAAAATACATATTTCTCCATAATTATTTCAATGCTTATCTAACAAAAAAGTTAAAGTACTCTAAAGTTAACACTTTGATATTTGCTAAAACAAAGAAATAATGAAAAACATGGTTGCCAAGGGCTGCCTTCTCTCTAGCAACGGTGACATAGGGAGTTAGAAAATACAATTTTTTGCTAGTAAATGATTCCTTTGTGAAGATGAATATTTCAGTAGGAATATGATGTCAGATAATGCAGTTAGGTCATATATTAATGATATATATATATATATGTTTGTTGCTTTCGATGATATCTCTTGTAAGAACTTGAACCAATTTTAGTCAGGTTCACCATGTATTTTTGTTCAAGATTTTTGGAGATGAGCAAAAACTATACATGTTTTAAATTGTTAGAGCATGGATAATCCCAAAATTGATGTTGGCATTGGCACAAACACCGGCATGGTGGCCAATTTGGGTTTTCAAAAATGCCCGCCATAAAATATATAATTTGCCTTATCTCGGCTTCTTATAAAGGTATAAACGTAATGAAATGTGCCAATCCTACACTATTTCTGGGTGCAGAAATCAAATGGTGACATCGCTAGACATCTATTTCTAACGCTTTCTCGCATATGGAGGCCATTCTTAACCCTACTTCCGCAAATAGAAATGCCATACTCTCAAGCAAATTGCTTACAATGGCAGTCCTTCTTCCGCAAATGATTTTATTTCGATGAATTACAATAATTTCACAATTTATCATGTCGTGTTTATTTTTGAACAAAATTGTTGTTACATATAATTGTTTATTTATGATTCATTGTCAAAATATACTTTTGTATTTTATTTCATATATGTTACCGAAAAATGTTGTACTTATATAAATGCAGAAGAAAATTAATGAAATAAACAAAAAATCAAAATCAAATTGTAGATTTTCAAAATGGCATACGTGTAATATATATGTTGCCTTATCTCTGCCTCTGCATGGTCAACCTAGGAACTTCGCAAATATATGCCAATCCTCCATTTTCTTGGCCGATAAAACCATTGGTGACATAATAAGACTCCTAATCTTAATGCGTCATCGCACACGGCGGCCATTTTGTATATTAAAAATGGCCTATATATTAATATATATACATATACATAATTATTCCAGTCAACCTAGCAACTTAACATAATATGCTAGTACTTTGTTTCCTGGGTCAGGAAGTACATTTTTTTTGCCCTACTTCGCCTTCTTTTCAACGTAAAAACTGTAAGAAATATGCTAATCCTACGTTTCTTGGGTCCAGAAAATAATCTGTGACATTACTAGACTTCTACTCCCAACGCTTCATCGCATATGGCGGCCATTTTGGATTTTCAAATTGACCGCCATGAAATATATACATGTACATTGCCCTATCTCTGCTTCAAGGCAACATAGAAACTTATTGCAATACGCTAGTACTATGTTTCCAGGGTCAGGAAAAGCATTGGTGACGTCATTAGACTTCTTATCCCAACGCTTCATGTGGCTACCATCTTGGATTTTCAAAATGACCGACATAAAATGCATGTTTTGCCCTTTCTCTGCGTATGGTCAACATAAAAAGTACATGAAAATATGCTAAGCTTATGCTTCCTTGGTAAGGGAATTCTTTGGTGCTATCACAAACTTATAATCTCGAGTCCTCCTTCGCTTTAAGCCTTAGGGGCGGCTAGGGGCCCTCAGACAAATTTCATTGCGTCTCTAAACTGAAACAGTGCCACGTTCTGGCTTTTGCCCTCGAAGGCTTGCACATATTTTGACACAAAAGTTTAGAAAAATTATGCAATCATGTTATATTTTGGTTTCTAATTTCCTTCTCTTCAAGCAAGAATTTATAGTTTTGTACAAATTGAATGAAAAACATCAATTTGATATTATGCCTTTGTAGATCATTTTTAACTTCTTCTTCTTTAATTATATCTTTTCTATCTGAATGTTGATTTAGAAAACAGACCCTCTAATAACAGACCTAAAAAACAAGAAATATGGTTGAAAAACAAAAAAAATGCCCAAGAAATAAAGTCACTTTTAATGACTTTTGTTTTTCAGTCTACGAATTTTCTCCATCGAATATCATCACTGGTCAACTGCCCCCCCCCTCCTCCCCCGGATTAATTAAATTAAATACCAAGTGCAGCAGTTCTTCAGCTGTATTATTGTAACCTACTAAAAAATTATACTGTATCAAACTAGAGATAGACTTCCTGTTCTAAAATGTCGACCAGCATGTGCAAACTAAATAAATGTATTTTACAGTACAACAAATTATTACATACTTTACTTGGCCTAAAGACGTTTTAGGGTACTCCAATTAGGCTAACCTAATGGAAGTTTTCACTCTTGATTTGAAGAGATGTCAAAGATTCCGCGCTCCGCTCGGGAGAGGGAACCACCCTAGTATCGCATCCCCTCCCCCTCCCCAAGGGCGCACGGACTGCATGCGCAAACCGACTGCCCCTCCACAATAAAATCCTGGCTATATGTGGGTGTTAACAGAAAGCTAACAACTTTAGATTAACATAAAATCTTTGCCCTCTTTCTTTATGGGAGCACACAAAAAGCTACGTATTGGAATGTTTAACAAATCCTGTCATAGTCGTAGGAAAGGTGTTTTCAAACTTTGATTTTTGCACTCATATATTCTCCTGGAATGCTAGAATTTCGAACTGTGGTGCTTTGTACATACCTCTTTGTACTGAGCTCACTTTAGAGAACAATACTGTTAAAGCTCACTGCATTATTTGACAAAGAATGTGGTCCCTTTGATGTGCCCTTATTTACTAAAATAGGCCTAAAAACCTTTTTAATAGAAGCTGCAGGTACCCGCCATGTATTATTCATTGTACATGACTATCATCAATAAATTTGGCACATCATGTGCATATGTTTTGATATTATTAGTCAGTGAAATATATGTTTTTAATGTATTTTCAATTCGGCGGTAATGAAGAGATTCAGGGCTCTCATGTCCTTTCAGGTGCCCCCAAAATGATGAAATCGTGATTGATTTGATAAATGCTATTTGTAGAACACCTTTCAAATATCTTTAGAAAGAAGATTTATCATGACACTATAGTTTAATGCTCTATAATCACATATGTTACATTTGGCCATCTAAAATAAGAATTTGGGCACCTGATAAAGTTTGGCCAACGTATTATCATAGCCACAATGTATGATTGTATTTTTATTTTCAAAATATCCATTTACTGACTTTCTATTACCTCGAGAAGGGCATTTAAAGCACTCTTTTCGACTCTATAGTGAGTAGCTGGTCCTTTAGGCCCCTTTGGAACAAATTCCGAGCCCTTACTGTTTATAGTGGGTATTCAACACCAAACGAACGTTCTAGACCCAAGGTTGGCTCTGAAATGCATAAAAACAACGGCGGGCCAATAAAACATGAAATTTGGGCAGTTTAGGCACTTTTTATCAAATATCAGTCGATGCCACCGTTTTCAGCATTAAATTTACATAGGAATCCATGTTGAAAAAAAGTGAACACTATTTCCCATGAGGAGCCGTCTGTGTACCTACCTAATTATAAAGAAGGTAAAAAAAAACTCATCTAAATCATATCACCATACATAAATAAAGCAAAATAAAAGGTATAGTTCTTTACAAACTCAATTAACATCCAGCGTTTGAGATCGGCTGCATGATCTTCATATCAATGAAAAGTCAGAAAGACAAAAAATATAGTGTACATGTAAACACAAAACAGGCAATTAAGTATATATATATATATATATATGGCGTTCAGGAAACCATGGGTCACCAACTCCACTTATTTCCAAACAAAAATATATATATATATACATACAGTATTTATACTCTTTTATCAATGTGTAATCCAGTTGTGTCAATAATCACCACTTTGTAAACATGAAATAGTCAGTGTTGCAAGTTCAAGGTTCAAATCGTGTCTAAAGCTTACCATCACAGTGCATTGAAGCCACTGAGGTTACGGCATTTGATTTTTAAAAATCACCTATTATCAGAGGGGTAGATCGTATTATTCATAAATTTGTTGAATACCTCTAAAGTTATGTATCATACATGTATATTCATAGAAATATCTCCTCTCAGCATACTTCATTCAACATGAGCAAGCTAATATTGGTTGTTCCAGTTAGCAAGAATAAAGAAATCTCTAAGCACAATTAGTGAGAAAATCGGCTACACAAATAAAGATTTTAAAATGATAATAAAAAGATAAAGATAAAGATTAATAATCACGTCTGATCTTATTTTGGTGTATTAGATTTACAAACAATACCATAACGGCCTGGTTATTATATCTAACTCAAATTCACACTGCATTCTATACGTTCACAGCAAAATCTGTTTTTAAAACAGTTGTAAAAATATTACATGTACAAGAATAATAGTTACCATGGCAACAAAAGTTGATATAAATATAGTTTTGTTGGTTTAAATCATGTAGAATATAATTCTGAATTAGGATTATGAGATAAAAAATTATGGCCTATAAGGTAACTCTTTGTGTGTTCTATGTATTGACTGATGTCGAAAAATCTCAAATTTTCCCAAAACGGAGGTTAATATATTGCTTTGGAGGGTACTCTACTGATAAGCAATTAAGGTGACCATTATCAAAATCGTGTTTATATGCACCAAAGCGATGTACGATATCTTTATTCTGTCTAAATATTGTATCAAACCCATATTAAAACTAAAGTTTGAAAACCGAATCAATTTTCACCCCAAAATTATAGAAAAAAACCCTCAACTGAAACCATGTTGGTTCGTATTGAAGAGTAAGGTACATACGTTTGGTTTATATCAACATCTGCGAAATATTTTAAAGTAGCTATCCAAAGAAAATCACAAATATGGCAATTAATGTATCACTAGAAACTGGGAAGCTTACAGATGGCAATCGTATAAGTTTTATGTCAACTGCGTATATGATGATTATAAAAATAACACAAATAAAAGCTCTTCTCAGCATTCTGGAATATCCGAGTATTCGCCAGAAATATAGCGAAGTTTTGATATCGTCACACTAGGGACCAATCCTGTTTAAGCAGACGACGTCCTATAATGAATAAACGTAACTGCAATGCAATTCAAATTATAAAGAGTTTGGTAGATTTAAACATGACCTTATTTCACACCATTCTAAAAGGGAAAGTGAACTGATTCTGATAACTAAAACCGTTTGATAGTAAATACACAGGAGAAGGGTCAATGATCAATGAAATAAACCCCACTTTCAAATTGAAAAGCCCTCCCAATAATATCACAGATTGTATTCGTTCCCTCTTGAAACGCCGAACATGCCCCGGTGCAAGCAGCTGAAAATACAATGGCGTCTTATTTTGTTTACAAGTGACTGATTCCTTTATTTTTTTAATGCTGCATTTTTCATCAAAATAATACCATACACGAAGTTAAGAGTGAGGCAACAGACTAACATTAAGACTGACGCTAGTCAAGTAAGAGAAATAAGTGAAGAGGAGATGACAAAACAGGCACTGAAAATGCGTAAGATGTTATGGGACATCGTCTGCTTAGACAGGACTGGTCCTTCGTGTGTCGTCACACATCTCAGCAGCGTTCAAGGAGCTCTTCAGCTGCTATATCGGGGGCTGTATTTTACCGTTTTATAATTGATAATAATCATTAATTCAAATGTTTCCAAGCGTTGAATTTGGATAACCTTGTATAATTTATGCCATCTATGCAATAATAAGTATTAAGCCAATATTTATTTTGATGGAATTTTCTTGCAATGTGATCTTTAAATACGATGACCACGTTTCAATGAACTCTAATAATCATACAAAAAGTTACAGGGGAAGATGTCAAAAGGGTTCAATGCTTTTTCCCTATAAGTAATTGAATAAAAGCCCATTTTCATCACCTTTGACGCCATCTTGATTTTCACTATGAGCGTGCTTTTTTGTCCTGTTAACATCTTTAAAATCTTAAAGTACATTATAAAGAAGATAAACAAGCTGGGTGGGGGGGGGGGGGGGTGCACGGATACCCCTCTTAGATATCGTACTAATAGAGCAAATTACATAGCTTCGCATTTCTTTAGCATTGTATTAAGGTACTTCCAATCCATTATCAAAGCATTTCTGAAATTAATTCAGTACGATGACATTGAATGAAGCCGAAGGACACATGCAATATTCTCGTCACGCATGTGCTGCCATCCATTCATTCATCTAAGCGTATATTAAATTGGCATTAAATTTTATTTCTTTTTTACGCCAGTGGCATCGCTGAGCCAAAAAAGGTAATAGGGTGGGAGTCTGTCCCGAAATAGTAACCCATTTGACATATGAGATTTGATCCTTAAAGTTGCTTAGACATCCATGTCATTCACAGAAAGCTTGTCAGCCGCCGCGTTTGCCCCCCCCCCCCCCCCCCCGCTCACCAAAAGGGCCCCCAAGTCGGGTCGATTTCAACCCATCTAACATATGCGCCAAATTTTATCAGAAGGAAGTTGTATGACTTATACAAAAACTGAAATAATATTTTAGCAAGATATTTGTGTAATCAACACATGAATGATAAATTTCAGCATAGCAGTCACATATTAAGAAGCTCCTCTATTATCATGGTCATGTCTTGTTAAACAGGTGCAGATGGAAAATGGGTTTACATAATCCTGACTATCATTTGACTACTTTTGAGAAAGCAATACAATCCTCAAGATTGTGCTATGCAAATTTGACCTGAATTGAATTAGACACTTTGGAGTCACTGAGATTGTAATGCCAAAAAAATTGTTTGTCTCCAGAGCATTTTGGGCAGCAAAGTTTGGGTTGGGGCACTTTGGTATGTTTTCCATGGGCGTGTTACTCCCCCTTCCCAATAGAAATTTGTTCCCACTTTTTATATTTTTGTAATCTTCACCCATACCTCTTCCTTCTGACAAAAATTGGTCCATGGGCATTAAGGGGAAAAAACTGACTGACAACCCACGCAGACGGAAAATGTAAGTTTTTGTAATTTATAGCCATACAACATCCTTCTGACAAATATGTTAAATGGGTTGTAATCGACCCGACTTGGGGGCCCTTTTTCTTTTCTTTCTTTTTTTTTTTGGGGGGGGGGGGGGGGGGGGGCTCTGGGTGCCAAAGCCGGCAGCTTTGTTCAGACTGACAAGCTTTTTGTGAATGACATGGATGGTCTAAATAACTTTAAGAGGTCAAATCTCATATGTAAAATGGGGTGACTATTTCGGGACAGGCTACTGGCCTTAAAGTCATTTGTTGACGTCCTCATGCCCTACGTCTTTAGTGGCACCTGAGACAGAGAATTCTTGCGAAAGACATTACCAAGGAAGAGGAAATGTATCGAGTTGAACCTCTTTTCACTTTATTTTTTTATATCAATCATGTCAAAGGATGTACAACAAGCAGAAATTAAACAATACATATCTGGTGGTATAACAATAATGTAGAGATCAGTCTGAACATTTATGCAACAGAAATAATTATGTAGGATAAGCATGTGTAGGCCTATCTCTTTCTGCTGCCTGGATGTGTGAATGTACACACATGTTCGTTCGTATGTATGTAGCCTCTCTTTCAAATAGTGCGCGTCCGGGCGAATAACAGCAAAGATCTTAAAGGGACACTCCTCCGACTTTTATGTAACGGAAGTGGCCTCATGGGGCAGGGCGCCCAACAGCGTTGGGTAGGTAAATTTACCAGCGACTACATTGACATTACGTGCCCTTGAAATTACAAAATATTGCCGTTATTTTTATTTTTCAGTCTTTTTCCTGTAAAACAACAGCAAGTTTCTTGGTTTACCGGAAATCAGCATATATTTACAATCGCCCGACATAAAGCACTGTTTAAAAAAAACATTTTCTCATATTTTAACAAGATACCTTGTTAACTTACAAATCGTTTCCATGGTTCCGTTTTAATTTACATAGATTTTCCTGTTTGAAATTAAAGTTTATATTTAACAAAAATAATATGCTAACAGTTTCCTGTTAGGGAAACCTGTAATTTCCGTGAAAAAACGGCAATTTTTTTACAGTGTATATAAGTGTTGCGTATTACTATTATCCTTTCATCTGGTTAAAGAAATTCACAATTAGGCATCATTTAATTATCAAAACACATTTTTTTGCTTCTATATACTTCATCTGGGAGGCTACTGTAGATAGCTTCATAGTGCTTGAACATCTTACATCAATATATTAGATTGAGAACACTGTACTCATTGAAAATTTCTTTCTGACTACAACAGATGCAGAGGCATAACTACTTCAGAGGCATGTTCTTACTTCTCCACACATTATGCTTCATTGGTAAGTCTCATGATTGGCATTTTTTAAAATTCTCTTTAATTCTTCATAATAGCTCATTTGGTTTGTTTCTTTAACTTCATTACAATTATACTCGTAATCCAATTATCATGTTTACTGAGTTTGTGACAGGTTGCAATTTTGTGATTACAAAATAATGTTGAAATATAAGAGAAACGTTCTGGGTAACTTTATAAGCAACTCACACGTTTATATTATCAAGATAGAAACAGCATCCACATGCGCATAATTATAGTTTCCCTCACAAAATAGTACGAAAGCAGGCACAAGCCCATACAGCGTGCAGTTGGCCATTAAAAACGTGGTGTCGTGATTAACAGCTCAAATGGGGCGTCAACTGCCAGCGAGCTGCCCGTGATCTAGGGCGAGAGCTTGCACCCACACCGTACTCGTATAGTTGTTTCAGTTAAGCCTGTGAATCTTTTTGTTTTTTTACTTTGATTCTTGTAGCGACATTACAAAATACTTTGATAATTTCTGAAAATAGGACATATAAATTAAGTGGTTTTGCTCTTTCGATTTTTAGGATTAAGCATTTTTGTTGTGAAAACGATATTAAATATCGAAGTATACACATATAGGAGAGTAATAATTCAGGGAAATTCTTGTGTTGTATTACTAGTAAACTAATTTCCACCCTTTGTCTTCTTTTAAATCTTATTTTGAATATAAAATTATCTTGATTAGCTTACTTTTATTCATACTAACCAATTAGATAAATCACTAACATTCATCATTAAAGTTCCGATTAAGGAACCTTAATCCTTCTCTTCTCCTTTCTTTTTATCCCTCTCTCTCTCCTCTTCTCTCTTTATCTTTCCTTCTCACTCTCTCTCTCACTTTTCTCTCTCCATATCTTCTCTCTCCTCTGTCCTCATCTCTCCATCTTTCTCCTCTCTTTTTTTCTTCCACTATATTCCCCTCTCTCCCCTCTCTTTTCCTTATTCTCTCACCCTCATATCTGTTCATCTCTCTCTCTCTCTCTTTCTCTATCTACCTTTCCCTCTCTATGTCCCCGTATTCCTCTCTTTTCATACGTCTCTTATTATCTTTATAGCTAATTTACTTGTCAAAATGAGCTAGGGTCTTAATTCCTCGCCTTTCAATAAAGTGTTTGTCACTTTAAACACTTTTTAAAAGGGGAGGAATTAAGACTCTAAAGAAAAGCTTATTTAGTTTGTAAATGAAGAAGCTTAATGAGAGGAATTTCAATATTAATCTATAAACATTTTATGCATTACTCCCATTGTTTAAGATCGTATGCTCGATCTGTAATATAAAATGCAGCGACTTAACCACCAGGCTATTCTGTTCGATACGAATTTAGACATATCGTTTTTTCATCATTGATCAAAATAATGGACATTAAATATTTGCATGCCTTAACGCATGTACACTGTTAAAAAATATGTGGGTATTTTTACAGGAAATTTCCTGGCAGTCGAAACGCCAGGAGTGCACGTTATTTTACAGCCTCGTGTAAAACTACAGTCTGTAAAAAATATTTCCGTTTTTTTACAGGAAAGAGACTGTAAATTTAAAATAATTTGTAATCAGTCTCAAGGAAAGCCAAAAAGTCTGTAGTTTTACAGTTATTAGTGTATAGCCATGCTTTATGTTATCCTATTCTCTACCTCAATCTATCCTATCCTAAACATATCTTATCTAGTTAATTCAATTTAATGCAATCTTTTATATGCACCTTATATTTTTTTATTCCTTTTGTGACAGTTACTAAATCGGGCAACCCCAAACCATACGCTTACTAAAAATCATGAATATTCATATAAGTGTTTTCCGACATATTTGATAATTTAACAGGGTAACTTGTTAAAATATGAGAAAATGTCTTTTTAACGGTGTTTTTTATCGGGCGATTGAAAATAAATGCTGATTTCCGGTAAACCAACAAACTTGCTGTTGTTTTACAGGAAAAAGCCTGTAAAATTGAAATGACGGCAATAACTTGTAATTTCAAGGGCCAGGAAACCTGTAGTTTTACAGTTATTTTTTACAGTGTAAATAATACATCACATCTATAATGTCCTTATCCGTTTATATTGTCTTTAAAAAAAAAGATAAATAGGTCATAATTCCTATTTTCCAACGAGAAACTGGATAATATAAATCCTATTAAAGAGATTAACTGATGATGTGACAGAATAAATGCAATCAATACATTATGTATACGAAAGGAATTTCATAATGATTTACCAGAAGGAATCAAATGGTCAGGTTGATTTCGTTTCTGAATCAATGCAGAATCAATGATTGGTCAAGGAACCCATGCCCCAACTCCTCGAGTTTTTATGTGTGGGTGTGTGTGTGTGTGTGGGGGGGGGGGGTGTTTACACTGTAAAATTTTTGTTTTGATGTAGACGAACTAAGACAAGAAAAAGAATTTTGAGATTTAGTGAAATTAAATCAGTGACAATAATTATATTAGGTCTGATTGGGTATTTCATGGGAATCAAAATGAGGTTAGTTATTTGACTTGGTATATAGAACGTTTAGATTAAAAGACAATATTTAAAAAAAGATCATCGCTTTTTTATTTTTGTGTTTGATAACTGCTGCCTGCAGATTGTAATTATATAATATGTCTGTCTTTTAGCTCTTGTGCGGGGTTCTACAAATAAGGCTGATAGTGTATTGCAATTCAAGGCTAACCCCTGCCGTCCAATCCGTGTCAATGGAGAAATGATACCTACAGTGCCGGAGTACATGCCCTCGTTTCCCGTCACTTTGAAGGGCATTAGGCGATTCGTTTGCAAATTACGAGGTAAGATTTTTGTAGTGATAATGATGATTGTACATGACCTTACTCGGCGGGGGTGAGGGGTGACCCCCCCCCCCCCCCCCCCCCTCGATAATTTCGAATTTGCAATATTCAGTCAACCGGCCGGCTTCCCATATTCGTCAATGAGTTTATCCATTTGAAAGTCTTTTCGTCAATAAGTTTATCCATTTGAAATTTTTATGATAATTTACGACAGAATTACGTTGCCACTATAATAATGTATCCCAATTTTTTGTCGCAAGCGAGCTGAAAAGTTGATATTAGGGCAATAAATGTCAGCCCTTCGAGAAACTTGTCCTCGCACACCTATGTATGATATGTCGATCTAAATTTGTACAATTTTTATTATGTAAAATTTGCTAAATTATTTGAAGTAGGGCTATATAGAGGATGCTAATACTTGGTCCTTGTATTAGTTAACTGACAAGTTTTAGCGGTTGGTGACTGAGGGATTATTCGTTTCATGAGGACAGAGCTGTTTTAGGGCATTGGATTATCATAATTTGCTATGTTGTCTTGTTTCTTGGTATATACATGCGTATGTTTTACTTTCCCGTAACCAGTAAGCGTAGGACACACACACACACACATATATATATATATATATATATATATATATATATATATATATATATATATATATGAGCGGAAAGTGACATTTTCGATACTTTTACTGTTTTATTTTATAAAGCTTTCCGTGATGTCAGAATAAAGGAATATGATAGTTAATGAGTATTCACGCGTTCTCGTATTTTGAGAATTATACTATCTTTAACTGAATTCATTAGCGATCTCTTAACTTGAACCATTAATTAAAATTTGTGTTGCTTACAATATACATTTAAACATACAATGACATGTTTTCAACCAATCGTTAAAAATAAAAAAATAAAAGCAATTTATTCGAGATAAGTTTATATATCACATAAAAATTAATAAGAACAACGCATAATTGGAGTTTTCATCACACCTGAAGTGAAAGTTTACTACATGTACTACGATAATTAAAAAATGCGTCGTTTTTTCCCCTATCTCTTGGCCTTATTATCCAATCATAAATGACATATTCGAAAGAAAATAACATAAAGCACCACCGTTTTAGTGACATTGAACAGCTCTGTTGAAAATTAATAATGAAAGGTATATGATTATGAATTATTAAACCACCGGTCACGAATGTGGCAGTCTAGCAGTGGTAACGAGAGTAACCAGATAAAATTTCTATAATGAAATTGACCAAAATGTTCCAAATGAACCGGATGAGCCTGTAAGAAAAGTCTCAAATGTTTTCTGAATGATGTGAGTAAAAAAAAAAAGAAGACATTTTTGTAATTGCCCATTATTTTAAGAAGGAGTTGTAACTATAAATGTACTTGATATGTACTTGTAGATCATTTATCCACGCTTTTTTATACCATATTCAGTGGGTAATAAATGAATAGCGGTTTTGTATGAATTGCGGTCCTTCTAAACAGCGAGCAAACCATAGACAAATTACCTCGCTATTCATAAGGACCTCCATTCATAAGGACCACTATTCATAACTATCCATAAGGACCGCTATTCATAACGCGTGTTAAATGGATAGCGTTTTTCTATAAATAGCGGTCCTTATGAATAGCGATCGAAGCCCAATAATTACTACAAGTACATATCACATAGGTCAATATTTTCAATTCACTCTTAAAACAACAGGAAAGAATAAGAGTGTTAAGTTTTTTTTCTGACTCACTCTGTCTATCTGCACATCATACACTCTAAAATATTACCCAATATTGCGTAAAAAGGGAACATGAAAGTTTGTTGGGTAAAAGCTTACCCAATATTGTGCAAAATGTACACCAAAAAAATATTAGGTAAATTTTACTCATCATATAGTGTAGGCATACATATCATTCTCTTTCTATCCAATACGAGGAGAACGTCATTCATTACTCCGTCACGTTAGCCATTTACTCATATTTTTATGCTCTTCTGTTCAACGCTTATGCTCTAATATCATGACCCTCCATTTATATTGGTGTTCAACTTTTGGGTGAAACTTTTTCATTCTTCTTATTGCTTAATCTTTGTCATTTTTCTTATTGCTGGGTCTTCCTCAATATACGCTTATGACATTTCACTTTTCAAAATGGTTATTTTTTTAATTAAGACATATACTGAATTCATAGAGGCATGTGTCCCGGGTGGGCGGGTAGGCGTTTTTGTCGTCTGAGTCTCTTTCTTGGCTGACACAATTTCATTTTTGTTCACATCATTGGTGATCTATCTCCTTATCTACAAAATATGATTTCCATAAATCTATGGCTGCTTGGTTTCATATACTCTACTCTGCTATCATATGATATCAACAAAGATGAGTATCATGACATGAATCATTGGAAATATCAATGTCAAAGTATGAATTTAAAGAGTTGGTTGCCTTAGAAACAATATATTGGTCATTGGAGCAGGGAGGTGGAAGAGAGACTATTCCACCTTCCTGCTTTGAAGCGTACTACATGGTGATGATCGGTGCACCACAGAAGCATTGAACAAGTAATTTCATTTGGGGATGTTAAAAAAGTAAACAGTCTGGTTGCCTTAGTAACACAACATGTTCAACAGAGCGTACTGGGTGGGGACCGTTACGGTTATAAGCGCAATCACTTTGAGTTTGTAAACAAATTTTTAGGCGTTACTGCCAGTGTTAAAGATCGTATGCTCGATCTGTAATGAAAATCAGAATCACAAGTCAGACAAAATTGGAACCAGCGGGATTCGAACCTGTCATCTACTGCTTGCCGGGCAGCGACTTAACCACCAGGCTATTCTGGTTCACGGCTAAGTCACGATGAACTGGAATCAAATACCCAATATCCTCTTCTCTCTGACTCATTAATATTCAACGGTGGGAGAACTGGGACACCACCTCTAACTAAAAAAAATAATTAACCATTTAAATATTAGTTTGAATCCTACGAAAGGTCCTAACTGTCAATGATCACAAATACATCCACATCTATACTGTGGTTTTGCTTGTAGGTTTCATTTTTGCACTTTTTTTTTACCCCTTTTTTTCAATTTTTCGTCATTCCTTGTCAAATAGTATACCACTTGGCTATAGTGAACACCCCGCATACAGCATATAGGTCTTATATGACCCTATGATTTGCAATAATATTTTTAGCGATATAAATATCAACACCAATATTTTGCAGGCATATGTTGTTCCTTTTTTACTATCGGGGGGAATTGGAATCTTGTCCCAGTTCACCCCGGTTACTTTTTCTGCATGAAAGGAAAATGAGCTTTTATCAGTCATGGACATATTACCTAAAAATATCTTTGGGTCTACATAAAAATCGTAAAAAGTCATATCGGTCAATTCCTTTTTACAGATCATTCATACTACTTCAGACAAATTTGTGTGTAACAAAAGAAAATGTATAAATATTTTGAATATATTTTTATTTTGCCAAAAACCGTCAAAATATTTGAATTAAACTTTTTTTAAAATACCGTATAGGATAGGATAGTATAGTCTACACTCACTCTCTTTTATATTATTTCCTTTTCTTTTATTCCTTAATTCATTCATATAATTATGTCAAAACGGGAAAATTATTACCTTCCTTTTGATCAGTTAAATATTACCATGTAACTGATCTATATTGATATAAATATCAACACTAATATTTTGCAGGCATATGTTGTTCCCTTTTTACTATCGGGGGGAATTGGGACATCTTGTCCCAGTTCACCCCGGTTACTTTTTCTGCATGTAAGGAAAATGAGCTTTTATCAGTCACGGACATATTACCTAAAAATATCCTTGGGTCTACATAAAAATCGTAAAACGTCATATCGGTCAATTCCTTTTCACAGATCATTCATATTACTTCAGACAAATTTGTAACAAAAAAAAAATGTATAAATATTTTGAACATATTTTTATTTTGCCAAAAACCGTCAAAATATAGGTTAAGATTTACAAAACGCTCATCATTTCATCAAATATTTTTTTCAATGGGCATGAATCTTTAAGTCAGTTTTACAAGAGACTACAAAGCAAGTTTTTTTAAAGTGATATATTACCTTTAACTTTCCCAGCAGTTTTTTTTAGACAACCAGAAAAAAGGTGATTTTAGCATTTTCAAGAGTTTTGTCCCATTTCTCCCTGACTGTCACACTTCACACCTATTACTGTCCCAGTTCACCTCCATGGTCTCCCACTTCACCCCGCTCAAGTACCTCATTTTTTCAATGATTTTTTGCATAAAAACTAAAAATAAAGGGATTCTGTCAAATACCTTGTTTTGTAGCCTAATAATAATAATAATAATTCTCAATTTTTATATAGCGCAAATTACAATTAAGTCTCTAAGCGCCAATAATAATAGGTAGTTTTTATTATTATTACCCCGGTGATCGGATACTGGCATGCCCGCACACAATGTATGCACATTCTCCGCTCCCTGGGGAGTATTCCAGCAATGGGCAGTACAGTGACGCTCAAATTGCTAAACAAACGACATTAACTTTCGCATCCTACCGGGTACCCATTTAACACCTGGGTGGAGAGTGGCAAATGTAGATTAACGTCTTGCCAAAGGAGGCTAGTGCTGCGGTGGGATTCGAACTCCGGACCTCGTGGTTCACAGTTCGGGGACTTATCCACTGATCCACAACAACTCTACATTGATATCATTTACCATGTAAAAATGGAGAGGCTACAGTGAAGATTTTAGAAGTTACAAAGCAAAGAGTGCCAAATCACGAATCTTGTCCCACTTCATCCCGCTCTCCTCTACATGCAATGGATTACAGGCCTATTATCTATCTCGATATAAGACGAAATATTTCACTGAAATATGATTCACAATCCAAGGTACATCGCTATTGCCTTTGTTTGGCGGTCCTAATTGAATCATTTTGTTTAAAATTAATTCGCTGCTTGCGTTACATTCCACTTTTTATATTATCTTATTTTCCACCAGAACGTATAATTTTCTTTACAAAATATTTCTCCCTTTAGGACCAACCATTACAATAGATGCAGCAATGATCTCTATTTTAGATTCAACCACCTTAAAGTTTGTCACAACTACCCGTCAGAAAATTTCAGTGACACCCTTTCCCCCTCCTCTCGCGTCCTCTCTCTCTCTCTATTATTCGCTCTCCACCCCCTTTCACCCATTTGCCCAATGTCCATCGATCATATTCTCGTCGTTTGTCTACAGTTTCCTTTTTGTAATGTTCTACCTATGATTTTCTTCCGTTTCTTTTATACACGTTATTGAGTAAAATCTACGGAGAGTAGATAAACAAATTTTCATTAGAATTCAATTTTATTGTTTTCCCAATTACTGTTATTCTTTTCTCTCTTTTTTTTTTACTTTTCAGACCCACCTGCAATCAGTGACACGTCAACCATGTCTACATCGGACTCTAAGTCTAAACTGAACCCTATGCCTACATCTGAAACTAAGTCTACATCGGATCCTATGCCTACGCGGAAACCCATGTCTACATCGGACCCTATGTCCACATCGGACCGTACACCTACATCGGACGTTATTTCTACGCCGAAACTCATGCCTACATCGGACCCCATGTCAACATCGGACCATATGCCTGCATCGCACCCTATGCCTACATCGGACGCTATGCCTACGTCGAAACCCATGCCTACATCGGACCCTATGTCTACATCGGACCCTACACCTACATTTGACCCTATGCTTACATCAGACTCTATGAAGGCAATGCCTTTAAAGCCTACATCGGATCCTATGCCTACGTGGAAACCAATGTCTACGTCTGACCTCATGCCAACTTTGACCCCTACGCCTACATCGGACGCTATTTCTACGGCGAAACCAATGCCTACATCGGACCCTATGCCTACATTGGATGCTATGCCTACGCCGAAACCCATGCCTACATCGGACCCCATGCCAACATCGGACCATATGCCTACATCGGACGTTATGCCTACGTCGAAACCCATGCCTACATCGGACACTATATCTACATCGGAACCTACACCTACATCGGACCCTATGCTTACATCGGACTCTATGAATGCAATGCCATCAAGGAAATCAACATCAAATCCAGCTACCACCTCTATGGCCACAACTGGTAAGCAGTTATTATACTGACCCCGCACCATATTTCTTTAAATATTCAAATTTAGGGGTAACCTCGCTAGTCATAACGACGGCTATTCATAAGGACCACTTATTCATAAGGACCGCTATCCATAACGCGTGACTAAATTATGAATAGCGGTCCTTCTGAATAGCGAGCAAACCATAGACAAATTACCTCGCTATTCATAAGGACCTCCATTCATACACTCTAAAAACTCAAATGTTAAATCTACATTTAAAAGGTTGGAGGAGTGACAACATTTTTAAAATGGTAAATTAACACTTTTAACATGCTGGATCTAATAGTTTAAAGGTTGGATGCAGCATGTTAAAAGTGTTCATTTACCATTTTGAAAATGTTGTCACTCCTCCAACCTTTTAAATGTAGATTTAACATTTGAGTTTTTAGAGTGTAAGGACCACTATTTATAACTATTCATAAGGACCGCTATTCATAACGCGTGTTATAAATGAATATCGGTTTTCTATGAATAGCGGCCCTTATGAATAGCGAGCGGACCCCAAATTTATAATTTGGCCTCCAATTTTCTACTTTTATTCCACTTTGACTAATATTTTATTATTCTTCCTCTCTTTTGAGATTCATGTTATCTGTAGTATACCTAAAGAGGGTCACCTAAAACAAGAAGAAACAATTGAGAATGGGAGAGTGGGGGAATTGTAGGAGAGAAAGAAAGAGGAACAGGAACATGAACAGATGATACCACTCCCTCTCACACATTGCTCCCTTGGTCGCTGTATTCTCTCGATTCCAATGTGGTAACCGCCCCCCCCCCCCCAACCGCGAACAATCCCAGTGTGTTTCCAATGTCTGGAGCATTGCTTAAAAATTCGGTTCCTCATTTCGTCCGTTCCATTTCTAGCTTCCAATTTGGCACTTGTCAACAGTTCTTTTTTAGAGGTTCATGAGGTCTTTCCATCTCCCTTATTCAATTTCCATTTTGAAAAATGACACTTACATATACACTCTTTGAATTACACTTTTTTAAAATACCGTATAGGATAGGATAGTATAGTCTACACTCACTCTCTTTTATATTATTTCCTTTTCTTTTATTCCTTAATTCATTCATATAATTATGTCAAAACGGGAAGATCATTACCTTCCTTTTGATAAGTTAAATATTACCATGTAACTGATCTATATCGCCCTTCCTTCCTGTACCTACGGATTCCTCCTTCATCTTGCCTCTCTTGTCTCCCTCGATATTTTCTCTCTATCCTTCCACTTCTTCTCCCGTCTTTTTTTCTTCCTATATCACTTTCTTTTTAACAATGTTTTTATATTTCCCCACTCTCTGTTCTCTATCCCTTCTTTCCCCACATTCCTCCCTGACTCTTTCCCTTTCCGTTATTATTTTGCGCCGTCGCAAGCAATATAAGATTCTGTCCAGTCTTTGCAAATCATTTCAGCCTATATAAGTATATTACTCGATACTATTTTTATCAATCAAGTAATTTATATTACTTTTTCAGGATAGGTAATTTTATCTGTAGAATATCACTCGCTTCTGTTTGTATGTGCCATTCCGATATAATAGACATATGCCTACCTCATTGATTAATTGGAATAACAAATGTCTGTGTTATGCCTACAGAATATCATGAGATAGGCCTAATGTACAATTCATACTTTCAATTCAGAATCATCGGCTAAGATCTTCGTGACGGTTGGCGAATGGGACGATACGGAAATACTCGTTTCAGACCTGCGTGATGAGTTAGTGTTCACTACCATCCCATCCACAGGAAACCCATACTGTTTAAGTTATGATCCCGTATCCAGGAAGATCTACTGGAGCGACAAGAATGACAGTAGGGTTTATGGGGCTGATGTTGATGGTTCAAATCGAGAGAACGTCACTAATATCACCAACAAAAGTAAGAAACACACAGAACTCTCTCTCTCTCTCTCTCACACACACACACTCACACACCAAAGAGAAACTGAAGTTGCCAGCAACATGGCGACTCCTCTCCAATTATCTATAGTCTGGGAGTCTGTCCCGGAATAGTCACCCCATTAAACAAATTGAGATAAGAACTTCCCTCATCTAATTAAGTCACTGACAAAAAGGTTGCCGGGA
Organism: Heliocidaris erythrogramma; assembly: GCA_025617745.1. NCBI lineage: Eukaryota > Metazoa > Echinodermata > Echinoidea > Camarodonta > Echinometridae > Heliocidaris > Heliocidaris erythrogramma. The sequence continues at coordinate 44,130,608 of CM046857.1, read as the reverse complement.
AAGGTTCTAGGCAGAGCCCTCGAAAAACTACAAATCGTGTCGATTTCACTCCATCTAGCCCGTACGTCTAACCATGGACCTACTAGAGTACTCTAGTAGGTCCATGGTCATTGTCAAAAGGAAGAAATATGTGTGTTCATAACAAATCACAAAAAACCCACGAATTTAAAGGGCATGTGACAACCCCAATGCGACGGAATTTTTTTTCCTCAATTTTTTTGTAAAACACAGTCATAATACCTTCTTCTGGGCTACGTGGTGTAAAATCGACCCGACTGGGGGAAGGGGTCTTTTCTCGGCTTTAGGGGTGAAATTCGACTGTATTGACAACTATTTTGTCAGAGAATTATACTGTCTAAGTAAATTTTAACCGGTCAAAATCGTATGAACTTGATAAGGCGATTTTCATGGAACAGGCTCTTATAAAATGCTCTCTATTCTCTCTCTATTTTATCGTTTTAGAAAGAGTCTATATATCATGATAATTGACTTTAATCTATCTATTCAGTATGTAAGAAACGTAATAATCCCGTTCAAAAACCTTGTGAAGATCTAAATAACTAAGCAAATTTCCTTATTTCCACCATGAGAAAGATACGGTATATAGACTTTCACATTGGACGGAAGAAACAAGGTTCTAGTTTCCTTTGTCCCCTGTATAGTCTTTATATTTCTCTCAAGTAGGTACCCAAAATGCTCCACAATGCATGGCTATGGGTCATCCGAACAGATAGCTGATTTTGAAATTTGGGTTCCTGTATCCTGTAAATCGCAAATATCGCATTATTGTACCTAATACCTTCAAAAAGTCTGTAGTTCTTACCCCTCTTGATATCATAAAACTCGCAATGTGTAATTTTCTTATTAATCGTAGAACCGTTTGGAATCGCTATTGCTACGAAAATGAGAACTCTCTTCATCGCTTACAGTGCGTTCAACATGATAACATCAGTTAACTTGAGCAGCCCTACACCTGGACCTGAAACAGTCTTTGCACAGAAATTGACAAACCCTACTCTTCTGCGCCCCAGAGCGTTGGCGCTTGATGAAGATGAAGGGTAGGTATACCGCGTTTATCAAATAAATAATCAATCAATCAATAAACAAACAAATAGTTAAAAAGTGACAAATTAATAATAATAATAATAATAGCTTTTTTTATTGCGCCTTACCAGTTACAATGTAACCGACCAAAGCACTTACAGCATTTTTAATTTTGATTTTGATTTGATTCATTTTCATTCTCATTTACAGTTTTCGATAACAAAACAATGAAATGAACATAAACGTACATAACATGCAATATAGGGTACAAAATAATAATCAGTAAGCACAGAAAATGAAAAAGAAATTAGGGGCCAACAAGAAGCAAAGCTTGTAAATAGCTAGCCCCTGAATTACAAACTCAGATACAAGAATAAAACGTATAATAAATTAAGTATACACTCATATATAATATATAAATACATATGGTATGAAAGGACAAAAATGGGGAGGAGGAGGGGGTAGGGAAATTGTATATCGTGATCTAAATTTATATTAAAAATAAAGTATGAAATCATAATTTTAGGTGGTGTTTAAATTTAATTTCAGGTTTTAGGTGATGTCCGTCTTTCACCAGAAACAGAGAGAAAAAATGTTAATGGTTATATAATGAAATTAGCAGTTTGTAAAGTTTGTATTTTAGCGTAAATATGCTTCTTATTTCCTGTATGTCTTTGGGCAGGGAATTCCAGAATTTTGGGGCAGTAAAAATGAAAGTATTTTGTGTGAGCACAGTACGGGTTCTAGGTAAATGGTAAAGATTTATCTGCCTGGTGGGGTATCGATTTCGTTATTAACTATAAACATATTATTAAGAGCAGGGGGCAATTCATTATTTCGCTCTTGAAACATAAGCACTCAAGATTCAGCTGATATACTGTATATCACTAACTTTTAAAACATTATTAAAAAAACAAGCTATCAGTGTGGTGTTGGAAATTGACATTGCTAATAATGCGCATATCCTTTTTTTTTTAAGTAATAAAATTCTGTCTAGTAGGTATGATGCACTGTTTCCCCAGGCTAAAATCCCGTAATTAAAGTATGGTAATACATTACATCCAAACAGTTCGGAAAATCCTTCGAAATCATATTTACATGCAAGGTCATTAAAAGTGATAAGATCTGAACAGCTAAAAGATGAAATTAGCTTCCTTTTCTTGGCCCCGACCACCCCTTCCCCCTCCCACCACCTACCCTCCCCTCGTCCTGCTTGATGTATCCATGTCCATTGTTGTCTTGGGCTTCTAGAAAGAATACTGTGAATTAATGCATTAATTATTGAAGGCATGGAAAATAATTACCTTTTAATATCAAAGAAGCATGGACATGGTTGTTTACCCTTGTAATAATAAGAGTAATTTAGATAAATTACCTTCCTCAAGGATGTCATTGCCTTGCCAGGACTCGAACCCATGAAATTTGTATTTCCAGTCAAGTCTACTACGACACAGTCTAATGTATCGTTACGGTATTGCATCATTTTCATATCAATGTCCAGACAGCTATGGACATTAGCTTTGGACAATGCATGATATGAGTATAAGAAGACACAACTTTTTGGATGCGGCTATGACAAAGAATTTTAGGAATCAAATGCTTATATTTTTATAAAGTGATGGCAACAAACCACAACAATTTCTGCCTGACTTCAGATGAAATTCATATAATTTCAAGACAATTGAAGAAAGACCGTCATACAAAAGTCATAAAACTAAACGTGTGAGTTTATAAGCAAAATAATAAACGTATAGGGTCATCTCGATATCTACCCATTGCTAATGTTAACTTTTACTTAGTTTCTATTAAAGGGAGTGGCAAGTCGTAATCCATGGGCCTGACCAGTTGGCCTGACTCGGGGAAATTCGGATACAATCAGGTCCAATCGTGCGCTACCGAAGGAATGTTATTGCCGAATTCCTATGGAAGGCCATCGATGACACAATACGTATACTTGTGCGTATACTCAATTGAGTATATGTATATTATATGTAAACTCATTTTGAGTATACGTATACGATTAGACCAATCAGGGGCTCTTTTTTTTAGTATACGTATACTCTGCAAATTCGTATACGTATATGAGTCAACTAGTATACGTATGCAGACCCTTATACGTATACTCGGCAAACTTGTATACGTATACGAATTAGCAGAGTATACGTATACTAAAAAAAAGAGCCCCTGATTGGTCTAATCGTATACGTATACTCAAAATGAGTTTACGTATACTCATTTTTAGTATACGTATACTCAATTGAGTATACGCACAAGTATACGTATTGTGTCACGATGGCCTTCCATAAATTCCTCGCGTGATCGTTAACTCGAATCCCTACATACGTAACCGACCAATGGGATTCAAATACTGGAATAAAGAACGCGCGATCTTGTTTACTCAAATTTGGGTCAATGTGCGAACTTTTATTAGCTGCGCGCGATAAATTGAAGTCGCTTTGAACTTTGATCCAGAGAAAGGAGCATCCAACTGTAAAACCGCCCATAGATTGCGACTTGTCGCTCCCTTTAAAATTACATTTGTTTTGCTGAACATAATGTACTTCACATTATTTCTTAATATTTTGGGAGGGTGATTTTATCAGAACAATTTACTAAAGACCGCTTTTGACTGAAATCTTCAACTATGTCATTCCCAGACACTAAGGCAACCCTACGTTAACTTGTCGATTCCTTCATCCTCCTCTATATGCTATAATTAAAAAAAATAATGTTGTATACATTTTCCTCAGTCACATATATTTGATCTATTTTGCTCGTGATAAAAATATTTCTTCTATTGCATTATCACAGACTGTCAAATATTATAACCTTTACCATATGATGTCATAACTCATGGAACTTGTTTCATGTTTCCAGATACCTTTACATGACCTTGAAGGATAAGGTTGCACGTATATTCATCAATGGTTCCGGAGACATTGAAGTGATATATCATAACCCGAATCAGTTTAAGGGACTAAACATTGATCTCACCAGTAAGTATATAACAATGTACTTGTGATGCATTTGACTGTAAATATAAAACTGTTCAAATTTTTGTTAATTGCCTTATCTGTGATCATTGGTGATAAAGGTAATGATATTAATGATATCATTTGGGTCCTTCAATTTCTGAATGCCAGAAGTCGGTCAAACTGGAAATGTCATTTGATGTAATAATGCTTTAGGGTTTCAAAACTTTTGATAAATGAGGAACATAATTTCGGATCCTTAGAAAGGCCTTCATTTTTTTTTAATTTTTTTTTTTTTTTTTTTTTTTTTTTTTGGGGGGGGGGGGGGGGTTGCTTATCAGAGATATTTCTGACCTGCATCCGTGTGGGGATCGACATAGACCTACATGGCTTTTTGTAGATAAAACACCGCGTCAATTTCATGTAGTTTCCCAAACAACTGTAAACGTAATATAGGATGAGTTAACCTCTCTGCAGACTTTAGGAAAAATAAACGATAGTTTCACTTTTGGAATATGTGATGTCATGTTTAATCTGAATACAAACTGCTATAATAGTAATAGTTTGGTTTATATCTAAATGCGATATAAAGCCCAAGGGGCTTCATTTCATTTCATTTATTCCACTCTCTTAGAAACATTAAAATATATACAGTAAATGTTTCATGATTGATGAGGGGCTCTAGATCGTTCCGAAAAAAAGTTTTAAATTAGCTAAATAAAAAGGGGTATGAACATGATTAATCAAACAGCTTACTCACTTTCAATTCAATTCAATAGGCGCTGTCCGATCCTCCTGAAATAATAAACATGAAATGAAAATAAATACTAGCTTAATAATTATGTGATGTGACTGTTTCCTTTTTTATTGTCGTGTGGAATAATCCTACCATTGACAGAAAACTTGCGGAGTATCTTTTTCTGTTCCGCGAACTGGAAATCGGACATCTGGGTTACTCTTTACAAGGACGTGACTACACCACTCGATACATCTAGCGCCCAGGCATTACCTGGTAACTTGAAATTTACAGATATGGCTTACTTCAATGGCGTCCTCTATTGGTTAAATGCGAAAGATCCAAAGGGTATCGGAATTATGATGGATTATCATCATACCAACCGATCATGGAACATTCAAGAAATCCAACAGTTTTTAAGTCCCTTCTATATGCACATCGCTGTCATGGAACCCTAATTGAGTATGTTATCCACGCAAGAGAGTCTTATCTACTGCGCGTTAAAAAAACAAACCAAAAAAGGAAAATTTCCTACAAGTGGACTATAAATTTACCGGCGTTTAATTTCATATCATAATAACTAATTTGCTTTCCAATGGTAGCTTGTTTAGGTTTCCAGGGTCACGCATCAATGAACACCATTATCTTCAAAATTTTGTGCAAAATTCCAGTTGGTTCACTTTCTTCCAAAACACAACAGGCATGGTTTGGGTTGAATGGCTTTGTCAACTAGCTTGGTTGCTCTTCATGGCCATCCGTTAGTAAACAAATCTCATAATGATTAATTGTACGCCTTAACAAAGAGTCTTATGAACTTCACAAAACATGGAACGAGTTGTTATGCTACAGTCACACACGGCCGGATTTCGAACCGGGTCCATAAGGTATTAAAACCGTATCGACCCGGTTGGAGCCGTAGAGACCCGCATTGACCCGCATCGTAACCCGTGTCAATTCCTGATGGATTCCGGGGGCTACGATACGGCGGTGAAAATTTTTTGGTCATGTTCAAAATTTTCTCACGGATTTCAATTCCGTATTGATATCCGAATTGACCCGGTTCGAACCGCACTGACTCGCATCGCAAAACCGTAAAACCGTAAAACCGTATGGACCCTAGCCGTATACAGCATTGCCTTCATGCAACGGATGATGACAAGGTAGTCGAAGCGGGTTGACACGGGTCGATAGGGGGTCGAAAAGGATTCAGTTAAGGATTTAAAGCGGATTTTTATACGGTTCGATACGGGTCAATACGGGTCAAACCGGGTTGATACGGTTTTAATTCCTTATGGACCCGGTTCGAAATCCGGCCGTGTGTGAATGTAGCATAAATTACCCTCCATTCCGGGACTAATCCGGCTCATTTTCACCCGGATCAAATCCGTTTTGTGACCCGGCCGTGTGTGACTGTAGCATTAGTCATAAACTTTGAGCAAGAAGAAGCGAGATCTTCGGAGAGCACAAGTCATGTTCGTTTGTCTTGAGTGCTGCAGGCATCTTCCGCCGATTTTCAACTAAAAGGTGACACCTTTGAAAATCATCAAAGTAAAATCTTGAATCACACGTATGAGTTTTTGATTTTCCTTCCTTGTGCTCCTTTTCTTTGATTTGCAGTTCTTTGTGACATTGCAATCACTTTGGTTCGCACTGGTTTTTTGACAAGCAACCTTGTTAAAATTCACCGAGACTGTCTTCTTTGACTTTGCAAAATGATTTCTATCTGAAAAGGGTTTTAAGAAGCAAAACTCCTGAATCATTGGAGAATAACATCTCATTAACACAAATTTGAAAAAGAAAATCATCCACAATAAGAATTGGAGCACCCAGGCCATTTCAAAAAAGGAATTTCCTTAACATCATGTCTATTGTGTTTTACAAGAAAGTGAACCAACTAGATTTTTGCACAACATTTTGAAGACAACGGTGTCTTCAAACATAAACATATAGTTCATTTACAGGAATTTTTCAAAGTTGGGTTTCTTTTTTTTTTAACGCCCAGTATAAGGTAATTTTGGCTATGCATTGAACAGAGGATTGGCTACAAGATCAGTTTGCTCGTATACAAGGCAATGAATGGCAGTTCTCCATTGAATTTATGTAGTCTGAAAGAGCCATATGTCCCAGGAAGAGAAAACCTCACTCTGCCCTGCTCGTTCATTCCGAGTGGCTACTGTATAAAAAGGTATGGAATGGCCTTCCACGATTTATACGCACAGCTCTCACCACGGAATCTTTTTAAAAAGCTCTCAAGTCCCATCTATTACATTTAAAATTTGATGACCTGAATGATTGAAAATTGTAGACAATAATTTTTTGGAACTATTTCATTTTGTTTTAACTCTAAATACCGCAATCAGAAGCAGTGCACCCATGGAATTCAGCTGAATTATGTATTTGTAGTTTGGAGCAAGCGCCTGAGTTGGTGGATACCGGCGTTGTAGAAGACTCCATTATTATTATTATTAGCATTATGTAAAAAACAAAATATGCAAAATCTTAATTAGTTACATAATTCAGTGTGTTAGATATAATTCATCTTTCGGTGTTTTTTTTATGTAGACATCAATATGCAAATTGCTTAATTTGAAATTTGAAGACTTTTAATTGTTGCTAACGTTTAACATTAAAATTGTGAAACTCATACGTACTGTTTAGAAAGAGTGTAGTGGAACTTATGAATGTCTGCTAGAGAGGGAACAAAAAATAGGAAACCATTCTGGCTTTTTATGGATATTCACTAATCCTTTTGGAATAAAACTGTAGTCGAACGTCTTTTCTGGGTGTTTAAAACAACTTTATCATGTTAAATTCAAGACGAAACACATCAATATTTCATCTTTTTAAACCGTGTTTTGTTATTTTTAAAAACTATATTTTTCACTTTTTTCACTTTTCTTTCCAAGTTAGCATTTCGGGGGGTTTCATTCCAAAACGGGATTAAATACAAAAATATTCATAGAAATATTAAAATTATTTTTTTGGTATTGCCAGCTTCTCGAAAAAAGGGTGGCGACAAATATTGTTTTCGCCAGACCTCCATAATTCGCTCAGTGTGTGTGTGTGTGTGGGGGGGGGGGGGGGTATGGGGGTCCAGTTTCCCTCCATAATTCTCTGACAAGCAAAACAAAACAAAAAATTGACAAAAGGGCGGATCCTCTATGGTCAAATGCATACTTTTCTTCCAAGGGGGTAGGGGGGGGGGGCACGGGTCGGAAGTGCCTCTCCCCTGAATCCGCCAAAGATTGAACGAATTTGTAATCACCACAGTGGATTTAGTCCCTTTTGGAAAGAAACAAATTTGGATTTATTTCCTTTTGGAATGAAACATAAAGTTTGAGCAAAATTGTTTCAACTTTTAAAAAATATTTGTTTTTGCCATATTGCACACTTGGCCCGTGTGCGAGATACGCATACATATCTTTAAACTTGGAGCTAAGGTCTTCATTTTTATACGAGTAAATGTATGGAGTGACGGGGTTGCTTGAACAGAATTATTCAAATCGTTCCGGATTTTAGAACAATAAAACGAATATTTTGTTTAAAAGAAGCTGTTTCATGTTTAGGAATATGTATATCTCTCATAGACCTTGTTGGATAATTATGAATTTCAAGATTTAAAAAAAAAACATCGATTACAACATTGTTCTGTGAAGATGTCATTATATGATGAATTATTATAAATGAATGAAAGATAATTATATTTCAAAAACCATGTATAAGTATAATATTACATTCTACGAAGATGTACTATTGTGTATTATATACACTGTACATTTATACCTGTTTGTAGGCAAGTATTTTCTATCATGTCACGACTTAGAGGGGATTTTATCTTTAAATAATTTATTATAAATGCATCAGATGATGCACTGTCACTGTTAATATCTTCTAACTATTGTGTGTTAGATATTATAGGGCATTTTAGAATTATCTGATGTAATATAAAATGAGTAAGCAGCACGAACGTGCGTCATTTAAACATCACCTACCGGTAGTCTAGTATAGCTTCCTTAGAGAGCTACGATTTATTAAGGTAGTTTTGTGTCATATTCTGTTTATACAAGTATAGAGTTGATCATTTTAGAACTTAATGAATAGTTCCCATTTGTAAAAACATAAATCCTAACTTAAAAACATTATTTCAGAAGGTAAATCTCTGTGATTATGATTTCGGTGTTAGGAAGTGTTTTATGGGCTTACGGGATTTTCTTCAACCTTTAAGTCCTAAAGTGATGTGTTAGTTGACGACACACAGTGGCGGATCCAAGAAAAAAAAAGGTCAGCAGCATTTTTTTTCCCCTCTTTCCCAGGGGAGGGCCCGCCCCCGATCCGCCACTGATGACATATGCCCCAGCGACATTAACTTGGAGCAAACACTAAACCTAACCCTATCCCTGACTCTAAACCTAACCTAAAACCATATTGCATCCCTAACTCTATATTATCTTTGCCGAAATAAGGCCCTATTTCATTAGCATATTTTATTATTATTTTTATTATTATCATTATTATAATTATTATTATTATTATTGAGAAAGAACAGAAATCGTGCATTAGTTGGGGGGGGGGGGGGGAGGGTTGCCAATAAATGATTTAATAATGAATAATTGAATATCATGAAATCAATTTGAAGAAATGATTTTTTCTTGATTTTTTGTCACGTGCATTTTCCATCAAATTTGAAAATGATTATGTAAAATCTTACGCTTTTGTTCTTGTCAAGTTTGTAAGTCGTTGTTAGATTTTAATAAATTCAAAACTCTGTCTGTCCTCTTTAATCATATTTATATTTGCCTCTTGCTTGGTATGTGTCTTTATCTGAATTGTCTGAATTTCTTGAATGTGTGAATATAGATTTTTTTTGGATAGTTTGAAAGGGTCTCTCATCATGATATTCACTATAGACATAAAGAAATTAACATTAAAAAAAAAATAACAGAGGGATAATGAGTGAGATATATATATATATATATATTATACAACATTATTTCCTACGTTAGGGGGAATCCTAACAATGTGGTTTATTCCGTCACCATAGAAATTCGACATTACGGGGAAAGAAACCGTGCGTTAAGGGGAATGCTATCACACTAAGAAATAGGGGTTCAAATTTGAACCGGGGTTGGTACAATAGCAGCACCCCAAGGGTGCAGATATGCACCCTTACTTGGGGGTGCAGATTCTGCACCCCAATTAAGGGTGCAAATTTGAAACCCCTAGGGGTTGGTACAATAGCAGCACCCCAAGGGTGCAGACTTGAAAACCTTTTATTGGGAGCAGATTGGGAGCAGATGTGCACCCCTAGGGGTGCAGATTACTGGTACAATAGCAGCACCCCTGTATGGGGTTCAAAATTGCACCCCAATATAAGGTGCATTTTTACCCTCTGGGTTCATAACTGCACCCTAATGGGTGCAACGTCGATGACAATCGATCACCATTCTCGCCTCTTCACAGCTTGGCGGCAGACCATTTAAAGTTGCCGTTATTTCATATTTCACGCACATAGAACACAGACAGTACAGTACACGCCATGAGGGGATCTCGGTGAAATCCATCAGGCCACGCCCGGGGGCTTCTACAGTCTCACATTTAGGATTACTTATTCAACTTTTAAGTTGTAGTGTATAGTCTACTATCTATTCCTATAACAAATCAGTATAGTAACTGTTAGTAAAACTAGCACTTTCCCTTAAAATGATATAATCCCGACTGAATTATCAAATGTAAACACGTATTCTTATTTCAATAACTTTTTTTTACAAAGAAAGTATCAAAATGAGCCGTGATAAAATCCCCATATAATTTAAAAATGCAAATTATGCAAATTTTCCTGCCTTAATCCCTACGAGTAGCGATACGTTGGTTGCTGTCAACTTGCAAGCCGGTTACTGTTAGTCTTTGCGATTACTCTTTTGAAACACGTCACTACGGAGATGTTCAATTTAAGCAAATTTACGACACAAGCTGATCGAAATGGATTTATTATTTCTTCTTCTAATTAATTTCATTTCTATGCTTTTGAATAATAAGTCTTATACTTCATGATATCTTGTGACATAAGTGTCAGCAATGCTAGTGTGGGTATTCATGTAAGACTAATACTTCTGCTCGAAGGGTGCAGAATTCAACCTTACACAATTTTGAACCCCGGTTTTCGCAAAGCGCACCCGTAGGGGTGCAAATTCCACCCGAGTAGATATACGGGTGCTCCGCCAAAATTTGCACCCTAAAGTGAACCCTAATTTCTTAGTGTGTAACAATAGGCTGAGATAAAAGAATTCTCCCTAACGCTGGAGAAAGAGTTATTATTATATATATATATATGTATGTATGTATATACGTACACAGACAAATGGAATAGGAATGAGTAAGTGTAAAAGAAGATACTCAGACAGGGAAAAAGATAAAGCGACAAAGAAAGATTAAGAGAGAAAGAGACAGAGAGACAGAAAGAGAGAGGGAGACAGAGACAGGGAAAGAAAAAACAGGCTGAGGTAAAAAAGAGAAAGGATAAGATAGGGAAAGAAGAAATGCGGTAGACAGGGAGAAGAACAGAATAAAAGAGAAGGAAGGGGCAGAGAGGAAAATAGAGATGTAGAAAATGACAAGGTACTTGAGTTGCCCAAACATAACTTGCTTAACCTCATGTCCGTTCACACGAGGAGTCATTTGCTTTGTCAGCGACAGCTAAGTTTTTGAGGCACATTGTAAGAGTGACATATCGCACACAAAATTAATACAAAATGAACAGTCAACTTCGCATTAAATATTACTGGCGCGTAAGCTCATTGCATCCAAAGACTTGATTAGCAATAAAGCTATGAAAATGACGCCTTGTGTGCAACGGACATTAGCAAATGGCCTTGATATCCCTGTAACTACAAAGGGAAATACTGAAATGCTATTCTCATTCAACTTGTCATAAGAATACACTCATCCTGCACAAAGTGATCGGTATATTTGTTATTGCTAAGTAGGCATTTGATGAGCGTCTACCCTATACCGTTTACGATCTGTTATCAACAAGCATTTTTACTTAGACACAAAAGATCATCAGGTTTTTACAACACTATGCATCTCTGTAATTTGTTATCTTCAGCCAAAATACCCTCCCTGATATTGAAAAAGTCAGCGTCCACGCCATTTTAATACGAGTTTCCATAGTAACGTTTCTAATATTCTAATATTCTTTGTTGGTGCTATCTACACGACGATGCACAGTGGGCCAGAATTCATATTCACTGAGTTTTACTTGAGTTTTACTTAAAATTTACACTTAGATGATGGGTCTACGGGTATTCAGACTCGTAGAATCCAATAAAAATATTTTCGAATACCTATGACGTCATTAAAATACATCTTTCTGATTGGCTGCTAAAATCCAATGGAAAATAATATATTTTTCATATTACAATTATTTTCCTACTGCAGAAAATTGATAATGCGATATTTGTGAGCGAGCGTAGAGAGGGAGCGCCTCAGGAATACATGTTTCATTTCTCATAAAATGATATTACTTCGGTGATTAAACTACATACTGATGTATTGAAGAAAGTGAATGATCGGATTCCGGATTAAATTTCCTACAACAAAATTGGCTTGAAGTTATTTATATAATGTATATACCGCTTTGGAAAATGAGACACACCAAAGTTCCAAGTAGATATTTACAAGCAGAAAATGGCCACGTTAAGTTTTTGAAAGGGGGAGCTGATGCCTCTTGGCAGAATATCATACTCCCCGTTCGTACATTTTGCAAGCGAGCGAAGCGAGTTAGAAAAAACATAAAACCCTTTTTTATTGTAATGGAAATGCAATTTCGCCATCAAAAGACAAATATAGAACATGTAATAATGAGCCATGAATAATATTACTGAACCCTACTGCCGAATATGGAATATTTGGGCACTTCACTCGCCCTAATGAAGGGCGTTCCCTGTCCCAAACTATTCCGTTTCTAAATCTTACGCGCTAGTGAGCAAGTAAAAAAAAGGAGATATTGTCTATAGAATAATGATTTTAGCCGACCATCTCGCTTCCCAAAATAAAAAGGATGTTCGGGCACCACGCTGCTGGATTCCAGCGAGCCAAACATTGACACTTTATTATCTTTAAGATGTAATTACTTCGTGAACATAAATTGTAATTAAAAAAGTATACTATGAAAAGTGTAAACTAAAAATAAGGTGGGGGCGTCCTGCTTCCCTAGCCCTCAGAGCCATCTATTACAGAGTTTGGTCAACTCGGCTCCATGTAGGTAGCAATATGGCGCTTGTTGCTTTGTTAGGCAAGCACTAAACAAAGGAATATACGCCATGTTGCGCCCAAATAAACCGAGTTGGCCGAAGTCTGTAATATGGCTCTGTAGATGACTCTACAAGCCCTCCCCTCCGGTCCCCAAAACAACAACAGCAATAAAAACAACAGCATAATATTACAGAGAGTTCATAGAGGAGTCACTGCTATTGATAAGTGCCCCTTTTGTCTTGTGATAAGTGCCCTATACCTATATACCTATATATATTTAATATATTGTACGTATATACTCCGATGTCGCTTACAAATTGGGACAAATTGAGCCCTATAAAAGTCCACAAAAGAACCACATAGGCCTACCTAGCTCAGAGAGGCTTCCTTTATAATAGATTCCGATCCCCTACTGATATCAGCATAATGAGGAGCAGGGGGCAGTTATACAAGAATGAGCAGTGCCCTTACATCAAAACAGGAAGGACAATTTCTTTCTAAATTTTTTTAAGCTCGCTGGCTACGCTCGCTCGCATTAACCATTGTCTTTTTATCATATTAGGAAAATCGCTGCTATTCAAAATATCTTCAATATGAATAATCAGACCATTGCACTCAACTGTAAAGTAATTTTTTCTTTTCTTTTTTTTTCTTTTTCATCTAGAACCATGCTAAGACAAAGTCAAACAATAATGTGTCGAAAATGATATTCGATAGTGTATTAATCAGAATGTAGCGGTATACTATTGTCTCAGCTCAAAGTGGCATTTCCCGCAATTTTTTCACCCTTTGTAGGTGCCCTTTGCCCCCAAAGTGCCCCTTTTGTTGGTGCCCCCACCCATTTTGAAAGACGCTCCGCCGCCCCTGCTATCACCCACACTGGCAGTTACTAAAGTTCTGGATTCTGATCTTTACCTCCTATTTTGCTCTTTTTAGTTATATATTGTGATATGATTTACATTGCATACAAGAATTATCTTTTGATGAACATTGAAGAGTGCATATGGACGTCTATTAATGACGTCTATTATTCACAAGTAATATAATGTGATAATGCTGAACTCACTTTCAATTTCAGATGATGATAGAATCTTAATTACATTCAAATGATCCTAATGATTGCTAAAGTTTTGCAACCATGGGCCTATTTCTATCTGTCAACCTCAAAACACATATAAATCTGACAAGATGATTTTGTCGTTTACAACGTGGAAAATATTATCCAGTGGATCCAAATTTCTACATATCCATAAAGAAAATTATAGTGTCCAAAGCATATTATGCTAAGGCTGGCTACTAAAATAAGGCAATTTTTTAACACGTAATTTTTTTCATTTAGTATGCATGAATGTGTAAAATTATTTGACTATTCATTATGCAAAACATAACATCATATTTGTAAACATATTTTTAGGCATTTTACTCCCATTGCAGGCTAATTTTGTGGGTTGTGACCATAGCTTTAATGCCAAATGAATTTAAAGTAGAGAAAACCTTAGGTTGGTGAAACATTGTAGATTGACAGATTGACGGGTATTATATGAATACACAGATGAATTAAGAGTGAACATGACTGTCATCAAATAAACTGGGTAATTTTCCTGATCGGTAACTTATACGTAAAAATGAGAGTGTTAAGATATATCATTTCAGAGACTGGTAAAATATTAAGGTGCACAAATACACTTCTTAGAATAATGTTTGTAAGTGTCTTTTGTTGATAGCATTTAAAGATGATAAAGTGTCCTTTTTTCTCGTTCGTTCGTAAAACTTAAACTTTTCTTGGATGCCTCGTTCAGCAAATATACACATATTCGTGTTGCAAAGTGCCCGAAATCCGACATATGATGCACCAGGCGTTACCCCGGGGTACCATAGTGTCCCTGTATTAATTAAAGAGTTGCGACAACTGGGGATTTGAACGCCATTTTGTTTCCACTATTACATAACATTTCTATTCAATTCCGATGAGCACCTGGGTGTTCTCAATAGAAAGAATTCGAACGGCATTTTGTTTCCAGAAAAGTGAGACGTCCATGTCGCAACTCTTTAATACAGGGACACTATGGTACCTCGGGTACAACGCTACCCGGGGTAACGCGTGGTGCATCATATCAAGTATAGGAGGTGATCATGTACATAAACTTTTCTCGTGTATTTCTTTGACAAAATAAAATTGTAGGTTAATTCTTTCCTCGCTCTCTTCGCTCGCTCATAAAATTTAGAAAATGTAGAAACATAATGGTGGATTTTCGGGAAAGATGTGTCAGCCCCCCCCCCCCCCCTACAAAAAAAAAAGTTATGCGGCCCCTGTAATTATAAAAATTATAGTTAACCTATATCTGCGATTACTCGATAATTTATGTTTGTATAAAGTAAGCAAACAGTGGAACGACGGTTTTAAGTCACTTCGAGGGGCATGGTGACCGCATCCACTTGGTTTCAAACACGAGGCCCCCAAATACACGTAGTTATTGTATTAAGTTCCATTTTATGAACTTTATAAAGATAACTGCGTACTGCACAATGTGAGATCACATGATCAGGCTTATGACTTATGATAAGATATATAAATTGTTCTACCCCACCCCTATCATGGGCCTTGCTAAAATGGGTTGGGGCAGGGGTGGGGTGTTGGGATGTCACTCCCCCATTCATATTCAACATTGCTGTCAGTATATGCACCACTATGTGGGCAAAAAGGAGGGAGAGGAAAGAGAAAGGAGAAAAGAAAAAGGTGAAAAGATTCATTAGAGGTTAGAAGGGAAAAAAGAGAGAAAAAGAAGAAAAAAAGGAAAGAAAACAGAAAACCTAATTCCGATAGTTTCAACACTGAAATTCGTATATGCATATGGGAATAAATAGATTATAAGAAAAAAGCGAAAGGAAAACAAAGAAGAAAGCGACAGGATGAAGAAAGAAGAACTTTGAGATGAGATTAACGATGAACATGGCTGCCCAAATACAGTTTTGTATCTCAGACCCGGACGAGACTCATCTTTCTTTCACATTCCTTTAATCCAAATAGGACTGGAGGGCAATAAGCGCCCCCCCCCCCCCCCCACCGCTGATAGTTTTAAAGGGCTTGCCGCGCGACCTTATGACTTTTTCTTTAGAGTGTAATGTATCTTTTGATACAAAATGTGTGTGTATTCCCGGGTATGGTGTTACGTAACATTTGAAGGTCATATAATAAATGTCAATGAAAAATGGTAGGTTCGTATTTATGAGTAAAACCATTAATCATTTGTACAGATTCTAATGAGTTGCCGGAAGGGGTCCAACCGTCTTCTTTCCTATTCCATTTTCTTTCTTTTTTTCTTATTTTTTCGCCATCCGATGAGGGAGGGGTGGGGGCGTGCCCTCCCCACCCCCATTGCTACACCTCTGCTCCTAATGAATTTGCTCTTTTTTTACCAGGAATTATGAACCCTATTTATATAGCAAATTAGCAATATCCCAAACATGAACTACATCTACACTTAAAGGTTATTAATAATAACAGGATAAGTCTTACCTTAAACGAAGAATATAAGAAAATAAAACAATTTCCTCGGGATATAAACATTGTTAAAAGTTGAGCATGCATTAGAATACTGAACACCACTGAACATCTTTGGCATCAAAATAAAACTGTGATGTTTGAAAAAACGAAACCAGGTCAATTTAGGCAGTAGTGGTAGTCATTTTACCCACGTGATGTATTTTAAATCCTATCCACAGATTGTGATGAACATGCCGCCCCAGTCGCCCTTCTCTCTTTCTTTCTTTCTTAGATCTTTTTTTCTCTCTCTGTCCTTCTCCATCTCCCTTTCTATATTTTCTTTTTCTATCTCAGTTCTCGTTTTCTGTTATGTTTCCCTCCATTTTTTTGTTTCCGAATTTCATTGAGGAAACTTGGGAATCTCTTCTTGACCGACGAGTGTCCTACCACTGAAGACTGGACTAAAGATTAAAATGCAATCTATATGTTCGGATATAAGTTGTTTTCTGACATGTCCCATTATCTAAAAAGGGCCAGAAGACTATTAAAGCTTCTTTCGGTACTCATGTAAAAAAGGATATTTAACTTTTATTCTTTGCTGCGTGTGCATTGCCTGCGCATTTTTATGAACACATGGCTTATATCGCATGGAAGATTTAGGCGAAAAAAGAGGCTAACATACAGGTGGAAAATGGGTTTTTACTCAAAAAGCTGCAAAAAGTAGCAGGCAAATCTGGTTCAGTGTAAAGCATGAACTATAAGAAAGGCGATCATGATATTTTCAGCGCGGAAATCGACGGAAATGTTGACCTTTTGGAACCTGGGTTTCCATCGTCCGATATGAATTATTCACGAGTTGACATTCGTATGCTAACACGCCTACCGAGGATTATCGACCAATCACAACGGTATCTGCGGGGCTTGCTTTCCATGATTGATGCACGAGTAGCTTGCACGGGCCGCGCTAGCTCGAGATGAAGGCGAATTTGCATACCAAATGTATGCTGACGTCATGCGAAGATACGTTTGCTGATTGGCTCCTACCTATAAGGTAGCAGATCCTCGCTAGGAACAAAGGATAACATAAGAAATACAGGCCAGGTTCCAAAAGGCCCTCGGACGCATTCACCGGGCTGGGCGGCTAGTCTTGTTATGCAGCCACTGCTAGCTTACTTGCCCATAGCCAATAGCCAAGTCACGAGGGCCTTGTCAAAAGGCTAGAGAAAACACCAATACACCGTTTTCTTCGGCTTTGTACTTGAGATAAAATTATGATATGCCACATCTGCACGGCACAAGGAAAGCGTTCAATGAAGGGTCTTCTTCTTCTTCTTCCTTTTTGTTCTTCTCCATCCTCTTGTTCCTCCTCTTCCACTTCCTTTTCCTCTTCATCTTCTTTTTCTTCTTCCACTTCTTCCTCTTTCTCTTCCTCTTCTTTATTTTCTTCTTCGTCTACTTCTTCAAGTTTCTTCTTCATCTACTTCTTCACGTTTCTTCTTCCTCCACTTCCTCTTCTTCCTCTTTTTTCTTCTTGTTCTTCATCATCTTCTGCTCATTTTGGCTGCACAAATACAGTAGAAGCATAAGTACAGTTCAATTTTATGTTAATTAGTTAAAATTCATGAATATTCAAATTTATAATTTCAATAACTTATGCGCTGCGCGCAGGCCAAAATCTGAGTTTCGCTGGTACACTAAACAAATTTCGGCTTCATAGGCTAATACATGAAAAACGGGAGCAGTGTTCACTTTTGAACCGCCGGAAATTTACCCAGGGCCCTAGGAAATTCGAATGCAGAAGCAGAGTTGAACCCCCCTGGGGCGGACGTGTTTTTCACAGGCTCCATCGAACTGGTTTGATTTTGGATAAAATTTTATATTTTACGCTGGAAACACAAACTACAGTGCATGGCAGTGCTATCCATATTGCAGTGGAATGCACAAGGCCTGTCCGCACACGGACAGGAACAATTTCTCGACTCTGATAACGATATAACGATATAACGAAATAACACATTTGATTTCCATTCAAGAAATCTGGTTTAATGACACCAGGACCCTATACAACACAGGGTATACATGCATTGCAAAAATAGAATATCACAATATTAATTAAATGAAAATACATGTATGCTAGAGTGAAAATAAAGGGTATTTACTACGGGAATACAATTATACTCGGAGATTTTAACTCGCATAGCACTCTGTGGGGAAGTGATAAAAAGATCATAATGGCCATGTCATTGAAACTTTCATGAATGAACAAAAGATGGTTCAGACTGGGGGCACAAGGGGGCCATGCCCCCCCCCCCCCTATTCAGCCACTTAAAAAAAAAGACGAGAGCAAAAAAGCGGGGGAAGTGAGAGAAAAAGGCCTAAAAAGGCGCTAAACAACCCTTATCTTTCTCTCAAAATTTGCGAAAACGTCAAAGCTTTCGAGCTTCACACGGGAAGGGGGAAATAACGGCTTTTGCTAAACAGTCGGGTAACGTCGCGTCGCGTTGGTAGAAATTTTCGAACATTTTTCAAGTGAAATGTTGAGTCCACATAATTGAAAAGCTGTCCAGGCATCGAGCTATAACAATCCGTTTGCAACAATCAATGTTTGCTACTAGCCGTTTTCTTTCTCTCAAATTTGCTAAAACGTCAGAGCTTTCGCGCTTCGCGCGGGAAGGGGGACACTCCCCCTCCCTGCACCCATCCCTAGCTGTTACAGTGTAGTATTACGTCCAAAATAACTGAAATGCAGCCAGGGCGTCAAACTAACTTTCCGCCTAAAAAAAAGTGTTACGAACCGTTATCTTTGTCTCAAATTTAGTGTAAAGCGTAAGAGCTTTTGCGCTTCGCGTGGAAGGGGGAAAACTCCCTCTCCCTGCACCCACCCCTGTTACATACAGTGCAATATTGCGTCCAAATAACTGAAAAGCAGTCAGGGCGTCGAACTATAACTTTCGGCCTAAAAAAATGTTTGCTTAACCAATCCATATTTAAACCAATCAATCTTTCAAACATCTAATCAAAACTTCAACCAATTCACAATCACGTCAACTTTTCGTCCAATCAAACATCACATCAATCTTTCAACCAAACAATCAAAACTTAAACCACCATCATATTCATTCCCCATTGCTTCCAATCCGGTTCCAATCCACAGGGAATTAAGTTTTCATTCATGCTGAACGCATGTAAGCGAATTAACCCTGCTTATATTGAACACACACACACCATAGACTTGCCATGACACACAACGTATTTAGCTAATGGGAGCTTGTGGGAACCAGTTCCGTAGCATCATATTCAAACACAGTACATGTAATAATCCAGTTCCCAAAATTTTAGTACATGTAGTTCCGAAGACCATCCTTTATACGCTAGTTCCGAATCCCCTTTTTGTCTTGCCAGTGGCACATACCTACCACATTTTGGGCCGAGTGCCCCCCCCCCCCCCCCCCCCCGACTTCAACCAATCAACCGTCACATAAATCTTTTAAACAAGCAATCAAAACTTAACCAATCAACCACAGGTTCAATCTTTCAACCAATCAACGAACACATCAATCCTTCAACCAAAAATTCAAAACTTCAACCAATCAACCATCACATTAATCTTTCAACCAAATATGCAAAACTTCAACCAATCAACCACCAGACCAATCTCTCAACCAACCAACCCAATCAATATTTAAAACCAATCAACCATCACATTAATCTTTCAACCAAATATGCAAAACTTCAACCAATCAACCACCAGACCAATCTCTCAACCAACCAACCCAATCAATCAATAATTAAACCAATCAACCATCACATCAAACTTTTAAACAATCAAAACTTCAGCAAATCAACCATCACATTAATCTTTCAACCAAATAATCAAAACTTCAACCAATCAACCACCAGATCAGTCTCTTAACTAATCAATCAATATTTCAACTAATTAATCACCATATCAGTCGCTCAACTAAACAATAAATATTTCAAAGCAATCAACCAATCAACCATTTTATCAATCTTGCAACTGATCATTCAATATTTCAACCAAACCCATCAGCCATCACATCAATCTGTCAATCAATCAATCAGTCAATCAAGCATCCCTTCAGTCTTTCAACTGATCATCTAACCCATGTTTATTTCTTTGTTCACAATAGATATCTGGCATTAAAACTGACATGTTTGGAATGCAAAACATGATCATCTCAGATTTTACAACTTCACAATCCAACAAACATGTAAAGAAAAGCACATACACAAATTATTCAATATTTTCTGTAAATTGGTTTATTACTTCTGCATTATAGGCCAAATGTTAACAAATCTTGAATGCTTTATTTTTTCAAATCATATTCTTCATAATAAGTAAAGAGAAATATTTGAGAAAGAGAGAATTAGAAAATTCAAGATGAAAGAAAATGATAGAAAACTTATGGTGATACATTTGCCATCATTTTCTTTTTCCTAATAACAGATTGAAGCAGAAAACTTTTGCATGTACATGTATGATCACAGCTTTGTTTTTCATACATCATTATTGATGATGCATATTTTTGGATGGAAAGGTAATAAGCCAGTTCATAATTACAACATGCGCATGTGCAGACAAAGGTCATTTGTACCTGGTACAAATTATGACCTTCCTACGCTGTCAAAGAATGCGCGCACCAATGTGATTTTGAATTTTAAACTAGTACCGTATCCATCGAAACAGATGCTCATGCGCATTGGGTGAATTTGTAACATCTACTGGCTTACTGGTACCTAATAAACTAGATGAACATTCTTAATGTTCATGAAAGCATAAGAAACTTACTGACTTGCTAACAGGGGTTACGGGACTCTAGTGGCCATCATTTCTACTTTTGTACTCCTAAATAAAGACCTATAGATCATATCATGTATCACATGTCAAAATTATTGTTTTAAAAACATATCTTTAAAAATGATTTGTAATTATTATGTCTGCTTTGCTCGCTCTCTTTCTCCAATCAACATTTTTCAAAGACGACTAAGTCACAGAATTCTTTAATTCTTCACAATAATCCTTTTCTTCTGTTCTATATCTTCCATGGGGGAAAAAAAAGATACATGTATGTACAAGACTGCTCATTTGCAGTGGCGGATCCAGGCAGGGACGCTAAGGGCGCGCCCCGTTTAATTTTTCTGTTTTGTAATTTTTACCGTTTTTTTTTTTTTTTACTCTGCTCCCTTACCGCTTGCACCCCCTATTTCAAATTCCTGGATCCGCCACTGATTTAGTACATAAAGAGAATGAAAAAGAGGCAGAGAGAGGGAGAGAGAAGAAAGAATTGGAGGGGAGAGAGGATGGACAACACACAGAGAAATCTGTAAAGCCACAAATAAATTCAGAGACACAGAGACAGAGATACGTTGAGGGAGCAAGGGAGAGAGATTGAGATAAAGGGGGAGGATAGAGGAAAAACAAAGCAAAATAAAACAAACATAGCATTCTTTCATTTCGCCAAACATGCCAACAGCATGTTGGGGACTTGAAATAAGTCCAACAGTACTGATCCCATGATGAAATACATTTACTGTGAAATCTTCAATAAACACAAGCTTGTGAAAAAAGGCCATGTCATTGGATAGACTACTGTAACACAGGGTGTATTGGAACAAAAATTGGAAAGTGCTTTTTGAAACATCCCCCCCCCCCCCCCCACCCCAGGAATGACACAGACCTGTTCCACTTATTTATTCATCATGAATAAAAAATAAGTAGGGTCTGCATCACTCTTGGGAGGAAAAAAAATTGTGAAAAACAATTTTCCAATTTGTATTCCTATTAATTTCAATATTCCTGTTTACCCCGTTTTCTGGTATCTGTAGTCTTTCGAAAATACAGCCATGGAAAAAAATTATTAGACCAAGAATGGTTACTGAAAGTGTTATATTTGTGGTAAGAAGGAAATAAAATATCATAAAAGCAAGGTACAATTGTTGGAATTTGTTATTCAGTGAAATACAAAGACAAATCATTTTCATTAGTTTGAATGCATATTATAGTAACTTTATCACAGAAGTTTGGTCTAATAATTTTTTTCCAGGGCTGTATTTTAAAATAATGTAAAGTATAATTATTAAATTGAATACCTAACTCCGGCCAAGCACAGACAACAGCTAATAAATGGCCTTTAACATTCAGAACATATACAATTATAGTGGAAACTCACTATAACGAGGACCTTGGGACCATGAAAATTATTTTGTTATATCACGGTAAAAAAACAAAAGAACATAAAGACATGGGGCCAGCAAAATTGCCTTGTTATATCAGGAATCTTGTTATACTGGAGCTCTTTATAACGAGTTTCCACTGCGCAGCATCATACATGTACATGCGGATGGGACTTGCCTATGACAAAGTCCGGTGACCTTATCTTTGCATCTGTGATATTTGCTCCAGGCTCTATTGCATCAAATGCATAGGGTCAGGGTCAGAGTCAGGGTTTAAAGAGAAGGTCGTGTTCTGGGTGAAAATAAATAGGTTGTGAGCTTTCTCATTCCTTTTACCATATGTCAGTTTGGAAGAATATCATACAGTGGAATCTCGTTATAACAAACTCCTTGGGACCAAAGAAATCACCTCTTTATATTGAAACCTTGTTATATCAGGGCTAAAAAACCTTGATAGAATACAAAGAAGTGGGACTGGCAAAATTGTTTTGAGTTTGTTATAGCAGTGATCTTTATGAGCTTCCACTGTAGTAGAAATGGACTGCTCCCTCAAAATATGACGAGAAATAGCCGACGTGTTCGGGCCGAACAAACAGTGCCACATGTGTGTGCAGTCCCATAACACCTATTTCTATGAGCACTGCATGCGTTTTTCAGAGAGGTGTCCATTTTTTAAAATCATTTTGATGATACCAAAACCTCAGTGTACACCCAATTCTTATGTAGACATGATCAACCATTCCCAACTGCTGTGAGACAGTTTCTTTCACAATGTAATCTCATGACCAGGGGAGTGTTTCATCAAGTTCTTTGTCAGTGATTTTTACCAACAAATTTGCTCTCAGCCAATCAGATGCAAGTATTTCAGTAGCTTATAACAGTTATCAGTAAAAATTACTTACAAACACTTTGATGAAACATTCCCCATCATTTGCAAAAGTTTAAGACCACAATTCCAAAATGCAATAAGTCAAAGAAAAAAAAAATAAAAACTTATTTTTCAGACATACAATTATTTTCATGGCATATCCTATGTATCATGCTTGAACTATAGGCTTATACCATTATTCTTGTGCTACTGATGACTGTAGTAAACATGTTATGTAATCATTCAATGAGACAAAAGAAAGTATTCCAAATTATTGAAATACCCACAAATCCTGAGGTGGTCTTAAACTTTTGCAAATGATGGTATATACGGTATTTAAGGTTCAATTTAGGTTGAGGGTTAGGTAATTGGTTTGGTGTGTGGCTGAAGCTAAGAAATGGTTACTATGAACTGAACATGAAGCAATTGTTGGTGGAGGATGTGTCTTAGAACCTCAACAAAAGTCTACCGTTGTAATGCAAAGGAGGGCATTGTGGTCACAGACAACAGTGAAATGAAAATTCGAGTAAAAACATGCAATGAGTTTGCTCCACCATGGAGGGTTGAAATGACATACATTAAAGATACCGTACCAAAAATTATGGGTTACTCTTCAGGGGAGCGTTTCATGAAGCGTTTTGTCAGTGATTTGTACCGACAACTGTTATAAGCTAGTGAAATTCTTGCATCTGATTGGCCGAGAGCAAATTTGTCGGTAAAATCACTGACAAAACACTTGATGAAATGCTCCCCTGATCCAATCTATTGGGTTTCCTCTGTACAGAAAGTCTCAACACCAATACGGCTCAGAACAAATGACCCTTTGAAACATATGTTCGTAATTGTAGTCCAATTCCACTGGACTAATAATAATGAGGACACTAACTTAATGCTGATCATCATCAAAGTGATGATCACTTTTTTCTCACCTCCCCCCCCCCCCTTTTTTCTGTAGCTGCATTTGATTTGTAGGCAGGCTAACTTTGTAATGATAGTCAGAATATCAGCATTGAGGCAAAATAATAAAAACAAGTGCCAACCAGTTTAACTTCAGTCTTATTCCTGTTTAAATATTCCAGTTCCATTTCCCATTGTCTGTAGCCTACAAATTATTAGTGCCAAATTGATACAAACAAGCACTAACTAAAACAGAAAAAAAAATTCTTTCGCCAAACATGTCATGAACATGTTGGGGATAGCAGAAGCTATCCAACAGCACATTGCTGTGAAATTCTGTCCATCACCTCACACAGCAATCAATGGGTAGAATATATGCTTTCATTTCACCAGACATGCAATAATGCATGTTGGGGACAACGAAATGATGTTGCCCAACAGCAATCTGCTGTGAAAATTCTTCTCCTCTCATAGCCTCTTCATACTCAATTCTTTAGTCCAAGCCAAATATCTTCGCTAAGTCTCATGCTGATAATAAATCATGTCAGGTTATTAAAATCCACATCAGGGGAGTGTTTCATCAAGCGTTTTGTCAGTGACTTTTACCAACTGTTATAAGCTACTGAAATCCTTGCATCTGATTGGCTGAGAGCAAATTTGTCAGTAAAAATCACTGACAAAACGCTTGATGAAACGCTGCCCAGATAACCCCTTGACTACTGAATTCTGTAATTGCCTAGGCTTAAAGCGGGGACCACTCGGTTCCCATAGTAAATGTGTTAAAGTTCTTATCAACGATCAAATTATTAAAACTTTTGTTGGCACATTCCCTCAAACCCCATGTAAAATACATCTACTTAAAAGTTGCCCAGCTATTTTCAAATGCACTGAAATTATCTTTCTCTGAAATTATAGCTCCTCCTTGGAGGAACGTGTTCTAAAAATTAGCGAACGCTAAAGATGTATATCATCAACAATGCCAAAATGGGAAACACAAAACCTGGAAGATATTGGCTGATGGAAAAGGCAAGATCAGATTAAATTTGCTCCAAGATTGAATTTTATGTATTTTGATCTTCATGGATAGTGTTTGGGTATCTTTGGCATGTAGCGTAAGAAAAGGTGTGAAAAGGCTATCAGAAATATGCTGTTCTGTACCAAAGTGCTGACATCACATACACCCATCAGCGAACTTTACAATTTTCGAACAAAGTTTCTTCAAGGTTTATCGTGTTGCCATTCACAGATTTTAGCGATCATTCAAATTGTAATGTGTTGGTATGCAGAGGTGTTCAGGATAAAAGCTGCGTAATGCAATGTCACACTTTGGTACTCCATATGACCACAAACTGATAAACATTTTGATCTCTTTTCACCAAACATGCGAGAACGCATGTTGGGGACAACATGGCCATGTCGTCCAACAGCAAAACCGCTGTGAAAGTATGTTAAGCCCCGCTCACATGAGGCGTTCTTTTACTATTACTGAATTCTGAATTCAATAGAATTCAAGGCACAATAAGCAGTGAACAATAGGCCTGTTCACAGTAGAGATGCACACGCTTCAACTTGTAACACAGATGTATTACATGCGCTTATATTCACTCATTAGCTTGTGTACATTATTGCATCAGTCCTTTTCCGGTGAAAGAATTTCAAACAAATCCAAAATTCTTTTGTTGATGTAGGACTGACAACAACAATGTACACGGAGTAACGAGTGCATACAGAAACAGAAAATGTGTGACAACTTCAAACGCGAGCATCTCCGCAGGATGGGCCTATCATTCACTGCTTACTGCGGCATGGCGTCCAGTGAAGTCAACAATAATCAGCGTAATCGAGAAAAGTGAAAGAATGCCTCGTGTGAGCCAGGCTTTACTGATCTAGAGAGAGAGAGAGCTCATGCGTAAAAATAGGACTTGCCTTGGAAGAGTCGGTTTTTCAAAATTTAGAAAATAACCGGCAACTCCTCTCCAGGCGCGAGTACTTCCTCGTTGATGAGACTAAGGTGGTTAGAAATAAGGTAAGGAGAGAGAATGCTCGGGTTGGGACAGGTTTGTCTATAGACACACACACACACCCAGGGAGCGTTTCATCAAGTGTTTTGTCAGTGATTTTTACCGACAACTGTTATACATGTAAGCTACTGAAATCCTTGCATCTGATTGGCTGAGAGCAAATTTGTTGTGCAAAATCACTGACAAAACACTTGATGAAAAGCTCCCCAGTTAGACTTAATTAGAATAAAGCCATTAAACAGTAATGCTTCTATACAGAAGTGTCTTCTTCAAATTGTGCCCATTTCTTTCTTTAGAGCAATTTGCCGATTTTATCAACTTATTTTCCACCATGAAGAGCGATACCTATAAATATCTTTCCGACATTGAAATTGAATTTACATGTAAAGTGTATATAAGATTAATAACTAGACAGTTGTCCCAAGTCACTAGTATCTTCATTCCAATATTTCATTAGGATTTATTCAAACTGTCCCATTGAAGTTGTGGCATGGCATATACAATCGAGTGCAAAGCTTCATTTCTTTCTCAAAATAATAAATAAAAAAATAAAAACAAAGTAAAAAAATTTGGTTAATAATTTCATTCTTGAACTTGCCTTGAGAATATATTACAGAGACCAGCAAGGGGCTGTAAAATCAGCATCTGGAAAATGTAGGAGAAGTTTTAGAAATTTAAGCTCACATTCTCACTTTCTCATCAACAAACTGAAGATGACGGATATATTTGCAGCAGATATACACCACATTTTTAACAGATCGAGACACTATTTGCCAGGGCCATGTCTTATAAAGAGTTGCTATTGATCGTAAATTTGCGATTGATTAGAGGACTTGTGATCAATATTGAGCTAAATTGAATGAAGTCCTCTAGTCAATCGAAAATTTACAGTCTCCTGTGAGTACGCAGTTGCGATTGATATCACGGCGCGATCGATTCATATCAATAGCAATTCTTTACGATATGGGGCTCAGGTCTATATCACTAACCCCTCCAATTAACCACTGATAAATCTTGTTGCAAATATCACTGTCATTTTCAGTCATCACATCATATAAACAGTACAACACAACAAATCTCTAACTTCAATAAAGACTGAATTCTTTATTCACAAATTCCTCTGTACACATACGAAGTTATCATTTAGGTGATGGATTTGTTAAAGACAATTATGAGGCACAAAGAAAAAAAATAATAGGAAAGGGACACTCGTACCTGTCTCCTGAGGGCAGAAAAAATTTACACTCTCAGTCACTATACAAATTCTTAACATGCAAATATACGAGTATCCATACACATACATGTATTTACAATAAGCTACAGTGTCGGCTCTCAGAATGCACTAAGCATGGAACATCCAATTAAAACACATATTCCATGAAAATTGCTTAAATTCCATGATTTATGTCTAATATGTTCCCATGCCTCAAAATGTGAAGGCCAGAAACTTGTACTAATGAGTAACGGCAAACTTAAGTACATTATTATAGTCGTGATGTACTCCAGGTTTAATAGTTTGCTAACTAATGCTTCACAAGGACAGTAGTAACAGAAACCACATCTTGCAGATACATGTATAATAAATGAACAAAAATTCAGTCATTCTCATTTTTATCAACTTTTTCCCCCTACCTGTGCCAGATTGACGGAGTATATCAAGTGAATTGAAATTCATCTGCTGCAAAACGAAAATGGTGTGGGGTTTTTTTTCCCAGGGCAGACAACCTGAGGGATTCTTCTTTCTTTTGTAAGTGTTTTATATTTAACTGACATGCTGAGAGCAAAGCAGTTTCTGCATGCACAATAATTGTTTAAAATGACAGTGACAGAAATGAATCAATATAACAAATAATTCATGCAAAGCTAAATACTTTTGAAAGGGATGTCGTAACTCATACCCCCATAACTTGTCTACCGGTATCTTCAGCTAATGGTGCTACAGAACAGGCAGATATGTTATTTGATATTGAAATGAAAATCATATCAAATGAGTTGTGAATGAAAATTAAATCTAAACAAATGGAATGTCTTCTTGTAGAGAAAGAACATAAGCTCATTGCTTTGAAGTGTATCATGAAAACAGTGTGTGACTGGGTTAACAGGGATTTGTGGTGGGATGTCAGTGTTTTCCAGTTTTAAAATCATTAACTACAGTTTCACATAAAATGTGAGGCATTACAGCAAGTGCTCAAACACAAAATGCCTTCTATTTACAATGCATAATCAAATTGCAGGAACTTTGAACTTCTTTTTTTTTTTTTTTTGCTGTGAATTCTTCCATTCACTTTGATATTCTATGTTAAGTTTAATGACAGATAATTCCTGCAGATGCCCACACTACATCTTAACAACAAAAAAAATCATCCACATCCTACCTTGTCCAAAAACTTACCATTTGTGACCCTGCCATGAGCCCACAACAATATTTCAGCTGCTGCATAGCATCCTTTCAGAGATTTTGTTTTGTTTCTGTTCAAAATCATACATTAACAATAATTTCTGGATTTGTACAAGCCAATACATAATAGCCTTTCAGATAAAGGAACAGTTTTCATGATGATATGCACTCAGTTGATGATACTTTTTCAACATATTAATATCTACATCACTGAGATCTTTAAACAATACATAATGAAATGGGTGTAAACATACCTTACACTGATATATTGATTCATGACAAAATATCAACAGTGTTGTAAAGATATTTACATCTCGGCATCACATGCACAAATTGAGAAAGAAATTACAAACGTTTAAGACAATGCAAGAATAAATATTCTCAAAAATTATTCAAATTCTTGTACTTACTCGTTGTGGAGATACAGAGCGCACATTTGTCAATTAACTTACATGAACTGGCCTAAAACCCCCAGACATAGTCCTCAAAAGTCCTAAATCTTCCAATCAACATTTTAAATGAAATCAAATATTGACTTCAATCACAAAAGACTTTTACAAGATGACCTTCACACACAGAATGTTTGTTTTCTGGTTATAGAGCTTTATTTTATGCCCTAAAAATTCTCACTTTCTCTGAAAATTTGCATTATTACATCATTTATTATTGCGCATGTCATTCAGTATCATAATTTTGATAATAAATTCAACTTCTAACATAAAATTGCATACGCATAATCATTGACCAACTGGGTAATATGCAAGTTGGACCGATCTACAAACTTCATGGCAAAGTATTGAACGATGCATCACAACATAATATCACATTATCCATCGTTGCAACTACATGTTTAATCAAGGCTTTTTAACAATTTATGATTTCTGAGGTGTAGGAATTTTGCCGACACTGAACTGGTGGAATGAACCCACAGAGGCATATTCTTGATAGCCTACTTTGGGTTCAAGACTCATACATTCCATGTCTTGAATTTCAGGCAGGTAAGCAAACAATTACAATAAATTGATTAATCGTATAGATTATTCCACTAGTAGATTGACAGGAACATTAGTAGAATGTGTTTTTAATAAATGTTTATTACCTTTCTTTTCGATTACCTAATCTTCGACAAACATTTATTTAGAAGATAAATGAGATCATTTGTTTGTCCACGGTTGTTTTTTTTTTTTAAGAAACAAGGCAGTGTTCTTGGGAAGAAAAAATTAAAGTACAAGAGGCAGTCATGCAAATAAGGTCTCTTTACGGCTTGCCTTACTTATGGACATAACAGAGGATGCGTTAAGACTTTAAAAAGTTGGCTAAAGAACTCCATAATACTTCTACTAATTGCCTTGTACAATGATATTCCCAGTTAAATGAGCAAAACAGTAAGAGCTCTGGAGTGTGTCACTTAGGTCAATTTGAACTCCTGTGTGAGTACATCCAGTTTGTGTCAGCAAAAGAAATACTCCTCCCATCCTTAAAAAAGTTCCACAACTCTTGGACCATAAACAATGGGTCTTTGCAATATGTACATCTTACAAACCTGGTGGCTTGATGATCCCAATGGCCCGGCAAGAGTTCTTTAAAAAATACAGATTATATCTCAAACCTGAATTGCAGGGATGTTCAGCAATGTCTGACAGGTGTTAAAATCTTCAAACTATACAGACTATATCTCAAACCTGAATTGCAGAGATGTTGGATAATGTCTGATGAGTGTTCAAATACATGGTGATGTCACAGAGGCTCTCTGGTTGGGGGGAAACAGATAGTGTCATCTGCGGTTCTTCATACTGAGCTTCTGGATGTCTTTCAAAAAGAGTGAGGGCATGTTACGAGCACAGAGAACTGATGGTTAATCTGGAATTATGATTACCAAACTATGTACATTTAAGTCCAACCTTCTCAAGATGGTCTTCTCCTCCCTTCAGTCACAGCTACTACGGTAGCTGCGGATCCCTCCCTCAGTACATCTGACCCCCTCCTCTACCAGGCATCATGTGAGGGGGCATGTTGGGAGGCATACCTGGGTGCATGTTAGGGGGCATGTTAGGTGGGCGTCCCCCCTGCATACCGGGTACCCCATTCATACCCATCCCTGGCATACCTGGATAGGGTCCTGAAGGCATGAATTGATGCATGTTTGGAGGCATACCACCACCTGCAACAAGAAGACAAAGGAGTGGGAAATTTGAATAATTTACAAGTATGAACATTTACATATTTATTCACTACACATATATACATACATTCCATGAGCACGAAGGCTAGGTATTATCAATTTGATAAGAAAATTTATGGAAGGAACAGAGATTTTATATGATGATCTTATGGTGACCCTGCATTCAAATGGCACACATATAAAGAGAATAAAGAGAATTATCATTTACTAAGGAGTAGGAACAATGAAGAAAATATTCTATTCATCTAGCCTAACAATGTTTCCTCATATTTTTCATGTTGTCAGAGTTTTCTGTATGTAATCAATAGAATGAGAGTAAGAGCTTCAATGTGTAGCCATTCGTTAAAGAGCCTGGGCCTGAATATTGCTACCAATGTATCATTAAAGAGAAGGTCGAGTTCTGGGAAAGGTAAAAAAATAAACTGTGAGCTTTCTAATTCTTTTTATTTTACTTTGGAAGATTATCATAGTATAAATGTCCCCTGAAAAGAATTGCTCTTAAAATGCCCCCACATTCAAAATATGACAAGAAACAGCTGAAATGCTCGGGCTGAACTGTTGTGTGTAGTCCCATATACACATTTCTGTGTGTAATGCATGTGACCCTCAGCAGGAGTGAGTTTATTTCTTATCATTTTGGTGATTCCAAAACCTTACAGCATACACCAATTATTATGTGCTATATAATAAAATTTTCCCAATGGCTTTGAGATCGTTTCATTGACAATTCAATCTCATGACCAGAACTTAACTTTATTTTTAACATGGATTGGTGAAGGCACAATTAAACAACCAGCAAACAATGATGAAATGACACTACTAAATGATACCACCCTACATATTAAATATTTCATTCCACAAAATACAAACTTACCTCTTTGGTCCATTTGCATCATACGTTGTGGAGGCATACCCATGTGACCTATGGAACATAAAAGAAAGAAGTAGTGCAAAATCATTAACTTTGATGGCTACACACCAAATCCATAAACACACTAGTAGGCAGTGGTAGGGAACTTCATCAAATGCGGGAGAAAAAATTACCTATCTGTTGATCAGCATATAAAACAGCATGAGTGTATTTCATGACACAAACATACACAATTGAATATTTCAACTAGCCAGCAGACATTCGGTAGACATAACTTAAGCCAATTTTGGGCACTGATCTTTATTATGTCAGTTGAGCACTATGAGAACACTAGCAAGTAACATAAGCAATGCCCAACTGACTCTAACATCAACATTTATGATACTGGACTATTTCAATTGTATCTTTCCCTACTTGTTTAAATTTCCAAGCAATCATTCTCAAAGGCAACTCTTACCTTGATGACCCCCCATAGGCATCGCGGGCCTCATGGAGGGATGCATCTGCCCACCCATCATGTTCCCTCCCATGCTTGGCTGGGGTGGTACCTGGGGTGGCTGCTGAGGCGCTGAGGAGGGCGGAGCTACTGTCGATGTGGGAAGAGTTGGGGGCTGTGGTGGGGGAGGTAACGTTGGGACCACAGGTGTGACCTTCTGGTATTTCTCTTCACGGGCTCGTATCTCTTCCTGTACAAGACAAAAAGAAAAGAGAAAAAGAAAAAGAAAGGAAGAGAAAAGAAAAAAGAAACTCATGATTAAGATTCTGATAAAGGTTTTCGGACACTCAACCTTGTACAAGCAAGAAAGTAAAAAACAAGCATTCCTTTAGCTGGCGAGGGCTTCATCAAGTGTTTTGTCAGTGATTTTTACAGACAAAAGGATTTCGGTAGCTTATAACAGTTGTCGGTAAAAATCAGTGACAAAACACTTGATGAAATGCTCCCCTGATAGAGGCACATCAGGGTCTCCAAATGAAGAGTAGACATAAAACTTTATTGAATGCCTTTACATGAACTAACATCACAATATTCAAATTTTTTAAACCATGATTTTGTTGCATTCTCACATACATATTCATATTCCAAAGCCCACCAAGTTAATTCTGTACTTCCTTAGTATATTAGGGACAAGGTTTTGGGAACAACATTAGATGTGACGAAAATTACTTTGCATCAATTAAAAACTCTTTTGCAAGTGCAAACAAAATTGTAAGACCAACCTCTTTCTCTGGCCAACTTATCAGATAGAGTTCCTACAGTTCTCTACTTACCAATGACCTTTCATCATCTGGATGTATAATATTACTATTTGAACTTGTGTTGATAGTGCTGGCCTTGCCCTTACTGCCACCTGCAGACCTGGATGCAGGAGGCTTGGGGTCAGGTGGTTGTTGTGATGATGATGATGATGATGAGGAGGAGGAGGAGGATGATGATGGAGCGGACACAGTAGCTGGAGGCGGAGCTGGTTTGGGTGGTGCGGATGCTGCCATGGCGGCTGGGAATGTTGGTTTGGACGGTGCCATGGGAGGTGCGACGATGTCAGGCTTGGAGACGCTGCTTGGACCGGGTGAACCTGCCGCTGATGTTGCTGTCTATAGGAGAGAAAGGGTGTCAGGTTCAAGTTACACCATAAGGCAAAGCACATGTACATATACCACAGATAGGACTATAATCTATATATGACAATAGGGGCAAATGACAAGACAGAGGCTGAAAATCGGGACATTTCTGAGTTTCCTATACATTACTACAGACAGATTTTGGCAAAAATAGGGACAGTGGTAGAAGTGGCTCTTTCTTTTACCAAAACTCGGGATTGTCCTTATTAAATAGAAACAGTTGGCAGGTATGCAGTCCTTACAGCAGGTATGGAATAGAGGAAATCTGAAATAAATGTGGAGAATTACAGAGGTCCAGAGCCCCTGAAGGATTCATATCTTGACATGTAATTTTTGTCTATTCAAATAACTATTCACAAACTTACAACAGACAAAAATCAAGAGAAAGTTGAAAAACAGGTGATCGGGACTCCCATCTATTCACTGATACAACAAGGGAAGATGTACATCTGAGGGCACGACTCAATCTAATTTGCTCTGATTAAGAATATCAGGTGATAGGACATTTTATCTACAATCTTGGATGGGTGAGAACTTACTGCAGCAGCACTAGGGAAGAGAGGTTTAGCAGTGGGCGGGGCTGGGGGTGGCTGAGACGAGGGCGTAGCTGCTGCCGCCGAGACTGCCTGCATCGGAGGTATTGATGGCATGGCTGTTGAAATTGGCATCCTAGCCACTGCTGAGGTGGACATAGGGACCTGAGCTCCAGGCTGACCAGCAACCATTGGCATCATGGAGTGGGGAGGCATGGGCGGCATCGGCATCCTACAGATAAAACAAGTCACAAACAATACATGGATGATTCATACATCTCCTGCATGCACAAAGGTAAGCTCAATTACCAATAAGCCAGTTCGTAATTAGTACAAATGACCCTGAAACGACCCCCAATTTGTAAGCGCATGCACATTTGTTTTGGTGGATGCGCTACTTGTTTAACAAGTAAAATCATACTGGTGTGTACAAAATAACAGCATATAAAGGTCGACTTTACTTGGTACATATGACCTTTATCTGCACATGCGAATTGTAATTACGAACTGGCTTATAGGTCCTAATCAAACGTGCCTCTTCTTTGGAAAATGCCATGCATTGATGCAGTGAAATAAGAAATTAAAAAAAAAACACATTGGTTTATATTGAAGGACCTACACTAAATCCCAAGATTTCATGTGATGAAGTCTCTGCCACAAGAAAAGATGAAACAGATGCCCTTTATTTTAGAGAGAGCACACATGTTTTAACTTCCATTAACATGATATTGAACTTGGTATTACCTCTAGCTAATCTTATTCTGCTTTTAATCAAGTATGTCCTCCAATACTTACAATAGGCTAACCTAACATCAGATATATATATATTTTGCAACTTTGGTATATTGAGGCACAGAAGGAATGCTTGGACAATTTGGAATCCACCATGCAAAGATTCAGACGGCCATCGAGCCTGGAGTAATAGTCGCCAAAGCAAATGTCAGATGACATAATAACAGGCAGTGCTTTGTATATTAATACTGGAATATTTTGAGTTTGTATTACCTAGAAGGATGCCTTGGAAGCATCGGTGACCTTTCCATGAAAAATGTGACACATAGTAGAAATTGTTATGTTCAGATACAATAATAATATATATAATCTTCTTGCTAATTCTCTGTTAAACTTTTAAAAGCAGAGTGTGATGGCATAACTGAACAAAGAAGTTCACAACAATCTTGCATGACTCCTTTCTTTGAATTATAGCAACAGAAAAAAAAATTCACATACACCTCTCTTGTGGAATGCACTGAAATATCTTGTGCTTAGATAATGAGTTTAAATGTTGAAAAAAAAAAATGTGTTTCCTTTCTGAATGATGTAGGTATATGATTTATTTGGATACAAAATTTAAATTAGAAGAGAACTCTTTCCAACTCACCCAGGGAATCTCATAGGCATTCCTGGTGGAATGAAAGGAGGCATCCCCGGAACAGGGGGCATGGCAGGGAACCCTGCCGGTGGCATAGGGGGAGGGGGCATCTCCGGTATGCCCGGTATACTCATCGCTCCTCTGGGTGGCATGGGTGGCATTCCCGGCATTCCCGGCATGCCCGGCATACCAGGCATACCTGGCATACCGGGCATGGCTGGGACCCCTGGAGGACCCGTGGCGGGTGTTGCTCCTAGCTGGGGCTGGCTGCTTGGACCAGGTTTATCACCTCCACCGGATCCACCTCCGCCCCCTCCACTACCACCACCTCCACCTGATTGCTTGTTGGCTTGTTGGGCTGCAAGTACAAAGAAAGCACACAACATATCATCATGAACTAGATACAACTGTAAATGGGGTCCAATAAGAAGAAATTCCGGGAGTGCTTGCATGCCTTAGCATGGAAGCTTGGGTAAAATCAGAGTGACAATATTAGTAACTAGTGCTTTGTACTCTAAGGCCAAAACACTTTATAAATCTAACTCATATCCAGGGCTCGACACTAACTCAAAATTTTGGTGGTACAGTTGGTCCACCAAATTTGACTTGTTTTCACTTTTCGTGGACCACTCTCAATTTTGGTTGTCCACATTAAATAATAAAATAAATATTGATTTTTTTTCAAAAGTTTAGAATTAATTGTTTGCGGTATTGTTTTCAATATCATGACATGCGCTTGACCTTTCACTTTAACATACTGTAAAAGTTGTTATTTCCGCCAATTTTGTGAGTTGATGTTGGGATGCGAATTTAACAGCTCGCGAAAATATTTCCAGCTTATTAACGACGTGACTGCACAAATTTGCGCCGCAAATAAGTGAAGCGAGTAACCGGACCTCAGATCGCTATGATCAGGGAACTGAGGTGATGATTGAAGCTTAAATTATCACCTTAATCCGCTAGCTAGCACTTAATATATATATGTACATAAATTATGCTACATAAAAGTTGGTTGGACACTTCAAAAATTGGCTTGAATTTAAATTTTATTTTAGCTCAGAGCTAAAATCTTATGCCTTAATTCTTTCTCCAGTAAAAGACATTTTTATTCTATCATTTAATATGATTTTTTATTGAATTCCTGTTGCAATAATTCAGATTTTGTGTCAAATTATTGAATTTCTTCATTCTCAAGTATATGTATGGTGACATGACTAATATTCGCTATCACATGACTTGAGAAGGAAGGATATTAAATATTTTGACACCAAAACCAACTTTTTGAAACAGGAATCTAACAAAAATCAAATTAAATAAAAGAATACAAATGTCTTATACTAGAGTTCGAATTGTGGCATTAGGTTTCAGCTTTGAGCTACAATTAAAGTGAAATTTAAGCCAATTTTTTGAAATGTCTAACCAACTTTTAAATGGCAGAGTTTTTGTTCAAATTAAATGCAAGGCTTCAAAATAGTAATTTATACAGTCACGTCACATGTGCATCACTAGTACTCGCTGTTTATCATCAACACGCAAACGTTTTGTGAAAATGTGTGATGCATTTGAACATCGCGTTGAGCTATTTCCTTGATTTGGGAGGATCGGCAATTTAAAATTTTTGGTGGTCACCATGGGACCACCATTTCCTTGTTTTTTCACATTTGGTGGTCCAACACATCATTTTGGGGTCCAACACATCATTTTGGGGGACTTAGACCTCCGGACTTCCGTTAGTGTCAAGCCCTGTCACATCATTTCGAGTGTCACTTTCTAATAAAAATATAATATCTGATAGAAAAAAAAAATTAAGATATTTGCACTGCACAAAAGGATAATACATGCAAATTTGCTTTTACACAGTCATTGAATACAAGGAAAGCTCCATTTCTTCTACACAGAGGTAATGTAAGTATCAAATCTTCAAAATGCTTAGTTCTAGTTCATTACAGTTCCAACTTGAACTAAACAAACAACTACAATATACATGTATACCCATCCTTCTAGGTTGGTATATTACTGACTTCTGTTTCTCTGGCTGCCCAGCAGGAATACTCACCTAGTTGTCTTTGGTGCTCTAATAAATCTTTCTCTGGAATACCTTCCATTCCATAGATCTCCACTTCAGTATCTTGTCTATGAGGTAGGGCATTGGGGACCTTATCTATATTCTCTTTATGAACCTGTAGCGCAAACATGACAAAAATACAAAGATGGGAATGAAATAGAACACATTTAAAAATAGAATATAGAACAAATAAAACACACATGGGGGAGACTAAGGGTGATTTGAAACCCCGAAAGAAACTGAACTAACCCCTGTAAGGACACTAAAGAGCGTAAATTTTTCCTTCTAGGAAATTCTTTATTTAAACAAAGACCTACAAAAGAAAAAAAGAAATAATTTACGGATTGATGAAATGTAAGACGTCCATCAAACTGATTTTGCACACTTCCACGACTAGAACATCCAAAACCCTTGCTATTAAAGTTGAGAAGCATAATAGTGGCTGTAGACATATTCTTCAGTGCAGAGGGGTTGCTAGAGATATCCCCCATCTGTGATGTGATTTTGTCAAAATGATATTCCATTGCATGCAAATTTAACAATATGCCAACCTGTCTCAAAATAAGGTAAGACATCACTTATATATGGATGAGTGAATGAGAAAAATTATCAAGCAGGTGATAATGAAAATATTTTAATATTTCAAATTGATCAGTTGGTTACTGCTTCCTTGAAATAAAGACACCTTACCTGCATGCAATGGATAACTAATCCTGGCCCAGTGTATAGCTTCTTGTAACAAATGTGGCACTTAAAATGCTTGGTTTTCTGGTGAAATATTAAGACTTTTTCATCTTCAAAACTCCTGTTACAGTACCTGATAGAAATAAACTTGGTTAAGGAAAGAAATATCTATACTTGGAAACTCCTGAATATATCCATTTACAAACTATAAAGATATTATAAAAAAAGCAAAGTAAACATTTAAGTATACATCAAGACAAGGCAGTGAACCAAACCAGTATGCTGCATAGCTATTCTCATTTCAGGTGCAAGCATGATACATCCTGAGTGACACAAACCACTCACATTTTTGTCAATGTACATGTACCAACAATGTTTTCCAAGGGATTCAAACCGTGCACTGCACTGGATGAGAACAGTAATGACAACGTACTGATCAGTCAACTTAGACAATGCTTGCAGTCGTCTAACACAAGACTTCCTTAAATTACTTTACAAGGGGGTCACACAATAATTCAGGGCTACAGCTTGGCAATGTTTGCTTTAATTATCTCCCACCTGATTTTTGATTTCCAACCTACCTGCATACAGTGAATGACTAGACCGGGGCCTGTGTAGAGTTTCTTGTAACATATATTGCATTTAAAATGCTTCGCTTTCTGGTGTTGTATCAGGATTTTTTCATCATCAAACTCTCGGTTGCAGTACCTGACACAAGTTATCGGGGGTTAAGGAAAAATGGGGATGGTTTAACACTTGGTCTGCTAATGACTAACTTCTCTTCATATTATCCTTCAATCACATTGTAGATGCAAACAGACCATCAGATCAGGTTCACTTGGTTATTTTTGTACAGAGTGGGAGAGGTGTTTTTGTTTTTCTTAATTCTCAGGATTGATATTTTGGTAACTTGAACACTTTCCCAGAGCATTAAGATGGAGAAGCATTGGTTGCTGGATGGGTAGACCTGTAGTAACCAATCATCATTGGGTAGAATATTTGAAATCTCACGATATAGAATTGATATAATTTCAAGCTAAACTAAAGGGGTTGTCTTTAAGAATAATTAAAAATATTGAAGGACTTGGAACAGACTGACGATTCAAGATCCCTTAGATGTAATGAGTTCAGCTCACAGAGACTCACCCATAAAATAATGTGCAGTTGGCAAGATTAAGTACATGTAGGACATTTACTCTTGCGTCAAGATTTTCAAATTCGGGTATACCAGCAGGTTTTACCTGATAAGCCTGAAAACGAGGCCCTGATTTGTTGGAAACCAAGTCAGGACAATGAAATACATGTAGGTTGGTGGGATGGCCTGAAATCAGGAAAGAGCCTGAAAATTGGCATCACTGCAAATTATAAAAAAGCTTCTAAAAAATAAATAATAAGCTGCTCCTGTCTATGTTTTGTAATAACTCTGAAGATGAAAATGAATAAAGAATGAAAACATATGATATACCATATACCACATTTATTCGGTGAGGCAAGAATCTTTCCTGAGATGTCTCATTCCAGTATCTTCCTGCAGGTGCTAACAATCATTTTTTTCTTAACTGAAAGATTCAGTTTCCCAAGTCCAGAAGTACAATATATGTACCATAGCATTATACATTTATCTAACAAACTGGAATGAACTTCAGATATGGATCTAGTATGGCATGATGATCCTATTGTTTACCATGCTTCTTACTTTTATCTTGAAAAATAACCACTAACTCACTCTTCCAAGCAAGACTTTATTGCATCAATGACAACAAAGCCAGGTTTCTGTCAATTCCCCTTCCAGCATAATGTCCATCTAACTTTGCAACGAAGAGCGTGTTAGTCTTCAATCATAGCAGCAAAAATGGCCTTTCAATCTTAGGAAAACTAATTTAATAGTGCATAGACGGCAGCATATATGCGTGCGAGATATTAGCACAATTCTCGCTACCTCAAATATGCAATTTTCGACGCAGAGAACAATATTACGCACGGAAATGGTCCGCATCTTCGTCAACTTCACTTCCGGTCCGCATTGAAATACTACGGCTTATGAATAAAATGAGTGCTAAAATGCTTAATTTTTGGATTGCATGACATAAACCACTCAAATTTTGAAAATGCAACCAATTGTCTCAATAAATCATGGTATCTTTTCCAACATGTCGGTTAATTTATACTCAAACTCGAGGATTTTTGTAATACCTGTGTACATTTTCAATGCAAAAAGACAAACACTTGTCGACCCAATCGGGATATTGTCAGCACTGCACATGCGTGGCTTGCATGACAAACGCCATCTGTTGGCGAAATTGCGTATTTGGGGTAGTGAGAATTAAATTTAGCATGCGGTGTCAGAACAGCTCAGCGTTGCACTGCCCTGCACTCCCCTGCACTCCATTCATCTACAGCACATTCTGTGCTGATCACGCTGTCTTTGAAAGGCTTATCGTGCAACTTTCGTTGCACGTAAAGTGAATCAACATCCTAGCCGCCATAAATTGTAATTTTTTTTCATATTTCTCATGATCTGAATGCAGAGGTTTGCAGGGTTCACCCTATGTGGAAATGGATGAATTTTACTCTCTGAATTAATTGTTTACTTATCTCTCCGTTGGGAAGATTGCTTCCCGTGTATGGCTAGGTCAGAATGGTCATGGGATGGAAGTGCAATGAATTGCGGTTTCCTATTTCACGATAATGCCCACTCATGGAACCATCACTATGTGGGACTGGGTCAATTTCGGCAGCAGTCGCCACCTCTAAGTTGAAGAGATGAAAATACCAATATAATAGGCAAAATTTTGAGAAAATACTTCCTTCTATATTTCAGAATGATAGAAAAGACGACTTCATGCTAAATTCTTCTTTTTCAGGGTTTTTTTGTTCGGCAATCTTGCTCCTTCAAAACACTCATAGACTATGGCATCCGATATCCACAATTTGACAAACTTGTAATTTGATAAAAAATGCGTTTTTCTGGCATCAGCGATGATTTTCCCATCTTGTAGCGCCGATTCAAACAACTCAAATTCACTAGTGCGCCATCACTGGTACCGCTGATAGTTTCCCCGTACTATGTGTGGAGCAGGGAAACTGTCGGCGTTATCGATTGTGTACTTAGTGATTTATAGTTATTTGAATCAGTGCGCTATAACACAGTAAGAATATCAGCGATGCCAGCAAAACTCATATTTCTAATCAAATTACCTGTAAAATCATGGACAGCGGATCCCATCTAGTGAGGTAGACCCTAAAAGATTTTCTTAATATTTAACGTCCGTGCGCATTGACTCGCCACTGTTAATAACTCGCCACTTACTGTCCAAACTCGTCCTCTAAAAATTATCTGCATCGCATCAGACTTTGTTGTGGCTACAGTGAACAGGTCAAAATATATTCTTCCGCCGTTGGAAGTCTCCTGTAAGATCCGGCACATGAATAAGAGTTTGGCGCGATCAAAGTTTAACTAGCACACACACTCCTGCAATAGCCGGTGGGTGGAGCTCGGGCAACAAAGATGAGACTTCCCTACTCAACAATAGTTGTAGCCCAATACGATGACAGAAGTTGACAAAATTTGCTATCGAGATGAAGATTAAAATATACTGATCAAGCTGGTACCACTTTAAAAGAGGGGGTGGTGTGATGTAAAAAAATAGAATAAGGTGGCGAGTCCACGTAGATCTGGCACACGTGTTGTGTGTAGGACGCGCCTGTATTGGATTTGTAACTACAGGTAGAGATCGATGGGCGAGACTCAACAGCAGCCACCTATTGAGTCGCCATCCCGGAAGTACGTATATAGGATTAGTGACGTCATTCTCTTTAAAATGGGAGCATTTTCATGAATCATGCTTTCGAGATAATTTACAGGATACATTGATGTTTTTATATTAAATCAACATTTTGGAAAGAATAAAAGTTTATTTTAGCAGTTTAGGAAGTTTAAGGCCATCGGGTGGCGCCTCAATGCGCATGGACATTAAGTAGATCACTACAAATTTTCTTCTTTCTTTCCGTCATGTCCGTTTGGAAAAAAATGGAACCAAACTAAAGCAGATTCTGACTGTAGTAGATTTGTACCTGGAGCGCCACCAAAGGCAGTAGCGCTCCAACCACTGGCATTTGGCATAGGACTTTATTTAAGCCCTTCTCCCATACCTCACCCCTAGCTGTACGAGCCTCCTTGGCTTATCAATCTGGTACTTGCCTACGGAGCTGTACACGGGATCCTATTATGGCCCGTGTTGGAACGTGTCAACACAAAAATACTATGCCTCATAATCACCCATTCCCACGCACGTGCAAACCACCCTCGGTATTTGCTGTGGTGGTTCTGGTCATATTTCAAATCTAAAGTTGGTATTTTTTTACCAAAAGTGAAAACTTATCTAAAGCTCACCTTCCGCATGTTGCTGTAAGATTTGTCATTATCATGACAAAAGATGACCTCTAGCAGCCGAGCCGGCACGGGGTCAGCACTAGTCTAGTTCTGGACGTTTTTAATTATTTTGTCCGTAAAACCATGAAGCTATATGTTATGAGCTATACAAACCCCGTGTGTGTGTGTGCGCACCCATCGTAGAACGGTGCGAAGTCCACTGATTCACTCTCCCCACAAATTCACCTTCCCCAAAATTTCGGGTTTGTATAGCTCATATAGCTTCATGGTTTTACGGACAAAATAATTAAAAACGTCCAGAACTAGACTAGTGCTGACCCCGCGCCAGCTCGGCTGCTAGATGTCATCGTTTGTCATGATAATGACAATTCTTCAGTTCTTACAGCAACATGAGGAAGGTAAGCCCCGCCAAAAATTAGGTGCCGAGTTGTCCAAAGAGGTGTGAATCGATCAAAGATTGTGTCGCGAACCTG
The DNA here is from genome assembly GCA_025617745.1 of Heliocidaris erythrogramma. Lineage (NCBI taxonomy): Eukaryota > Metazoa > Echinodermata > Echinoidea > Camarodonta > Echinometridae > Heliocidaris > Heliocidaris erythrogramma. The sequence continues at coordinate 44,087,547 of CM046857.1, read as the reverse complement.
TTGAGGAATGTTTGTGTTGAATGCAAATTAATTACAATGTTTTCCACAGTGATTTCATTTCAACTATTGCAATTTAGTATAAATCTTACCATACTCATGTCTTTTTTCAAGTGTAATCGCTAAAAAATCCGCAAATTTACAAAGTGTGCGTGAAGTGACGATTACGTCATATTTCTGCAATCTCGGATACCGACACTTTCATTAGATGACAAACGCATAAATTCATACTTTGTTACTTTTATTTGATTCAAGATTCTAAAAATCACACATTTTCGAGGAATTATCCTAGTTTTAGAATTGATAAAATGTGAATTTCAAGCAAATTACCTGACCTCTGTTCATTTTGTCGGTCCCCGAGATTTCAGAAGTATGACGACGACATCATAATCCATACGAGAATTGCGTCTGAATCGGTCTATAAGTACCACTTTTGCTTCAATTTGTCCGATTTTGTGAATTCAATTGAAGATTCAGACACATTACATCAAAAGTACATATTCTACTATAAAATTTAAATTGTAAGGATTGATTTGATACCAAATTTGTGACGGTTCTTTCTGCCACTAACTGCCAAGACGGCTCGAAAAAAAACCCTTGACCTTGTCAGCCAGTTTCGTGGGGAATTTTCCAACATTGGTACGCGTATACAGCGGAGTTCGCGCGGCAGATTTGGAGCGCCTGCTTGCATGCTAGGGCATTTTTCTACATTGCAATGTGTAGTCCCGTATATTGAGGAATTTGAACCGAATGCAACACGCGCATGCGCTCTGATCAGCTGATCTCTCGGACATCAAAATGCCGACGAATTTGCCGCGAGCCCGACTCCCCATTGGCGAGGTTGTCGCATAGAAAAAAATCATAACTATAGGATGCGCGGCCCGGTATTCGGTCATGTTCCAGAATTCGGTCACGCAGCTCTTTGAACAGCTGTGAAGAACTCATGAATAATTTTTGAGGCTTGAAACCTGTACATAACAGACACATGAACAAGGTACCTCTAATGTTGAAAGCAATTCAGGTCGGACGCCCTGGAAAAGATCTCCAAATACCCTCGAAACTGGTCAGTGTTACCCAAGTTTCTGCACTTCCGGGTTCCGTTAGCGCGTGAGTTAACACGCATAGCCATATGTAGACGCCTATGGTGAAATAACTATGTGTGCAGGTGCAATGAATTTAGTATGTGTGTGAAGAGGAGCTTCCGGGTCTTCCCTCTATCGCAGCGAATTTGCAAATGGCGATCTCAGCGATGAGCAAGAGCATACATGTATATACCACACCACGAATAGTGGTCATATTGACCACTACGAATACAATATGCAAAAATAGTTCGTATTTGCTGTCGCGTGTAGTAAAAGTATGGGGGGAAAAATAAGATAAATATTTTAAATACTTGCTTTCAAATTCAGGCCTTAAAAATCTCACTCCTACCCCAAATGGCCGTTAGGAAGAACTTCTGATATTTTCAGCAAAATCCAAAGTCAAAATCTTGTCCAAAACCGGAGAAATCTCCGCCGATTTGTTTCGCGATCGCATGTTGTTTACATACTGCCGATGTCTTAGACTAAAATCGGCCAATAAAATTTTTGTCCACGAAAAACTCGGGATCGCAAGCGCACATCAATCTTTACGATCGCGCACACAAAAAATCAGACTTTTCCGTGTACGCCATAGAGGGACCGAATTTTTAAGGACAAAACTCTTTTGGGGAGATGTCAGCGCCCGCGGCGGCAAGGAAATGTACACAATGACTCCGATAGCTCGTTTCGCAAGAATCGACATTAAATTATGGATTTCATTTTTGGAAATATATTTTCCATCGGTGAGTTGAATTTATTTTATTTCTTGAATATTTTGGGGTCGGTTCTTGTAAATTAAATGCTGATTTTGAGTGAATGTTGGTGTCTTTTGTGCAGTGGTGTTTTAAAAAGTTGAGGTGTATGACTGCCTACATTATACACACGAAGTATAGGAATGTAGCTATGAGTGATATATACCTCACCCCTGCCAGTGAGATGGCGCTCTTCCAGTATTCGGTCAGGCAACATTGAGTGCCTTGCGCCAACGCGCTTTGTGTGCAACTTGTCGCTTTGCGCTTCGCCGACGCGCTTTGCTCTTTTTAGAAATACATTTTGTGCATTATTTCTGACCCTAGAGCTTCGATTTGTGGATTTTAATGGATAAAAATTCTCATACATTTAAGTATGAATATATAGAAGCCACAGAAAATGCCTAGAAACACAGAAATGTGACAAAAATGGTTATATAACTCTCGCGTGACCGAATTGTGGGCGGCGCCGACCGAATACTGGGCGGAAAACTTCTTCTTCTGTCGGCGATATTTTTTTGGGTAAGCTTCCATGTTTTAAATTATTTTGATAATTATTTAAAGGACAATTTTGCGGTTCTTTTGATGGTAGATTGTCAATTTAAAGAGATAGGTATTCACATCAGCGGCAATTTCTTTTTAAGTGACCGAATACCAGCGCGCGCACCCTAGTTAGGCACGCTCATCCAACACAAGAGGGCGCATTCTCCGTGTTCATTTCTGCTGTACAAAAGTGGCGACACGCTAGATCGGTCACCTGTCCATTCGCTATCATGCACACCCCCTTCAAAGTTCTCATTCTAGGGGCTTTTATATAAATCAATGGTTAAAAGAAATATCACATCATTTTCCTTGCGACTTCAGCTTTACAATGCAAGTATTTTTCGCCGACGACGACATCATAATCCATACGCAAATTGCGTTTGAATATGTCTATAAGTACCACTTTTGCTTCAATTTGTCCGATTGCGTGAATATAATTTAAGTATCAGACACATTACATCAAAAGTACATATTCTACTATAAAATTTAAATTGTAAGGATTGATTTGATACCAAATTCGTGACGGTTCTTTCTGCCACTAACTGCCAAGACGGCTCGAAAAAACCCTTGTCAGCCAGTTTCGCGGTGAATTTTCCAACATGTAGTCCCGTATATTGACGAATTTGAACCGAATGCAACACGCGCATGCGCACTGATCAGCTGATCTCTCGGACATCAAAAATGCCGACGAATTTGCCCTGACTGCCCATTGGCGAGGTTGTCTCATATACAAAATCATAACTATAGTTATATTGAATTTTACGTCTAGATCAATACATTTTCATGTTCTGTGACAAAATCTCTTCAATTTAAGGTAAGTTTCACTAGATTTTCATGAGCATTAAAAAATATGTGAGCGTGCCTACCCTAGTTATATTAAATTTTACGTCTAGATCTATACATTTTCATGTTCTGTGACAAAATCTTTTCAATTTAAGTTAAGTTTCACTAGATTTTCATGAGCATTAAAAAATATGTGAGCATGCCTAGCATTCATCATGTTCATGGCATTGCCATTGGCTTTTTACGCTCAATCGCAATACAACACACGAGGGCATGCACACAAATGCATGCCGCAACTGGTAATGTAAAGTCGTAAGCCGACACCTGCTTCAAATTGAGTAAACTGGTAAAATCATTTGACTAATGAACTTAAACTTATATTCAGTCCAATCTACACATAATCATGATTTTGAAAAAGGATACCAGCACCAGGGCCTCATCGGCTTCTTCTTTTTTCTCCCCATTTTTCCTGTGATATTTCGACACAAAGACGACGGCACGATCGACGCTGTTGCTGGTTTTCTCGTTTTTAATGTTTCACGTAAAATCTCGTAGCGCCAGCTACCGGTAATATCGTGAATCCCGAGATAATATAACTACTAGTACTAGTACTATAAACGACCCCTCCCCCTTGCTTCCACAAAACTACTATTTAGTAGACTACATGTAGTTGGACACAATGGCGTATCTAGGGGGGGGGGGGGCAGAGGGGACACGTGCCCCGGCGGCACTTGAAGGGGCGCAAAAAAACGCAAAATAAAGAAAGAAAAGGGGGAGATATACAAGAATTGTTTTGGTCTTTGAGCCTTATTTGCGCCCCAGGGCCCAGTCAAGGACAAAAATTAAAATGGTAAGAAACAGTGTTTTATTTGATTTTATTTGATTTATTTTTCTTCTGCATTCATATAAGTACAACAGCGGTAACATATATAAAATAAAATACAAAAGTACTTGTTAACAATGAATCATAAATAAACAAGTACATGTATATTATGTAACAATTATTTTTCACAAAAAAAAAACACGAAATGATAAATTGTCAAATCATTGTAATTCATCAGATATAAAATCATTTATAGGGTTTGAAATGCGAAAATTTTCTAAAGCTCGGTAGCTTTGCTCCCTCGTATAATTATGTTCAAGATCTAGTTATTTCGCGCCCTAAGTGGCGTTTTTAAAGTGTTAACATTAATTGACTCTATAGCTGCTCCCCCGTCGCATAAATTTAATGGGATATAAGTGTATAAACAGCACTTTCAGAGTATAGAACATTCGAAATAAATTATAAATTTGCCTTGCAATTGCCTTACTAAATTCCTCAAATATATTTCTTCAGGGTATTCATTCATTTTGCGCCCCAAAATAGGAATGTTACAAATTTCATATTAAAAATTGCTAGGTCGCTGTATTGCCTTGGATTTTTTTTTGTAAAGGTAAAATACATAACAAATTCAATTTCAGGGGTGAAAAGGATAAAAAAAAAATCTGCCGCTCGGTCGCGTTGCTCCCTCGCTTATATAATAATTCATCAAATTTGGGCTATCAACCAAATTTTCACTATCATTTCTAAATCAAAAACACTCATTAATCTGAGTATGGGCATGGGGGGGGGGGGGGGACACGCAGATTTGATAGTTTTTCCCGGGCGCCTGAATACCTGGATACGCCACTGGTTGGACATTGACATTTCTCTAGTTTTCTACACCCAACGTTCAAAGAAAAAAAGCAGCACATGAAATAGTGTTCAAAAAGAAAAACTCTTCAGTTTTCAGCATGGGGATGGTGTGCCTAACTACATGTATTTGCGAGATAGCCGAAAAAACTTTAGTCATTTTACGATTATACGTCACTCAGCTGTTTTAATGATCTAATCGGATTATTTGGACTTTCGAATAATTTTATGATTGTTTCTGATTTTTCTTTCCTTTATTCTGCTTCTTTTCTCTCTCCTCCTTTTCCTCTCCTTTCCCTCTCCTTTCCCTTCCTTTTTTTTCCTCTCATTTTTTTTTTACATTTTGGAGGGGCCGGGCGACTGCCCCAACCGCCCGTTAACTACACGCCTGGACCACCCCCGCCACCACGGACGCCAAAATCTTTGCCTGTACACTAACTTTTTAGTAGTAGAGAGAGCTAGATCAGCCGAGACCGACGGTCTGTAAGGCTCATGGGCCTCTGCCAACACTAACCTTTTAGGGGTTCGATCACTATAGACTGACAGCCCACCAGTCCGATATGGTCGGCATCATGGGCCTTCAACCTGACAACTTTTTGAGGTTCACTATTTACCGACGGCCCACGAGACCGACAGCCATCACCACTGACAATGTCGGTCTCGATCGTGGGCCTCCTTTTCACTAGAAGACCAACAGCTCAAGATCGAGACCGACATGGTCTTAATTTCTATCTTTTCCTTACTGTACAGGATTTATTTTGGGTCCCCCCTCCTTTCCTCTTCTCTTCACCTTCACTTTCCCATTCTTTCATGTTGTCTTTCAATATTCTTGTTGTATTCCATGTCATCTTCATATTTTATCTTTGCTTATATAATTATTTGTTTTGTCGGTCTCGTGGACATTTTTTGAACGGTTGGTCTCGTGGGTAGTCGGTCTTGTGTACTGTCGGTCTACTGGGATGACCCGCACTATATCACCGTGCCCCACAAAGCACCATATTCTCAACATCAAAGCAAGATCTTAATCATCTGTCATGATCACCAACGAGTGTTATCATTTTGATAATTTTAAAGGCTACAGTATCATCAACAGCATCATCATCATCGCCATCATCATCGACACCATTTAAATTATTCATCACCATGATTCATGTTCATCGTCACCATATCGACTCGGTGCACCATTTGCCTTCAATATTATTACGTTCACCAGGATCAGCAACTTTTTAGATACCAATAAGAGATTGCCAGCAGGGGCGGACTGGCCATCGGGAGTTTTCCCCACGGGCCGCTCGATAATTTGTCTCGAGGGCCGGTAGATTTGTGGTCTAAAGGGCCGGTTGATATGTATCTTATAGGTTGAATGGGCTGGTCCCATCGAAATTCCCTAAGCGAATATTATGATTGTCAACTTGTATAAAATTCTATTGTACAAATATGCTCATCGTGAAAGGCTGTTGTGCAACTTTGTACAAACACTAATAAGAAAAAAGTGAAAACATAATTATGTTCGTGTGTACAATAACGCAAAACGGAAAACAATTTATTGGCAGCGTAAACATTAACAATCAACACATGAAACGAAATATTGCTTAAATCTATACTATAGAAATGACTAGGTACTACACTTTTATGACATCAAAAAATATTTAGAAACAGAACTACAAAGACAAAAACACAATAAACCTTTATTTTACATGTAAGTATACTATAACAGAGAGCATCCACGAATATTTAAAATCGGACCCATAATTATGGTTTATTAAAAATCTGACTACACACAATACACAGTGAAATTTATAGAAGAAAAAGAAGACATTTGCGATGCTTGTTTTATGTGCTATAGAGCTACGGGGGGGGGGGGGGGGGGTACGTGTCCCCCAGTCGAATGGAAAAGAAACTTACAAACAAAAGACATGAAAATATATAGCGTGCAAATATGAGCTTGGAACAGAACAATATCAGTGATGACATTTTCGTTGTCAATATCTTAACTGCGCTATAACATTTGGTAACAGATTGGACAGAAAATTATCAAATACCTTAGACTTTCCCGAGTGGGTATTATCGTCGTTACGTCAGTTACATCAGTTTACCTCGTATTAAAAGCATACATTGTGATATGACTAAAAATTGAGTATTAACAGGTAACTCCAAATTCATCAGCTGTTCAAAATTTCTCAGTGAAGTGAAATGTCGTCTTCCGACTTCAACTACAATCCTAACAGTATAAATTGTATAGTATAAATTGTATAAAGCAAAGCACCTTTCAGTAAGCTTACATTAATTTTGGTTGCACTTTGAAGGGAGGTCTTAAGGAATAAGATCGTTAAAAAACCCAAATAATATGCATAAAGATAACGATTTGATTTTCTAAAGATTGAAAATAATTTTGTTGTCCTTGCATTTGAAGTGAAAACGAACTGAACACCCTTTTACTTGGTTATCTTTTTCTTCGTCGCCTTAGATGCTTTCTTTGTCGGCGTTTTATCTTTCTTTTTGGGAACTGGTTTCTTAGCCTTTGCTTTTCCGGAAGCCCCGGGTGAAGTCTTCGAAGTTGCCGCTTTCGATTTCGGTTTCTTCGCCGGAGATTTGGACATTGGCTTCTTCGCTGGGGACTTCGATGCTGGCTTCTTGGCCTTCTTGCTCTTGTTTGGAGCAGGCGATTGAGATTTGCTTCGTCGCATAATCGCTTTCGATTTACTCATTCTCGGCTTCGGTGTTGCGTTGGCACTAGCAGACCGTGGGCGATTTTCGACAACCTTCTTAGACTTCGGCTTTTCCACCGGTTGCTTTTTCGCGCGGTTTCTCCTGTAAGGCGGAGGTGTTTTCCCGCCGTCAGGATCACTACCCTCAGTGTCATCTTCATAATCAAAGATGTCGTGATCACTTTGCTTTCGATCTTTTTTGGTGGTGGCGCCCTTCTTTCCAGCTGCCGTTTTCTTTTTCTCCTCCTTCTTCTTCACTGCTTTCTTAACTGGCTTAGCTGGCTTTGGCGGCTTGCCAAGCTTGTATCGCCCTGTCAGAGCGGTGCCCATCCCTTCTGATTTCTTGGGGCGGACAATGGCTCCTGAATCGACCCCACGTTTTATAGCCATTCGAAGTAAATTCTTCATCCTGCTCTGATCGATCTCGGGATAGGATTGGATGATCCAATGTTTGATGGCGATGACAGAAGCACCTTTCTTCTCGTCTAAGGATTTGATCGCTTCGACCAACATATCATTGTATTTCGGGTGATTAGATGTTGGTCTGCTGGATCTGCTGGAGGCTTTCGGAGGAGTCTCTGCGTCGCCATTTGGGACATCCAGATCATCGTCAGATGACATCGTGAAGACGTAGAGCAACCCGTTATAGAGATGCCAAGAATGTCAGACCTGTCAATGATATACATTTTTTGTTGAAACGCAATTCACCAATGTATCGAAACCTTGATGCAATTTAGTGTATCTTGAATTTGAGCATCCCTTTCAGTATACACACATGAATGAGAGACAACGAACTTCATAATGTCATATGGAAAGGATGAGTTTGGCCCATGAGAATTCGAAATTTAATACAGCATTCTGAGCAAAACTTTGAAATATAATCTATCAATATACACATTCTTTAAACAAACAAAAAAGTCACGAACTGAAAACAAACTATAGCTGTACCAGCTCCTTGGCTTAAAAAGTAGATCTAAATATCACCATTTCTCACATACTGTGAGCCATGCACACCACCCTCGGAGTTTGCTAAAGGGGTTACCTTCCAGGATCAACTAAGATATATTGAAATAATTGAATGAATAAAAAAGAAACAAAACACAAAAATCGGCAGGTGCGATCAGGTTTTTTTTACCTTGCATGTGTAACTTGTATATATAGGACTACACATGCAAGGTATAAGATTTGTGTAGTCCCATATATACAGGTTAAACATGCAAGGTAAAACAACCTGATCACACCTGCCGATTTTTTTTTAAATTATTTTTTTTAATTCATTCAATTTTTACAATCTTAGTTGATCCTGGAAGGTAACCCCTTCAGTAAACTCCGAGGTTGGTTTGCATGGCTCACAGTAAATACAGATAATTTGAGGTACATGAGATTCTTCTTTTTCTGTTTACTCGGCCTCCTTCACTCCTGAAGTTTTTGCAGATGAAAAGATTAATCAGAACATAGGCCAAAATAGATTTGAAGAGAAACAACATGAGCATCTTTTGGGGAACATTTTGATATTTGAACTGAAACAATAATTAATGCGAATATTTTTATGTTGGCGCCATTTGGAATTGATGTCGTTTGGAGTTAAGTTGGCGCCATCAAATATCATGCTCTCTTCGATCCTTGTTCGAGTTAACTTTGCCTTGCATTGCTAGAATATGCTTACACAATTGACTGCTTTATTTCCTTATATTTATAAAAATTCAACGCGAAAGTGAAAGGAGGAACGTATCCATTCGGCTTAACAGGGTCTTCCACAGTACGCAGAAACTAAAACAAATAAATGTTTGCTTCGGAAAGCTCTATCATATCTGACGACAAATCAACCAATTTTACAGCGCTAAAATAAGAATAAACTTACCGCCAATTCGGAGGTTAGCGTCTCACTTTGATAAGAAAATCCTTCTCAGAATACAATGTGTTGATGCGAAATAATATCAAACAAATTCCAAGGACTTACTTTCTACATGTGGATAAAATATCACTAAGTACCTGACCGTTTCCTGTACACTTGGAGGCAATAGAGTGATTTAAAAAGACATTAGTGTCTATTGCTATTACAGGAGGAAAACCACACCTATGTTTTTACTATAGGTCCTAATTCTAACACATCACAATTTGATACCCGTGTGGCATGTAACTGTAATTTTTTATAATACACCACGTATCGGCTAGGTGGGTAACCCCTCGTGTGCCTTCACAATCAGACGGCGCCAACGTAATCCAAATGAAATAATAGAATGTCTTTTTTGGGGATTCCTGGCATTCCAAATTGTTGTCATGAGAGTGAGCTCATAACACAAAGACATGGATAAATTAGCATTACAACCTCAATAGCACTAATCATTAACATATTCACCTTTATCAAAATTTGCATATCATCCTCGTTGTTCATGACATTTGACCTCGTTCCAGCCTATTCATTTAACGATTCTTACAGGTCATTTTCGAGGAAAAATCAAACGCGTATGATGATGATGGATGAAAACACGGTCCATAAATGAACAATACAGTAGTTTACTACATCTTTGGCTCTGAGCATGGACCTACCATGCAAAGTGGATTTCAAGCATCGAGATGCTATCTTAAATAATAGGGTTATTGCATATTTCGTTTTCAGGGGCGGCGATCCTTGGTTCAGGGGGGACACGTCCAAGGGCGCCGCTAGAAGGAGTGGGGGAGTCACCCCACTCAAAATTGCTGTCGGCAAAAGGGAGAGGGAAGAGGAAAGGGAAAAGTAGAAAAGTGAAAGGAGAAGAACAAGAAAAGAAAAACAGAAAAGGGAAACGAAAGGAAAGGAAAACAAAAGCAGAAAGAAAAGAAGGAAAGGAAAAGCGAAAGAAAGAAAAAGAAGGAAAAATTGGCAAATTTTTTGTTGAAATGTTTAAAAACTTTTATTTATCAAATAAGTCATAGGTACAACAAAACAACAATAATCATATACTCATTCACAGCAATTACAAATGGTAAGAATACATGAAAAACGTCAAACAATGCGGAAATAATGGGTAACACTTCTTATCTATATCAAAGGATGTAATCAAAATATTTTTTTTCCCACAGGGGACCATTTCTTATAGTGAATTCCTTCAAACTTCTTCTGTTTTTTAATGTTAAGTTCTATGTATTACATATTACGAATAAAAGATAATAGCCCATTTAAACATGGTTTTGTGTTTTTGCATTTTGGGATATAAATTTATCTTTAAACATTAGTACCAAATGATTTAGTAACATTTTGTTGGGCCCTTTCCAGTCTTTGATGAAACCAAACATCATTATTTTTCTACTAAAATCTTCAAACTTAACATTAAATTTCTTGCCAATCTTATCAACAAATTCCTGTCTAAGCTTAGAAGCAAAACGCTGAAAGTTAATATTCGGGCAAAATGAGTTCCCCATCGGCAATAGGCTGCAGCCCCCCCCCCCCCCCCCCCCCCACGCGAGGATTTTCAAAGTTCCGATATTCGGGAAACCACCATTTCATATTCGGGCAGCGAAGTGAGGTGCCAGAATATCCACATATTTGGGCAGCGAGGTTCCCAGATAATTATGTAATTTCTGTATGTAACTTCTGTACATTTCTCTACGAATTGAAAAGTTGATATTCGGACAAAAGGCGTCCCCCTTCGGCAATGGGCTGCAGCCCCCCCCCCCCGAGGATTTTCAAAGGTCCGATATTCGGACAACCACCACTTCATATTCGGGCAGCGAAGTGAGGTGCCAGAATATCCACATATTTGGGCAGCGAGATTCCCAGATAATTATGTAAATCTGTATGTAACTTCTGTACATTTTCTCTACGAAAAAATTAGAAATTATTAGAAATTGAATAGTTGACATTCGGGGAAAAAGGCGTCATCCCCGTCCTTGGGAAAATGCGCTTGTTTGATCAAGATCTCTACATCTGTGATTTTCGGTCATTATTATTTGTGTGTGTGTGGGGGGGGGGGGGGGAGATTAGGATGCAGCATATTTATCTGCAAATTTGGGTGTCACCCACCCCCATTCAAAATGTTCTAGTTACGCCCCTGGACACGTCCTACGGAATATATTCAGGGGAGGGCGATCATCTCCTGCAATGTTGTAAAAGTGGGGGGGGGGGGGGGGGGGAGGAGGAACGAGTAAAACAATGATCATAGGCTTTAAAAGCACTAATGTACTGCTTGTTTTAATGGGGAAGGGAGCGATTTTTTAACTTAAAAAATGGAAAAATGCGGAATTTTAGAATAATTATCATTGCTGTGGGTGGGGTCAGTTGTCAGGGAGGATGTGGTAGTTGCTTATTTGTAATTGTTTTCATTTGTAACAGTTATTCCGGTGAACCTACCTCCCTCCGCCAAATTAAACCAAGTTCCTTGCCTTACACATCTCCCATCTCCCTGAATTGCTTCTCCTTCCCGGCCCCTCCTCTCTCTCTCTCTCTCTCCCTCTATCTATATCTCTCTCTCTCTATCTCTCTCTATATCTATATTTCTCTTTGTCCCTCTCTTGCAACCACTTTGTCGATGTCTGATTTAATATTAAATGTTTTCCACTGTCTTTCTGTATCTTACCTCCCACTTCCTTCACCCCACACTTTATCACACAATATTGATAATGAAAGAATAAAACTGGCACCCCCTCTCCCTCTCTCTCTCTCTCTCTCTCTCTCTCTCTCTCTCTCTATAATTATTATGTAGGCCTATAATGACTCTCTTTTCTTTTCTTCTCTTTTTCCCATTCCTTTCCCAATACCTCTTCCTGAGCAAGGTATGCGTAAAGTGGACTATCGCCAAATAGTTGTACCCTTCAGTGGACATAAATAAGACGAGTTTAAAAATTAAGCGTCTGGAGGTGTACAACTATAGCTAGCTTCTATTAGTGTGCGACTTGGCCTATACAGCTGTACAAGTTTGAATCAAAGTAAATTACAAAAAATTATTAGCTATTCTCGGCGCATGTCCATCTATAAAGAATGGACATGCGCCGACATGATTTACATGATTCTTCTTAGTGCCATATTGAAAGTCGAGGGAAGAAAGTGAAATGGAGAGAGAGAGAGAAAGAGAGAGAGAGAGAGAGGGATGAGAGAGAAGAGAGAGATATAGAGGGAGAGAGAAAGAGAGAGAGAGAGAGAAGAGAGAGGGAGAAGGAGAGAGAGAGAGAGAGAGAAAGAGAGAGAAAGAGAGAGAAAGAGAGAGGGAGGGGGGGGGGGCGATGATGTGACGATATACCTGCGAGCGTCATAACCTAACACCATCCTCAGATTTTCACGTTCACGTTCTCGTTCCATAAAGAGAGCAAATTCGATAAATTCAAAGCGTTTTTTTATTTGAAAAAGAAAGAAGCATTTTGTTTTAAAACATTTATTGTCAGTCCTTTCGGAATAATTCTCGCTATCTCAAATATGCAATTTTCGACGTAGAGGGAAATATTATGCATGGATGGTCCGGGCATCTTCGTTAACTTCACTTCTGGTCGGTATTGAAATACTACGGCTTATGAATAAAATGAGTGCTAAAATGCTTAATTTTTGGATCGCATGACATAAACCACTCAAATTTTGAAAATGCAACCAATTGTCTCAATAAATCATGATGGTATCTTTTCAAACATATCGGTTAAACTCAAACTCGAGGATTTTTGTAATACCTGTGTACATTTTCAATGCAAAAAGACAAACACTTGTCGACCCAATCGGGATATTGTCAGCACTGCGCATGCGTGGTTTGCATGACAAACGCCATCTGTTGGCGAAATTGCGTATTTGGGGTAGCGAGAATTGCATTTAAAGATCACATTGCAAGAAAATTCCATCAAAATAAATATTGGCTTAATACTTATTATTGCATAGATGGCATAAATTATACAAGGTTATCCAAATTCAACGCTTGGAAACATTTGAATTAATGATTATTATCAATTATAAAACGGTAAAATACAGCCCCCGATATAGCAGCTGAAGAGCTCCTTGAACGCTGCTGAGATGTGTGACGACACACGAAGGACCAGTCCTGTCTAAGCAGACGATGTCCCATAACATCTTACACATTTTTCAGTGCCTGTTTTGTCATCTCCTCTTCACTTATTTCTCTTACTTGACTAGCGTCAGTCTTAATGTTAATCTGTTGCCTCACTCTTAACTTCGTGTATGGTATTATTTTGATGAAAAATGCAGTGTTAAAAAAATAAAGGAATCAGTCACTTGTAAACAAAATAAGACGCCATTGTATTTTCAGCTGCTTGCACCGGGGCATGTCCGGCGTTTCAAGAGGGACCGAATACAATCTGTGATATTATTCGGAGGGCTTTTCAATTTGAAAATGGGGTTTATTTCATTGATCATTGACCCTTCTCCTGTGTATTTACAATCAAAAAGTTTTAGTTATCAGAATCAGTTTCACTTTCCCTTTTAGAATGGTGTGAAATAAGGTCATGTTAAATATACCAAACTCTTTATAATTTGATAAATAATTGCATTGCAATTACGTTCATTCATTATAGGACGTCGTCTGCTTAAGCAGGATCGATCCCTAGTGTGACGACATCAAAACATCGCTATATTTCTGGCGAATCCTCGGATATTCCAGATGCTTAGAAGAGCTTTTATTTATGTTGTTTTTATAATCATCAGATACGCAGTTGACATAAAACGTATACGATTGCCATCTGTAAGCTTCCCAGTTTCTAGTGATACATTAATTGCCATATTTGTGATTTTCTTGCAATGTGATCTTTAAAAAGTATTATTGAAATAACATATGCATCTTCCCCCTTTCAATGGAAAAGACAACTTTAAAGGATATTTCACAAGAAAAACGACTGAGTGTACCCATGAACCGAATTCTGATCTATCTTAGTGCTAAAGGTGCTAAAACTTCAAAATTCGTTCAGTGTGTGTGTGTGTGTGTGTGTGTGTGTGTTATGGGGGTCCAGTTTCCCTCCATCATTCTCTGACAAGCAAAAAAAAAAGTTTTCATTCTAGGGGGGGGGGGGCACAATCGACAAAAGGGCGGATCCTTTATGGTCAAAATGCATACTTTTCTTCCAAAAGGGGGGAGGGGGCACGGGCCGGAAGTGCCCCCCCCCCCGGATCCGCCACTGTGCACAATTATGATAATGACTTACATGAAATCAAAACAGGTGATGCCATTAGTTAGTCAACAATGAAATCAAAACATCTTTTTATAGTTTACTCTGTGAGTTCAAGAAAAGTGATCCAACTGTATTAAGACATTGAGAGGAACATTTCAACCACTTTGACAAGAGAAATGTATTAAAAATTTAAAAACAATGAAAAACAATAAAGGGAAGCAATTCAATGTTAAAGCGTTTCATCGTATTGTACCTTTCAGATATAATATAATGTAAAAGGAAAATTGTAAATGCTTATTGGAAAACAACCGAATCATTTGTTCACGTTCTGTTAGAATGCCCCAAATAAGAAATAACAAAATCTGAAAATGTATAGTTGCATTTATTCGTTATGACTTCAAACAAACACTGATATTTAATGAAATACACTTGATTGTTGGCATAGATTTTAAATATTTAAATGCCAAAGATCATGAATAGAGTCATTACATATACGCACTATACGCAATATATAAAACGTACAATAGTTTTACCATATGGCATGTGTTTAAAAATGAATTGCTTTTGGATAACATTTCAGATTTTTATATCAAATGGTCTTCAACATTTTACTCCGGGAGTTTTACTAGATGGAGAATAAAGAAATCAATAAATAAGAAATAATACGGAAGTATTATTTCTTTGCTAAATGGGAACCTAACTCGGCAATCCCCGCTTTTTAATAGGTCCCCACATTTGCATATCTAGGCGGATGGGGATGGGGTGAAACGACCGTCCCTTATTGAGAATAAATCAGTCAATCAATATGAAATAACATGAAAGTATTATTTCTTGAGACCTAACTCGAGAATCCCGCTTTTAATAGTCCCCCCACATTTGCATATGCTGCGTGCGTTTAACAATAATAATAATATTCCGCTTTTATATAGCGCCTAATACATCAATGGTGATGTGTCTAAGCGCTTTACAGATATATATTATATATTATTACCCCGGTCATTGGATTCTGGCACGCCCGCACACAGTGTATGCACATTCTCCACTCCCTGGGGAGCATTCCAGCCAGTCGCCTGTTAAGCGCACACATGCTAAGCAAAGGACATTAACTTTCGCCATCCTACCGGGTACCCATTTAACACCTGGGTGGAAAGTGGCAAATGTAGATTAACGTCTTGCCAAAGGACGCTAGTGCTGCGGTGGGATTCGAACCCCGGACCTCGTGGTTCACAGACCGGGGACTCACAACACCTCCACGTTTACTATGACTACTAGAAAATATTTACTATACTGATCCGTTACCATAATATGTATTACTTGAGCACCTAAAGCTTGGTCACCTAAAGCTTGAGCACCTTACCATGGTCGCTCGGCTAAGGCCGGGGTAATAGTATGATTGCAGGGCCCTCAGAGACAACAGTATATATCATACTGATGAGGCTACCCTGGGTAAACAAGACATATTATTATTATTATTATTATTATTATTATTATTATTATTACCTTTTGTATTATGTCATTTGATTTATATGCTAATATTTGCTTCTCATTGGTATACATAATGCATTGAACGTGGAAACAAATCAAATCAAATCAAGGCCTAGGGAGGGCCGATGGAATTCCTGCGAAAAAAATATTTCCCGGAGAAAACCTTTTCGACAAAACCCACACCCATTCACCCGGAGAGGGAAGGCGGCATTCCCGAAAATATGTTTGCTTGAAAACTTAAAGTGACAGTAAACCGAAGATCCTAAAAAGCGCCATTTTTCAACAGGATTTTATAAGTGTGTGTGTGTCTCTCATTTTCCCATCATGCCCCATTCTAGTTTGTAAAAGCTTAGAATGTACTTGCACACAATTTTACGCAATGTCAAGTCAAAAATAATAGTTTGAAATATGAAATTTGCTTATTATCAAAACAACCTGTTCGTCAAAATTAAAAATAAAATGCAATGATTTTCAAATTACATGTATTATCTCAATTTAGCAATCACTGTAAGATGGCGTTGTTCAAACTCTGCTAGGTTAATGCCACTTTAATGTCGGAAACAATTTCGCCCCTCCCCTCCCTTACTGACAACCTTGCAGTAGAAGAAGAAAAAACAGTCAATGAAGTAAGCATTTCGATTGTGATCTCAGCGCAGCAGTTGTATCTATCAACTACTTGAAGAATGGACTATAAGCATATTTGATGAATCAAGCAATATCATTAATCAGTAACGAATACTTGATGTGTGTCGTTCACAACAAATACCGTCTTCGTTTACAAGACCATGCATGCAAATGAAAATAACAATATTCATGTTTTTGATAACAAAATACTATAAATCATCTTAATGGGGTAATGCCTTCTATCGGTTTGCAACATTAAAAGTGGGAAAATTGCATAGTCTTAAAGTATACTGTATAGTAAAGATACGCGTTGTGTTGTTGTGCCAACATTTTGAATTCCCTCCTGTATTTATTTTCATGAATATACTATTACACGTCTTAATGATGCGTTCATAAGACTTTTCACACTTTTTTCAAAAAGTTTATTAAAAAATCAAATGCTTAATTCAATTATGAGTTTGAATAGTACATTTTTTGTTTCAATTCTGTTTTAAACACTATACATTGAAAATATTTTTACAGGGGAGATCAGTTACACGCTTGAGGAGTTCATTCCGATAGTTGTCTCATAAGCTGGGGGCGGAGGAAGGGTTAAATGAGAGTCGACATCACCATTCACACTGACTGGCCTCGACAGATCATTGAGTTGGTTAAGCGAGTCATAGGAAGGTGGGTTGTTTGGATCCGTTACCATAGTTAAATCCGTTGTTGAGATATCGATGGTTCTGAAAAAACCCAAAGAGACATTGTCTGAATCAGCCATCTCCGTCGATAGGTTGTCTCTTGCAGTTTCTCTGTTGTTCCTGGGATGGTAATGGGCTCGACCATAACCCGGTATGTCGTCGCTAGACAGAGATGCAGTCCTGTCACCATGGCAACCACAATGTGTTCTCCAGGTATCTGAATCACAATACATTACTCTTGGTAGATCGCATTCAAAAGAATAGTGTGACGAGCAACGTTTCAAAAATATGAGTAAGATGAAGAACAATGCGACACATAGAGGGACAATCAAGAAGTAAAGAACAAATGGAAATGGCTCGTGATCACTACAAAATACATTAACTGCCTCCGCATATGGATAGGTAGAATTGATTGAATGTTCTAGTAAGAGATACACATCATTCCCGATAGGGGCTTTGAGTTCACAAGAGCCCCTCCTATTAGATGCCGTGCAACGATCTATGGGGTTAGAAACTTCCAACAAATATTTAGTAAATTGAAGCTCTAGAGTGCAATCAAAATATTCGTCATCATTTTTGCGTCCAGTTCCCAACAAGAAATACCATTTTCCATTTGTGTATCCACTAGTATTGAATGAGACCGTGGTCTTTGAAGGACATGGTGGAAACTGACCATACACAATAATATCCGACGATTCTGGGTTTTGATCTTTCGAGTTCAACCACTTCTTCATTTTTCCGTGGCTAATGAAAATCGGGATATTCAACGTATCATCACCTGTCAGTCCTTTTCCACAGCTTGTGATGTCGAAACGAGTTGAGCTGGGGAGATAGTAGGAGAGGTTTCTCGTTCTTGATGGGCTTAGTAATATGTCTTCCGTGAAAGAATAAGTCGAGTAAGACGTTGAATACACTGGAGGCTCACGCGATGTCGTTGCTTCAATAACCATTGTAGCATAGTCCTTAGAGAACCATGGAATGACTCTGAATTCTTTGCAGAAGTGAGGCAGATTGTCAGGTCGCGGCCCATACAAGATGTACGGCTTTTCTTTCTTCAAAAATCGTTGGTCACCTTTAGCCGTGCTAATGGTGGGGACGTGATAGAGAATTATAATAATGGGAAAGAGTGCAATAAGCCCTAAACACCCCAATATAAAAATGTAGCAGGTAACGTATCGAGATACCTCTTCTTTACGCGACATCCTTCCAATCTGTTGACGACACTGTAATCATTCAAATCTTATTTGCTGAGCGATAGATCATTCGCTGCTTCTGCTTCGAGGTTGTGGAACAGACCTACTAGCACAATCGATGTTGTGATCTGCTGGCTACATTCAAAACTCAGCTTAAGACATAGCTATTCGAAATTACACATATAGCATAGCCACTACTCCAGACTTCCTCTATATAGTAGACCAGCCAAGAAGATTTTTTTAACTTTGGACGGCATTTTTGGGTAATGCTCGGCGTTTATGCTTAAAGTCTTGCAAAAATACTGACGAATAACGTACGGGCGGATGCCACGCGCATTTTTGCCTAAAAATGCCATTTTTGGCTCAAATTTTGAAAGAATGTCAAAAATCACGATTTTTAATTTTTTGACCTAATATGTAATACCTGATTAAGACTTTTCAAGTGATATCAGATTTATTTTGAGTTTCAAGTTATAAATCCTATTAATATACAATTGAAAGTTGGATATTACACACACATGTATGGCGTAATGAAACATAAAACTGTGATTTACTCAAAATAATAGGTTGTGAAAACTACCAATATTTCAAAGTTTTTTACCCAACGTAAATTTGTCATTTTAAACACTTTTTCTTGATTAAACATATCATGTATATTGTCATGTCACACACAGAAAAGAAATTATCCGATAAGGTGATAGATAACTCATTTTATGTTATCCCAAATAGAACGATGTGCTTTTACTGGATGCGCATTTTGACTGAAAAACACTATTTGAAGGCACATCTAGAGTGTATTATGAACATAAGGCAATTATCCCATGTTTATCAGTAAAGTCTATGGGCCAAAAACTGAACTGTCTCCACCCCCTTAGAAATAATCTTAAATTATTTTTTTGCTGTTAGATGGGACCATTAACTATCAGAATATGCTTCTTTGCCCTAAAATAAGAGGTGGGCGTGGCCACAAGGGCTATTACTATGGCAACAGATCAAAAACAGTAGAATTTAAGAAAATGTCATGTATTTGTGATTAAGAAAGGACAAAAACACATTGTAACATTTTAAAATAATGTATCAAAAGTTTCTCACTTGATAAAAACTCAAATAAGAGTTACAAAAGGTGTCCATCATGTTTGAAAATGGCTGTTGCTATGGAAACAGTAAGGAAAACCCCACATTTTGAGCAACAAAAAAAAACCCACGATGCTACCGAAAAAAGTAAATATTAATACATTTGTATTGTACATGATTATCTTCTCTTTTACAGGACACTCACTTATCAAAATTTGTTTAAGTAAAGGGATGATGGAGGAGACCACTAAATGTGTAGGCCGTTACCATGGTAACAAATAAATTTATTGCATTTCAGAACTATATTTGTTTTCAACATGAAATACTGGTAAACATCTAATAATTGTTACCGCCTGTTTGATTATATTCAAAAGTTTAGTTTGGAATAGAGTTTGGAATTTGATTTATTAAAACAAATCTGTTGCCATGGAAACAGAATTAATGAAGATGACATCTTTCAACTAAAGAAGGAAATGTAACTAACCAATACAAAATATATAGCAATTAGATTAACAAACACCGTCAGCGATTAGAATCTGCTAGTTGGCTGTGAATGTGACCACTATCATAATAGCTGTTACCAAAATTTGGTAGCTGATACAAAAGTGGTGTTGTCTTTCTACCAAAATTTCTGTTTACTTGATTCCAATCTAGATCCAGAAGATTTGTGTCCCCTATTAAATGGGTGATACCAAAATTTTCACATTGAACATGATGACAAGACCTGCTACTTGATTCATTGAAAATTTGTTTTATATAAAGTGCGTATCAGAAAAAGTATACCCAACTTAAGTAGCTTCTAATTAAAGGGGAATTAACCTCAAAATATAAATGTGCTCATATTCAAAGATGTAATCTATTCCTTCTTGTTGGCCTACGTAGTTTTGCATTAAAATATACGAGACGGGTATAAATCAGGATTTTCTCAGGAAGATTTTCGTCTGCTAGCGATACCAGGTGGCTGCCATATCTTTATGTACACATGAAGAAAATGGCAGTGCCATTTTCTTGATGTGTACATAAAGATATTTTTAATCCGAATGCAAAATTGTCTTTCTTCCTGATACAAAATTCCATCTGAGATTTAAAATATTTAACAGATTTATACATATATTCCAAAAACGAAAATGTGTTTTATATTTCTTTGAAAATTACGATTTTACTAAATATCAATCTATTTTCTTGATACTATGACGTACGTGACGGAGCGAATTAATTCAAATTCATGGATGATGACTTTCCCGAGCGTCAATAGTGACAAACGATGCATTCACCTGCTTTGAGATAATGGACTTCAAAAGTCAGAATGCGCGTTGTATAAATTATGTTCTGCTCTGCCAGGCAAGACCAAGAAATCGATTTCTAGTTAGCAAACCCGGAGAATTTAAAAAGAAATCTATAAATTTCAAATTTTAAAATAAATGTATACAACTGTTGTGTATTTTCCATCATATATGGGGCTTTTTTTATAATGAATAGAAGCAATTTAACTCGTGGATTAAAAATATCTTCCTGACCGGAACGGTCTCCAATGGTTCATGTACAACTCCATGTTATCAAGAAAATGGCAGCCCCCATGAAGTGTTAGCAGATGATACCGTGTGCTAGAATGTATTGATTTAAACCCTTTTCTGATATTTTATTTCTAAAGTGATACAGGTCAATGATTAAGAATATATTACACCTTTGAACATAAGTACATTTATATTCTAGTGTTAATTCTCCTTTAGAAAGTTATAACCTCTATGAGCTTGAAATTTATTTCATAGTAAAGAACAACTTATATTCTGGGCAATGATACCTTATTCATAACTTTATTGCCACGGATGACTGAGCAGCAGGCTTTTCAAACAGTATTGTCAAACTCCTCTTGTACCAAGTTTGGGCTGAAGTAGCGAGTGTGGGTCAAACCAACTATGTATTAGTTACTTCAGTTGGAAAACAATTGCTGAGTTATTTTCAATTGATTTTGTGCATTTGAATAGAAAAGGTGACTCAAGAAAGGGCTCATTACAAGCTAAATTTTTTTTTGCCATTTGATAACACAATGTTGGCTTCATCTGCATCCTTCTTTTAAGGAAAGCCTTTTTGCTGAGTCATTAAAAATGGACATTGTTTATTCTCAACGCGTATCCTTCCTTTTCTTCTTTTTAGTCTTTAGGTCAGTAAACCTTTCAGTCCATGTGTTATTCGCAAAAAACACCGTGTGCACCGTATGCAGGTGGGATGGTGCTATTGACGAATGAGCATACAGTTTTTAGTTATCACGGGACAAGAAGATATAAGGCTATTGAAATAAATTAAATATTGTCATGTGGATTGAAACAAGGTCATATGGAAGCTTAGATCACTTTAAATAATGAAGCATTGAAGCACAAAGGAGAATTTAACTTTTTAAAATTATTTTAGACTAAAGTAGCAACATTTGTTGCATCGGCGTCAGCCCACACTTGGAACATGGAGATTTTGATTGTTTGACTCTTTTTAAAAACCCTGGTACTAAGTAATCCATGGCAGAAATGTCATGATTGAGGTACCACTAGATAGACAATAAGCTATTCTTCACCATGAAATAAATTTCAAAGTCACATCCATTTATTTATTTATTTGAACTTATTCATAGAGGATAAAAGCATGATAAGTATAAAACTGTTTTGCATCATGTTCCTGATGCAACAGGAATAAACAATAAGGTATAGCATAAATTGGTAACAATTTTATAAGAAAATAAAAAGTAATATAGTTACATAATAAAAATATAAGTAATAAAATAAGTCAAATCAACAATAATAAACGGCTATGAATATTTCAAAACTAACCAATTGAGTATATTATGTAATGTTAAGCCTAATGTGGAATGTGGATAACATCCATGTACTAATGAGACTACAGGATTACAAAAAAAACACGACCCGTAACTTTGTGGATTGTCATCTAAAACCGTAAAAAGTCAGAGTACTTTTCGTTTTTTGGCGGAGCTTTTTAAACTTATCCCTGATTGACATCTAGGACTTCGGCCCCCTATTTTGGCCTTTCATTTTTCTTTCGTTTTTTGGCGTATCTCTCTTTCACATCGAGACTCCCCCCACTTTGAAAAATCCTGGATCTGCCGGTGACATCAGATTCTTATGAAGAGGAAAAAAAGTCATTCTAGTGGCTCAAAGTACAATTATGTCATCATGAAAGACTGGATAGACCCGTGGGCGTCGCTAGGGGGGGGGGGGGGGTGACAAGATCACTAATTTACCGACGAACCTGAGTCTGTGTGCCACCGATAACCGATAAACCTTTGTGAACGACAACATTATTAATTTTTTTTTTTTGGGGGGGGGGGGGGGGGGGGCATGTGCAGAAGCAAGTAATAGAATGATTTGTTCTCAACCTATATCAACCGTGAGTCTATTTTAATTTAATGATGAATAATAATACATAACATTTATATTGCGCTGAATATGTTTCTAAGCGCCGAAGTAGTATTATTACCCTGGCTTTAGCCCAGGTGCCCTATAAGGCGCTGAAAGCAGTCAGGGAATAGATTCCTACCATGTACCCATTTACTACTCCTGGGTGGAGAGTGGCGAATGTAGATGAATGTCTTGCCAAAGGACATTCGTGCCGTGGCGGGACTTAAACCGCGAACCATGAGATCCACCATGAGATCCACAGTCCGGTGACGTATTCACTCGACCCCACCACACCTCTATTTGATAAATCTAATTCGAATAATATTTTTCCTTGCCAATTTCTAATTAAAGCACCACCTACAGTACAGTCACTTGTTCCACATCAAATGAGTGTTAATTTCATATTCGCGAGGGGCGGGGCGGGCACAATCGTATTTAAGGGAATGTTAGTTTTGATTAGGCGTTGTGGGCGTTGTGGGCGTTGGGCGTTGTGGCGTGCGCCTGTAATCCAGCTACCAGTGGAAGTTATAAACTGATTCAGCGGACCCAGGTTCGAGACTGAGTCACGTCTTTCGGATGGTGACGTTAAAGGTCGGTCCCAGACGTAAATAATCATATCTGATTGATACACGTCTGTAAAAACCCAATTCACACACACACACACACACACACACACACGCACGATTAGGCGAGCGAGCGTAGCGACCGCTCAAACTTTGTTGACACTTGTCTTTTGATAATAATGTATAGCATAAACGGGATCCTCTTTCTACGAAGTGGGGGGGGGGGGGGGGCACAATCGTATTTAAGGGAATGTTAATTTTGATTAGGCGAGCGAGCGTAGCGACCGATCAAACTATGTTGACACTTGTCTTTTGATAATGATGTATAGCATAAATGGGATCGTATTCAGTAAGGGAAAGTTGATTTTATTTACAAGGGAATGTTTATATTGTTTTTATGTTTTGTTTTTTTAACGGAAGTTTTAAGTTCTGACGACATAAAATGCCTTATGACCGATTCCAAAACAACTACCCCCTGGAAAACTACCCCCGGATAACTAGTGCACTTATTAAAAGGATAAGATATTTTATAAAATAAATGATTCTTTTTAGGGGTCAAAAGGGCACTTAATGGAAGGAAAACGCCACGTATCAGAATGAAAGGGGCAATAATATTGAGGATAAATATGGCACTCAACAGAGATGAAAAGGAGCACCTATTAGAAAGAAAGGATCACTTTATTGAAAAAAAAAATTAATAGGGATACTTGTCTAAGTAGAACAGGAAACTTTTAGAATTGATAGGGCAATAATAGATGAAGGGGTACTTATCAGCTTTTGAGAAAGAAAAAAAAAATGTTGTTGCAAAGGTAAAGAAGCACTTATCAAAGGAAAAGGGGCACGTATCAGAACTGAATAGGGTTTTTTTTTTTCAAAAAGGAACATATATTTACAAAAGGGACATTTTTAGGGGTGAAAAGGGAACATTTATTAATAATTAGATAAATTTATATAGCTACTATATTAGTTATTCTGCTGTGCTGTGATGTAATGTCACATAACTCTCAACAATCCTACTGAATAAACACATATTATAAAGAAACTAGTGGGGGGAGAGGGATACTTGCAAGAGTAAATGAAGCATCTGTTTGATTTGAATAGGGTAATAATCCCAGTTAAGTGTGCCTTTCATCATTGGTGGTAAGGGAGACTTTGATAATAATGTGGAACTGGCATCGGTTAGAAAGAAAAGGTGACACTTCTCTGAAGTAAAAGGGTTCATTTTTCCTAACTAAAAGGGGTACTTTGGGGATATTTTTAAAATGAGAAACTGTTCACGCCCAGAACGTACAACTTTTGCATGTCTCCGACAGTCAGATGTACAACATTGGTTAGAACATGGAACAATTATCAGGGATTTTCATGTAAAGGGAAGAGATAGCTAAGTGGTATCGAGATTTCCAAACATGGGTGTCGATCCCGGGCGGGTGGGGGGGGGGGGGGGGGTGTGGGCTTGGGGTTATATATTCCCCTGAAATTTGAGGTGGGGGATGGCCTGTATAAACCCCAAATATATTTGGATGTGAGAATTACGATACATTAACTTAAAACTAATAATTATTCAAATTCATTATTTAACAACATTTAATCACACAGAAAACCATTTCGGGATGCTCTAAAATGCAAGTTTTATAGACAGATATTTGAAAAAGTCCCTGGTCATCCCCCAATCATGAACACAGATCAACACCCCTGTTCCCACGGAAATTCATAATAAAATGACCTTAAATTAAATTCCATGTATACAACTAAGAATTTATTTTGTAATATATACGATCTATTATAAGATAAAAATCATCCCTGTCATTCATTATGAAAATATAAAATCATATACCATCAAAGATTAAATGTGCTGACTGTGTGGTCATTTTTATTTCCACATATTTGCACATTCATTGACTTGCATATTAGAATAAATGTACATTACTCCACTAGAGTCCCGGTTGTTTTACTGTGTCTACATAATACAATACACAATATCATACAGAGTATTGTCTTCACATAACCCTCTTAATACTTACATGTAAATTTGCTCTTCCCAAGATATAATTCCATTATATCTGTATGGATACAGGACACATCATCACTGAATATTGTTGTTTAATTCTATCACTTTCTGATATGATGTTCCACCTCCTGGAGATTAACCCATTGCATTCACATGACTTTATATTTTTTTAAAAGGAAAATCCTATGTGGACCGCACAGTGGATTTATAATGAACCATAATGATTTGTATTAATGTTATAATGTTCATATAACATATATCATTTTTTCCAGTTATAGTTAACGATAACTTATATTATAAAAATAAACTAAAGTTTGGCTTTTGCACGACAAATTAAACGAAAAACGAGATATCAAATAATTTTTCAACCACTGATTTAGTATGCAATATCGCAAATTGTCAAATATGATTCAGCATTATTGAAATAATTACAAGTTATAATGTTAAAAACTGATGATTAATCCTTGAATAATTTCGCCTAATGCGTATAATCATTTCATTTGTAGACTTTAATTTATTATTTATTCATTTATTTTTTGAACTTGATGTATTAGTGTACTTCGATAGTATTTTGTTGCTCTGATAATAAGCTTCACATTAGCATCAAACTGCATACATAACATGTTAAAAGAGAGGGGTTTTATCATCCATAAGTTCTGTGTCTCTGACAGTAGGCCCGATCAGACTTCACCGATTTGCACTACAATAAAAATTAATAGTTGGACACTGCCAGGGGCAGATTTGGGAGTGCAATTCGGTTATAGGGAACTGCTATGTGACCGGCCCATCCATCCTACAACGTATATGCAGGAAAGTTTTCTTACATATTCAATATGATTTTGATACATTATCAATATACCTTGGCGAGACCAACTTCCGAGTGGTCGACCAAATGATGAAAGCCATGCAGACGTAATTTTGATGGGGTGGGTGCTAATATTCTGTATATCTCAAAATTAGCTTTACAGTTTTTAAAGTTTGTGAGCGAGCAACAATTTTGACACTGTTTAGTCAAAACACTTCTTTCTGATATCTAGAAAGATTTGAATTGAAAGCTCAGAATATATATATTAAGAATGGTCATTTGCTTGCATGTTGTTCAATTAGGAATGTGTGATAATTTTCAAATTCCAATAGTTTCGTGATGTGTAACTCATTATTGACCATGACAACGTCCGTGAGGAACACATCCGCAACCAATTTTAAAGGCCAAGTTCACCCCCAAAATTGAGTTTAATCAATAAAATAAAATTCAACAAAAAAAGGTTAAAATATTAATGTTAATGTTTTGCATTGTTTCATGAAACAATAATATGCATAACATGGGCTGCATTCAAATTGAGCCGATAATGTCATAAGCTCACTTTTCCTTTTGTATTTTATTATATGAAATTTCAAATATTTCAGTTTTCTTCTCCAAGAATGTAAAACAAAGTTTGACTCCTCGTAGAATGTGTACGATCATCATTATTATAACTTATTGTGATACAATGAAGAGAATCTTTACATCTATGAAATAAATGAAATATTTGAAATTTCATATAATAAAATACACAAGGAAAAGTGAGCTCATGACATCATCGGATCACTAATTTGCATACAGCCCATGTTATGCATGGCACTGTTTTACGAAACAATTTTTTTTTTATCCGATTTTGAAATTTTTTACTGTTTCGTTTATTTAATTTAACTATATTGATTCCACTCAACTCATTATTTGGGTGGACTTGGTCTTTCAGACAAATAAGCTGATTCTGATAGCTACGGTGAAAATAATAGATTCATTTGATATTGTTCAGATTCAGTTTATTTTGTATTGGTAGGTCACATTTCTTTCTTTGAAAGATTTTATCTTCATTAACATTCTGCTTCCATGGCAACAGTTTTTATAAATCAAATTTAGCTCTACTCCAATTAACTAAAATTTTTAATATAATCAAACTAAGAGAGAATAACGGCAAAAGTTATTAGATGTTTACCATTATTTCATATTGAAAACAACCATAGTATTTTGTTAGAAACAAAACACAATAATATATTTGTTACCATGGTAACGTCCTACACATGTAGTAGTCACATCTATCACCCATTTACTAAAATAAGTTATGAGTGTCCTGTAAAAGAGAAAAGAATAATGGTCAATATCAATACTTACCTCTTTTTAAGGTAGCATCAAGGGATTTTGCTCAAATATCAGTTTGTTCTTACTGTTTCCATGGAAACAGCCATTTTCAAACATGATGGACACCTTTTGTAACTCTTATTTGAGTTTTTATCAAGTGAGAAACTTTTGATACTTTATTTTAAAATGTTACAATGTGTTTTTGTCCTTTCTTAATCACGAATACGTGACATTTTCTTAAATTCTACTGTTTTTGATCCGTTGCCATGGTAATAGCCCTTGTGCCACGCCCACCTCTTATTTTAGGGCAAAGAAGCATATTCTGATAGTTAATGGTCCCATCTAACAGCAAAAGAAATCATTTAAGATTATTTCTAAGGGGGTGGAGACATTTCAGTTTTTGGCCCATAGACTATACTGATAAACATGGGATAATTGCCTTATGTATATTATACACTCTAGATGTACCTTCAAATAGTGTTTTTCAGTCAAAATGCGCATCCAGTAAAAACACATCGTTCCATTTGGGATAACATAAAATGAGTTATCTATCACCTTATCGGATAATTTCTTTTCTGTGTGTGACATGACAATATACATGATATGTTTAATCAAGAAAAAGTGTTTAAAATGACAAATTTACGTTAGGTAAAAAACTTTGAAATATTGGTAGTTTTCACAACCTATTATTTTGAGTAAATCATAGTTTTATGTTTCATTACGCCATACATGTGTGTGTAATATCCAGCTTTCAATTGTATATTAATAGGGTTTATAACTTGAAACTCAAAATAAATCTGATATCACTTGAAAAGTCTTAATCAGGTATTACATATTAGGTCAAAAAATTAAAAATTGTGATTTTTGACATTCTTTCAAATTTTGAGCCAAAAATGGCATTTTTAGGCAAAAATGCGCGTGGCATCCGCCCGTACGTTATTCGTCAGTATTTTTGCAACACTTTAAGCATGGATGCCGAGCATTACCCAAAAATGCCGTCGAATCTTTTTCTAGAGCCTTTTTGGATGTTTGGCTGGCCTACTAATATTGAATCATAGTTGCAAAGTATTTTTTTTATAAGGTAATGGAATATTAGCACACGAATAATTCAGTTTGGATGTTGGCAAATACTTCAACATTATTCCTCATTGGAACACAATAACCATGACTAATAAAGCACACTGGCTGCTGTTGTATGTAGCTCATCAAACATTGGGTAGTGGAAATTTAATGGAATTTGGACTTTGAGAGCAACACTTATTTAACAGTAACATATTAATTTTTGTCGTAGATGCAGGGGCAGCAATCAGAAGGGGAAAGCAAGGGACATGGGGATATTTGGGAAATTAAAAAGAAAGGCGATGCAAATATGTATTGCCACGAGAGCCGCTTGCTGAAATTACAGTATACCCGATGTGACGTGAATAATTACGAGGATAGGATTCCATCACATAGTACCACATAGTTTAACGAGAGACTCGAATGTACACTGTAAAAAATATTTGTATTTTTACAGGGGAAAAAATACAGATTTGTTGTTTATTATAAATACAGCAGTTGTGATGTTATTTTTACATTTTTCCCGTAAAAGTACCTCATTTGTAATTGCGAAACTGAGTTACATCAGAAACTTGTGATTTTAAGGCAAAATAGGGTTTTTATACAGGTTTTTGTGTAATTTTACAGTTTAATTTTCTACCTTAATGTATTGTAGGACTCTGGTTCCAACGTAATTCCAGCACACTCTTAAACAAGGCAGAGACAGCACAGCAGAGGTGTTGTTCAGATGGAAGTCTACTGGCCAACTCTCTGTAACCAGGTTTTAATGTGTAATCGGATTACATAAGAACCTGTTATCTGAATTACAGATCTGAAGTGTATGCTAAAATTACATACAGCATGTATTTTTACAGCAAATTTCTGGCGACTCCGCTGACATCAGATTTCTGTAATTTTACAGTACTTTTTTTTTACAGTGTATTAGGTAGTATATAATTTGTTTTAAAACTAGCGTCTAGATCTACTAGACCTATAGATCGCTACAGAGGTAAAAAAAAAAACTAGAATTCTCTAGTATTCAAACTACAATGAGAAAACAACTCTTAAAAAGTTCACCTCGACAATATAGCTTTCAGTAACCTTTTCTGTTTACCTTGGTAAACATGATTAACAATCCTGATAATCTATAATGGTATATAATTATGAAGACAATTATTATCAATTATTTGTATACGTGACCCTAACGTCAACCCCTCCTCATACGTGACTTACCTGAAAGTAGATTGGAAGTTTAGAGCCTACAGGGCTTACAACAGTAATTAAGCACCCTCCATTTGCTCACTTGTTAAATCCATATCGATCAACAAAAAATAAAAAATAAATAAAAAATAAAAAATGAAGTCATATTTCAAGAAACGTAGGGGTGGAATTCTTTTCACTGCTCATGCAGAGTAGAGACAAAATATAAAAATCTCATGAACATGATGAAGGAGGTGCCTTGCTTGGCATTTTCCCGGCTCAAACAACTTGTTTAAGTCTGAAACGAGGCTAAACATAAATCTCGCTGTCTAAAAACAAATGAAGAAAAATAAAGAAAAAAATCGTAAATATTCACTCTTGAATGATAAGCGCCAATAAACCAAAACAGCAAAAAACAACAACAATAATTCGCAGACTGAAATTGTGGAATACACCAAGACAATTTAAACGCCATACACAAGGGCAAGCTACATGCAGCCTATGGGTAAAATCGTGAAACTTATAATCATCAAACATAATTCCGAGGACAGCTACTCCAGTTTATCTGAATTTCTTTAATCGCTGAATATCCTATCGTCTTTCCACCGTCTCACTATACCATGCAATGCTAGAATATTAATTATGTGCGCCCCATAGGTTATTCCCCGCACTTGTCAAGACCAGGGGGTGGGGGCGTTTCATCACGTGTCTTGTCGGTGATTTTTATCGACAAAATTGCTCTCAGCCAATCTGATGCACTGATTTCAGTAGCTTATAACAGTTATTGCAACTTGTCACTGATGACAACTTTTATGAAACAGGGCCCTGTCTGCTCCTTGGATTAAAAAAAATGAATCATGAATGTGATTCGATTATAGCCTTTATTCGCGATAAAGATTATCTCGAAATGCAATGCGAAAACAATTATTTCACACGAAGGTTTCACAAACAACCAAACACTTGCTTTTTACATGAAGGCCTAAATACATTAAAAAATAGACTTCCTTATCACATGTCTACCGTGATAACTTAATCCAATATATTAAATAATTAGCTCTGGTGATGAAAAATAAAGTTCTTACAAAATCGAGCGCAGATTCAAATGAACTTTAAAATATAGACATAAGTACAGGAAAAACAGGTCGGAACTATAATTGCACATCCACGTTTAGACCCAGGAGGGGGGGGGGGGGGCACATCCGGCCCGTGCCCCCCCCCCCCCTTTGGAAGAATGGAAGAAAAGTATGCATTTTGACCACAGACGATCCGCCATTTTCTCGATTGTGGCCCCCTTTTAGAATGAAGACTTTTTTTTTGCCTGTCAGGGAATTATGGAGGGAGACTGGACCCCCATAACCCCCCCCCCCCCCTACTGAGCGAATTTTGAAGGTTTGGCGAAAAAAAATGTACTAAGCGGGCCGGAGGGGGCTGGTTTTTTTTAATGACCAATATTAATGCAATTGTCACGGTCAACACAATCGCAAAGACTTTCGAGAAATCAACGCAAGGGCAATTTCAATATCCTTTATATCCCCTATGTTCGGATTACGATTATGTAACTGTAATGTTCACAAGTTGATTTTGAAAGTCTTTGCTTTCTTCTTCACCCCATATTCCAGCGGTGAGGCGTTCTATTTGAAGATTAAATCTTCATTTCATTTCATTTCATTTATTTTCCATTTTCAACAGAATATAACAACGTAATTACAACATAATTTCATGAAACATTTTTAAACAAAATATAACGTTATTACATCATAAATAATATCATGAACCATTTTCAACAATATAAAGACAAACGTAAATACATCCTAAATAATATCATGAACAAAATGTATGTAATAAATAATTTTTCATTCAGCGTAATTTTCAAAGATAATTATAAAAAATAAATGCTGAAAATGGAGGGGAATGCTAAAAAGCAAAGCTTGTATTTTGCAAACCCCTCAAAAAAAAAAAATCTGTACAATTTATATACCAAGTATACATTAAATAGAACATACATACACTGTTGGTCATAAAGGTGGAATAAAATATTTTTGAATAAAAATCGACAGTTTTGTTGGTATTTGAAAGGCTACGCGTAGACAAAATGGTAATTGAGTGATTACATAATGTTTCCCCATTACACAGGTGACATTATAACATGAGAAATTTGGATTACGTAATAAATTCTTTTGTTGTAGACTATAAAAGCCTATGCATATGATATTCTGTCCCTTTCCCTGATTTAGCACTGTGTATAAGAAGGTTGCATTTTTTCGAGTTCCTTGTACCGTTTGAAATAAAAATCGGTAGAGACGTTCCCTGGACTATGCCTGGTCCAACGACAACAGCAACACGCGAGAGAGTGGTCGCACTGCGACAGGAGGGCTACAAGCAGACTGATATCGCAGAAGTCCTAGGGATATCACAGAGTGCAGTCTCTAAGATCCTGAAACGTCAACGTGAGGCGGGGAATGTGCGGCCACGGAAATCTCCAGGACGTCCCAGATTGACCACAAGAAGAGATGATCGCCAACTGTTGAATTTCAGCCGCAGAAACCGGAAATTGCCCACGAGCCGTCTTCGTCGCTTGTGGAGGAGATATCATGGGATCAACGTTTCCCGGTCAACCGTTAATCGCAGATTGCTCCAACATGGTTACCGAGCACGACGGCAGACCAAATGTCCACGCCTGTCTGTTCGCCACAGAGTAGCTCGTCTTCTTTGGGCTAGGGAGCACAGAAGGCTTCATCCAGGACATTGGCAACATGTGGTCTTCACGGACGAGAGCCGGTTCATCCTTGACCGAAAGGATGGGAGACAACGAGTTCGTCGATTAGGCGGGGAAAACCTTCGCGATGAATGTATCAGTGCTCAGTGATGATATGGGCCGGCATCCATTATGGAGGGAAAACGCCACTGGTGGTTCCGGACGGAAACGTCAACGCCGCCGCCTACAGGGATATCTTGGAGTTCCACTGTCTTCCATATGCAAGACGAGTGTATGGGCACAATTTCCGACTGCAGGATGACAACGCTAGACCGCACAGGGCCGCTGCAGTAAGGGAATTCCTGGAGGCAGAGGGCGTCGTACAGTTGCCATGGCCAGCTTGTTCGCCGGATATGAACCCCATAGAGCATGCATGGGATGCCCTAGGCCGAGCCATCAACGACAGAGAGGTCATTCCTCAAAATCTGCAGGAGTTGGCAGATGCTCTGAGGGAAGAATGGGACGCTATGCCTGTTGACGTCATCAACAAGCTAGTGGACAGCATGCCACGACGTCTGCATGCGCTGGTTCGTGCCAGGGGTGGACATACCCGATACTAGTGACTGAGTAAGAACAATGACTCAAGTTTGATGCAAATTTGTCCATGAAATCACAAAAAAGAAGTCATCTGGAAAACTGAGAGAGATTGAAAATAAATACTGTATCTCGTGATCCTTTAATTTACTGTATATTGTTGTTCTATGCTCATGACATCCATCGCTTAGGACATAAACTTGTAAAATATCACTGTCAAACGTGTGTAAAAGGCAGAATAATGAAGTAAAGTGGTTATCATGCACCATAAATGCCATATTCAAATCATGTTGTAATAATTACGCTGTGAAAATTTGGTGAAAAAAAATATTCCACCTTTATGACCAACAGTGTACTCACCCTAACACCCCGCATACACCAAAAATAATAACTGCAACACCTTCCTCCCCCAAAAAATTAACTTATCGCCACAGAAAAGAGAAAAAAGAAAAAGACGAACGAAAGAAGACGGACAACACCAAAGAGAACAAGGAGAGAGAGAGAGAGTATTGGGGACGAAACACGATTTGAAATATGAAGCAAAAAAAAAAATGAATAAAATTATAGCAGAATGCAGGATGCAGAATTAACAGAGAATTTACCATAAGTCATGGGGATGATGATGATTCCATCTAAAAGTTATAAGTTTCAATCAGTCAATTTCATACCAAGAATCATTTTGATTCCCGGTAGGAAACCAAAAGAAAAGTCTTTAGTTGTTTCTTGAATGAGTGTCAACTGGGAGCATATTTAATATTCGAATTAAGATTATTTCAAAATTTTGGTCCGGTGAAAGTAAATATAGATTTTGTGAAGATAGTTCTAGTAAGGGGTAAATGAAATTCATTTGATTGTCGTGTGGAGTATTTATGAATAGCCATATTCTTACAGAATATATCACCGAATAGTGCAGGTAACAAATTATTATTTAATTTATACATGAACTGACCGAGATTACGACGATACAAATCTTGTATTTTTAAGATTTTATTTTCAAAAAATAGTGGGTCCGTGTTTGATTTCCAGGATAGATTTGATATGATACGGACTGCCTTTTTCTGTAATAATAAGATTCTATCAAGATAAGATAAGTAGAATGTGTGTTGCCCCAAGCAACTAAACCATAATTTAAATAGGGCAATATTAATGTAGAGTATAAAGTTAGAAGAGTAGATTTTGGAAAATAATACTTTAGTTTATTTAAGACTCCTATATTTCGGGAAATCGTTTGACATACACTGTCTACATGGGATTTCCAAGAGAGTTTATTATCTATGATTAAACCTAAAAATTTAATGGAAGAGACTTCCTCTATATAAGCATATTATCTAAAATGATATTATCAGGTAAATTATTTAAAGAGTCACTGAATGTCATTAGTTTAATTTTCTGAAGATTGAGGGACAGTTTATTGGCTTTTATCCAATGAAGTAATTTTCTGAGCTCAGAGGTTAAAACATTTGCCAATGTATGAGGGTTAGTGTGCGACAAAAAACATTAGAATCGTCGGCAAACAATATGAAAGAAAGGATATATGAAGAATTACTAATGTCATTAATATAAATTGAAAATAACAGGGGGCCAAGCAAGCTACCCTGAGGAACACCACAATTTACAGATAATTTATGGATACAAATTGCTTTCGATTTGTAAGGTAGCTCCTGAACCACTCCAAGGCCTTCCCGCGGATACCATAATGGTTTAATTTGTGTAAAAGAATTTCGTTGTCAATGGTATCGAATGCCTTGGAGAAGTCCAGGAACACACCCACAGTGTGTTGAAATTTGTCAATTGCTTTGACAGCTTTATCAATAAAGGTAAGAATAGCATGAGAAGTGCTATGGCTTTGACGAAAACCAAACTGAGAATTAGAAATAATCTTGTCTGCATTCAGAAAATCTAAGAGTCTGGGGTATACAACTTTCTCGAGTAATTTGGAAAGTGCAGTTAATAACGAGATTGGTCTGTAATTGCTCACATCTTCTTTCTTACCTCTTTTGTATATTGGAATAACTTTTGAAATTTTCATATCTTGTTGAACATTCCCATTACTTAAAGATAAATTAAATATATGAACCAAATTAAATTAAATTAAAATATATGAACCAGCCTCCGGTTCCGCGGCCCGTGATATGGCCTAGTTCTAGTATATTCTGAATGGTTGACTATGTAGTGATTAGTATAATCACATACGGGCACAATTTCTCGTAGGGGAGGAGTGCTGCTTGCCCGGATATTTTTTTTTAATGTTGACATTTTATTACATTAAAAATGTAATTTTGTGATAATAGTATACTAGATAAGATTTTAAGCTTATAGCTAATAGCTAATAGCTAATAGCTTATAGCTTATGTCTTTAATGAATATTTTTCGAGCATAGGTCACAAATTAGCTCCGGAAATCCCATTATCTCAGAAAAAAATTTCATGAATTTTTGCATACACCAAATACGAAATCTCTTTTATTTTCTCCAGTAACTAGAGAAGAATTATTTGATATTGTTGCAAAGTTAAAAGACAAAAAGAGCACTGGTTCCGACGGCATTAATAATGTTGTATTGAAAAATATTATTACTGTCATAGTTTTTTGTTTTTTTAATGTAATAAAATGTCAACATTAAAACAAAATATCCGGGCAAGCAGCACTCCTCCCCTACGAGAAATTGTGCCCGTATGTGATTATACTAATCACTACATAGTCAACCATTCAGAATATACTAGAACTAGGCCATATCACGGGCCGCGGAACCGGAGGCTGGAGCCCCCCCCCCCCCCCCCCCCACTTTTTTGGGAGCTCAAGCGCCCTCACTTTCTTTAGTAGACATATTTCATAAAGTCCCCCCCCCCCCAAAAAAAAAAAAAAAAAAAAGATGCGAAATTGTCACTATTCAATTGAAATCAAATCAGCCCCCCCCCCCCCACTTCCAAAAACGCTCCGCAGCCCATGTATATATAGCAATTTAATTCTCGCTACCTCAAATATGCAATTTTCAACGTAGATGGCAATATTATGCATGGAAATGGCCATGGTCCGCATCATCGTCAACTTCACTTCCGGTCCGTATTGAAATACTACGGCTTATGAATAAATTGTGCTAAAATGATTGATTTTTGGATCGCATGACATAAACCACTCAAATTCCGAAATGCAACCAATTGTCTCGATAAATCATGATGGTATCTTTTAAAACATGTTAATTTATACTCAAACTCGAGGATTTTTGTAATACCTGTCTACATTTTCAATGCAAAAAGACAAACACTTGTCGACCCAATCGGGATATTGTCAGTACTGCGCATGCCTGGTTTGCATGGCAAGCGCCATCTGTTGGCGAAATTGCGTATTTGGGGTAGCGAGAATTGTGCTATGAGTCAGTGATACAACATTCAATGTAAACATCACATGTGACTCATCAATGCCATTTGGATGGATAATTCTCCTTTTGTGACTTTCCACATGGGCGTCATGAGACACAAAATTGGCCGATTTAAAGTTTACTAAGAAGTAACTCAGAATTTCAATTTTGTTGATATGATTTAGGAAACTTTTCCAACAAGCAAATGATGATAATATTGTGAATAATAATAATAATAATGATAATAACAGCAATGACAATAAAAAAACAAACAAACAACCAATAACAAACAATAATGATATAAATAATAATGATGATAATGATGATAAAGATAAAAACATGATAATTACAATAATAATATTAATAATATAATAATAATAATAATAATTATTATTATAATTTTATATTTAGAAATTGTCAATTTCCCGACTTCCGAAAAAATAAAATGAAGTAATAAGAAATAAGAGGGGGGACATACCCCAAACTTTCTCCCAATAAAGATGCCCCTGCAAAATAATGTATCCCCCTGCATAACACCTCTCCTCACTTGCCATTACAGGCATTTCGTGAAGTGCCAGTTTGACTCTTTCTTGAGCGATCATAGATGAGTTTTCTGACCCTTTTGTTGATTCCGAAGGCTACAAATATGATAACACCCTGCAGAGAATTGATGATAATGTAGACATACCAGAGTGACTTGTGGTAGGTGTTCGCAGCAACAAAGCCGAAGCCCCAGCCAAATCCAAGCAGAACTGAAATCTTTGAATAAAGGAAATATAGGAAAGAACTGATTACAAAATTATTACAATTATAAGCCCACGATTGATTCTAGTTGTATGCGTACATCGAATACGCCTTATCTGAACGAACAGTACTAGGGGAAAATAGACTCCCCCCACAAAAAAGGGTTACGAACAAGCAATACAGGGGGTAATGGAGGAAAGGGTAGTCTTTCTAGGGAGTAATATTTTTTATTTTTTTGGTTTTTTTTTCTTTTCCTTTTCTTTCTTTCTTTCTTTCTTTTTTCTTTTTTCTTTTCTTTTCTTTTCTTTTCTTTTTTTTTACCCGGAGCTAAGCTTATGTTGGAAAGGTTTTTTCGGGGGAGGGGTGGTAAGATTATTTAAATTATTGTCTATTATGTGGGGGGGAAATCGTCTTGATGAAGACGTTATCGGTGTGGACTAATCTTATTAATCTTACCAGCAATGTACAACACTAACTAAAATTTCTACAATGTAGAAAGTCGTGATATACCTTTAAGTAAACAAGTGCCTCCATAGTGGACTGTCCTGATTGGCTCTTTCGCAGACTCTTAGCTTGTCTCATGTTTCTACGAAATCCGAAAATGATCCAGACACACAGTATGAGGTTGACAAGAAGGCTGATAGCCATGGGTCCCAGCATCACTGCAAAGTTGGCAGCCATCGGATAGATCCAACAATGTCTTGTTCCGCCATAGCGTAGGATAATAGATCCAGTGTCGTCTTCATCAGAAGCGAAGTGCACAACAACACTTCCTGAGACTATAAGGGCTGGTAACCCGATGGCGTACAGATAGAAGAATGACATCCTTCTGCAGGTACTGGTGTTGTTCGGTTTAGATAGGGCGTCAACCAGAGCACACTTCAGGTTCCAGGCAAGTATGTTGGTCCACATGAAGGAGGAGAGGATGGAGAAATGGCCAATAACTGCCATGGTATGGCAGAGAGCAGGCCATGTTGTTATGTAAGAAGTACCATACTCAACAACAACTTGGGAAATGATAAGCGTGATGAGGAAATGTATCATGATTAAACCTTGGATATTCCTGAGAGAAGGAAACACCAAGTAAATCACCAGCGTGGCAAAGAGACAAATGGATGATATTCCAAAAGCAATATTGGAAACTAGTCGCTGAGTATTGGTAAAGTCAAAGAAAGACACCTTGTCAGACCAACACAGTTTGACTGATCCATCTTCTTGAAGAGTGTAATCAGAAGGTAGAAAGACAAGTCTTTCGAAAATGAGTTTGTTTTCACTAGTAATGACAAACATGCCAGGCTCTATCACACGGAACAAACAATCTTCGAAAGGATGGATGACTCCACAAACCGTCAGAACATCTTGAGAAGAATAAAGGCCAGATGTCCCGTTAACGTCATATATTGTCGTCCTCCTGGAAAATGACGGCTTAACATAGCGACTATCATACAGAACCAGGGTCAGATTGCCTGATCGCAATGGTTGGAATTTGCTGTAATCATCGACGAATTCTTCAAATGGACAAAGATCAACGTCACCCTCGAATTGAGCGTACGCACAACCTTCTGTGAAATAGAACTGAAAGTCTGAACAGGGAGAACGAGGAGCAAATTCGATGTCCATCCAATACTTTGTTCTTATTTTAATGACGCGGTAGCCCTGGCTACTGTTAAGAGAATAGAACTCCTCGGTCAAATCCGAAGTGTTATCTCTGTTGATTCTCTGATCAGAAAATGCAACTCCAAAACGCTCTACAGTGTCAGTCATATTGTAACATGAGGTTTTCTCGTCTCCTGTGCTATATATATAACTAACATGCCACTTTTCATACGTGCATGTTGGCCAGCTTATTGGCACTGGAACACAACGGCCATCTTGATTTGAGAATCCACTAGGGCAAGTAAACCCTAAAACCATATTCGAGGGTAGGAATGGTATTGGCAGCCAATTTTCTGGAGATTCGGGTGCTACAGTGAGGAAAAATTGTGTAAGCTCATCCGGCTGTGACAACAAACACGGAAGGATATTGAAATCAATTACATCATAACCGTCAACATTACACATGAAGCAAAACTCGTTCAAATAAACGGTTTCTCCAACAGCCACAAGACCAATATCTTCCTGACATAGCCCCAAGAATGTACTATTGACGGAGCTGTCGTTCAGTGAGCAGAATGTTATGACATCATTGGGTGAAATGCACTCTCTGGGTGAGGGAAGATGTTCTACCGATCCTAGTAAGGTACCACAGAGTGTCTTATTAGCTTCCACACTCTCTGTATCTGAAGAAACAGACGAGTTATAAGTGACTTCATCAGAGTCATTACATGCCCATAATGCCATATATTGATGAAGTGACCAAGCATTCTCTGTGACTTTGTTACACGTGGCACAAGCCAAGTTTCTGAAGAAGATAGGAATTCCGTCCATCTCAGCGTCGTGTTCGTGCACAACCTCCACGACATCTGGGTCTGGGTTCTCACAAAGCCGCCTCATCCCATCGTCCGACCACCAACTCGGACACGCACTGACGAGGAGGTAGTCGACCATGGTGTGGTAGTCAGAGTTGTTGGTCATCATCCAGATACGTGTACAGCGCCATAGTTCCAGTGCAGGAAGATTCATTGTGGCGTTCATGGTTTGATTGTTGAATGGTTGTTTGCCGTGACAACAATCATGAAACCAATGACAGACATCGTCACAATGACAAAACGTTTTCATGCTTTCATCAGGTATGTCTGGTAAGGTAACTGGTGAGGTGGTTGATGAAATGTTTGATGAGATGACATCCCCTTGATCTGCATAGTAAAGAAAATTAAATGGGAGTTGCTGTTACTAATTTTCATAGGGAATATAACTATTTCCTAGAGCCCTCTAGGACATATATCTCTCAGAACAAACTTATACCGAAAGGCAATTACCCGCTTCATAATCAAACTCTCAAATTTGTAAAATCAGCACTGATTTTCTTATTTACTAGATAAATCTACATACCTACCTATTTTTGCTAGTCTCTTGACTACACAACCCAATCGAGAAGTTTTACACATATAAGTCA
This sequence comes from Heliocidaris erythrogramma, assembly GCA_025617745.1. Lineage (NCBI taxonomy): Eukaryota > Metazoa > Echinodermata > Echinoidea > Camarodonta > Echinometridae > Heliocidaris > Heliocidaris erythrogramma. The sequence goes on along the minus strand of CM046857.1, from coordinate 44,047,102 downwards.
CAATATTGTGCGTACTCGCATAATCCATTGTTTTCCCCTTCTCACTCACCAGCATGAATACGCAACGGCCATCTTTCTCTATTGCGAGCAGCCCCAAAGAGTAAAACATGTTGCTTGTAATGAGAGGGGAAGGAGGGAGGATGATATAGGTAGCTATATCAATTTAGATTTATCTAGTAAATCAGAAAATCAGTGCTGACGTCACAAATTTACTGCTATAAATCACATATACCTACCTATTTTTGCTAGACTAACACCCATTTAAGAATGGGCGGCATGTTTTAAGTGAGGAAGGAAACATGATTACAGGGAAGACACTGCCGCCTTCAAAGTGGCTGACGCAAATAATTCCTCTCTTGCAGGATCATCCTTTAAATAGCAGGAAATGAAGGAATTTGGCGAATGCCAATAGGCGGCCCTCATAATATCATCAAGCGTCACACCTTGAGAAAGGGCCCAAGAAGTGCTAACACTACGTGTGCAGCTGACGTGTGTCATGAGCATTAAGAGAAGCTGGAGAGAAGGGCTCTCGAGTGATCAAAAAGAGTTGATCATCTTTGCGACAGGACTTAGTCTTGTCAATATACCATTTAAGGGCTCTAACAGGGCACCATACCTTGTCCTCACGTACTGACGAAATATCAGATAGGGGACAAAGAAAAACTTCAACAGAGCCAGAGGGAGCCGTCTGGTTCTTGGCAATAAATGATAAATGAAGCTTTATGAATCAGCCTAACCCCCTTTCTTTCCCAGCGAAAGTGTCCAGGAGTAAGACACAGAGCAGAGCGTGAAGGGTGCTGCGCCTCTGGCCAGAGGAAATAGCTACCAAAAAGAGAGTCGTCACCGTAAGATGATGGAGCGAAGCTTTACCCAAAGGTTCCAAAGGAGGTTTAGCCAGGGCTTCTAGAAACTGAGGCAAACTCCAAGACGGAACTAATTGAGAAGGGGAGGTGGACGTTTCAGGAAGAAAGACCGAATTAGTCCACTCAATAGCGGGGAATTGGGAATTCCCGAACCGTCCGAAAAGCCCGTGTGAATAGCACTGATCGCTGACCGGTATCCCCGGATAGTAGAGATAGACTTTCCTTTGTCAGAGAGATTAGAAAATCTGCGATTGAACCATTAGGAGCCTCAGACGGGATATGATCCCGGTCCTGACACCACTGAGAGAGAAGGAATTCTAAATTGTAAACTTCCCTAGTAGAATCTCTACGACTAGACATTAAAAAATCTGCGGCCCTCTCAGAAAGGCCTGACTGTCTTGCAGTCTCCCCAGTCATGCCAGTAGGAGCCAAGCAGTCAAATGAAGGGACGCTGGTCTGTGGTGTAGAATCCCTGAAAGGGGTTGAGACACCAGATCCGATCTCAAGGGAAGAGGAAACGGCTGAGCCATCAGGAGGCTCACCAACTCTGGGAACCAAATTCTCCTGGGCAAAAAGGGAGCTACCACAAGAACCCAAGTCCAATCCTCCGTGATCTTCCTCAAGACTCGCGGAATTAAGGGGAATGGAGGGAAAGCAAACCCCCGAAGGTTCTCCCAACTGAGGGAAAAAGCGTCCAGGGCCCAGCCCTCCCAGTGGTGAACCCGGGAGAAGTACCTCGGAAGCTGGTGGTTGAGAGCTGACGCAAAAAGGTCGACCTCCAGCGGGCCCCAAAGATTGGAAAGATGGGAAAACACCTCTGGACGGAGCTTCCATTCTGATGGAAGGCACCTGCCTCGGGATAAGAATTCTGCAATGAGGTTTTCCTGACCGGGGATGAAGGAGGCAACCGGCATGATTGCCATGCGACGACACCACCTCGACACCACCTGACTGGGTCCCAATTCCAAAGGACATCAAATCCCTTCTTCCCTGCTGGACAAACAGTGCGTTTCTCCCGCGGGGCAAGTCCTTCCGTACCCGCCTCCCGTCGATTTCAGTTTCGATGGATGCTTCTCTCCTAGGGTGGGGCGGACATTGCAGCGGCAGCACGGTTTCGGGGAACTGGTCTCATCTTGTGAATCTACCCCATATCAATGTCCTAGAACTTATGGCAGTTTTCTTAACCGTGCTTCATTTCAGACGACGGCTTCTCCGTCGCTCAGTTTTCATTGTCACGGACAATGTCACTGTTGCGGCTGACATCTATCGGCAGCGAGGCACCTGCTCTGCCACTGAGGTTGGAAAGAGAGCCCTGGAATGCGGCCAAACGCATGCCAGCCCTGATCTGATTACCGACGTTGCCCCAACGTTTATCCTCAGCCTTGAATGAGGAGGAAGTAAGGGGTTAAACGCCTGCAGACGTTGATCCACCCCTTTGAAATAAGCTATCATGATCTTGGGTTCTGAAAGCCTTGCCAAGATTCGGACCGGGGCGCTTACGAGGAAGCCCGGTCTCAATGCGGTCATACTCCGCTATGAAGTCCTCTGTGAGGAGGGTACCCGCAAAGGGAGTCTGTTGCCTGAACATTAAAGAAGTTGGGCCCTGACTAGCGGTTGTCAACAAGGCAATAGCCTCCACCCCGCAAGGGGAAAGCGCTTGAGGCTCTGCCTGTTCCGACAAAGTCGATTCAGAAACAGAAGTCTGATAAACAGAATCAAAGTCTGACCCCGACTGATTAGCATGAAGAACCATGGGCTCACCGGCGGAGCCCTAAGGGCCGCGGGTGGGGGGGGGGGGGGGGGGACTCAATAGACCCCGGAACAACCATGGGGGATCGAGAACACGCGGCCGAACTAAGTCGGGCCGAAGAGTCCCGGTATCAGACCCCTGAAGATGGGTAGAGGCAGAGGCTGCAGTATCAGGAGAGAGAGACCAGCCCTGCCGCTGGTAACTCTGATTGAGGTGGATCAGACGGGGAAGCAGCAGGCAACACCTTGCTTTTCTTATACCCCTTAGGAGGAGGGATGCCCGCCTACCACTGGGGGAGGGACCCCCGGTTGGCTAGGTCTGTCAGAGGTGCGCTTAGGTTTTGCACCCAAAGCCGCGCACACACTAACCGCACTAACCGAGCGACTCGAGGCTGCGCACGCGGGGGCGCCGAGTGCAAGAGCGAACTGGGACGAGGTCCCAGTATTCGCATAAGCACTATCTGTGGTATGTGGATGCATTTCTGCTCCACCTGCGGGCGGAATTAAGAGGCCACCTAATTCCGCGCACTCAGGCGACAAGGCCTGGTGCTCCGCAGACCGCCCAACATTGTTGGCTCGAGTCTCCCTGTTAGACATTAAGGTTCGCATTCAATCTGGTCGGTAGGACCGGGGGCTAGGGTTTTAAAACTTAGACCAACATGGGTGGTACGTGCTCGTGAGTTGCCCCGCAGTAGTGGCACGAATCTCCCCATGCGGCTTTGTGTGACTAGGGCACGCAGCAGGCGCCACCCAGTCTGACGCCACCCGCCCCGAAGCCACGGGTTTCAAGGTTGGCGTTGTCAGATCGACTACTGCCACCCGCCCCGAAGCCGCGGGCTCCGAGGTTGGCAATTTCTACGGGTTAACAACACTGGGCAACTTACCTACAGCCCTCCTTACCCCCCCCCCCCCCCCCCGGGTACGAAAGTACTAGGAGGAGGTCTGGTCTTGCTAGACGACTCTTCGGAAGAAGCAGGTCTCCATGACCTAGATACTTCTTCTTCCAAACTCATATTGCTGCAACAAAACAAGCAATAGAAAATACAGATATGATAATAATTCGGAAACAACTTTTAACAATTGGAGGATACGCACAAATCAACAACAAGCACCGAAACATAAACAATGAATCGGAGAACACCGTCAAACACCGAAACGTAAATAACAAGACCGGAGCAAACGGAAACACCAGCAAGACACACGAAAGTTAGTACGTGGGGTTGGCCGCCAAAAGGAAAATAAATGCCAGAAAAGGAACATGAAAATTTTCCTGCAATAGGCAAGGAGTGATTCAAAAACCCAAAGTAAAATAATCAGAGCGAAAATTGGTACAAAATAGTGCTTTTTAATGCGTGTAGGCGCACTGAAAAGATACAAAAAGACCTAAAATCAGGAGCGCCGTGACTCGATAACCTGACTCGACGGGAGCGAGCAAGAAAAAGGAAGAAATTTTAAGGATTACAACATTGTGACTTATATGTGTAAAAGTTCTCGATTGGGTTGCGTAGTCAAGAGACAAGAAAAAATAGGTAGGTATATAGGCTTGTCTCGAATGGGTGGGGAGCGGGAACGGGCACACCCTTTCGAGACAAGCCCCCCCCCCCGGTTATCTCGAATGGACGCGTTCCCAGCGAGAAGTTCAATGAACGCGCCACTTCGAGACAACCGGGGGGGGGGGGGGGGCTTTCCTCGAATGCGTGTGTTGAGTAGACTTTTGTAACAGACGTTTTAGAAATTTTTGAAAAATGTACTCTTGCTGTTTTTGTTTTTTTCGTTTTTCTTTTGTCTAAGATGTAGAAAATATAATAAAACAGTATCTAAAAAAAGCTTTTGACAAGGAAATCATTATTTGTGCAAAATAAATAGGAGAATTGAATAATTATGTATTAAAATACACGGGGACGAAACGGCAAGTGGCATAGCTAGAATTTTTGTATTTATTTATTATTATTTTTGTTTGGCGTGACCTGGGCCCCGTAACATAAAGATAAAGAGTGTTTAGCTGATATCGCTGAAAGCATGACTGGAAAAATGAGGTAAGTACCTCCGTTTTATTCATATTATATGTCAAGCACAATTCTATGCACAATTCATTGTCATAGAATGCTACTTTCATTAGAATTTTACATAATTGTTGTTATGATTAATTTAGAAATATTGACATATACTATGAATAAAACGGAGGTACTTACCACATTTTTCCAGTCATGCTTTCACTAGTTTCAGCGATATCAGCGGCAGGGGAAATGTGGAATTGTCATAGTCTCAAGACAAGTCGTTACGTGTTATTTAAATTCATTGCAAAAATTAATAACGATTGATCGCTATGAATCATGTTCTAATAGCCTTTGATTGAGGGGGGGGGGGGGCTTTGTGTTACGGATTTTAGCGATTGATTGCCATTAGCGCTTGATCGGAGTTTATAAACACTCTTTACGTTACGGGGCCCAGGTCACGCCAAACAAAAATAATAATAAATAAATACAAAAATCCTAGCTATGCCACTTGCCCTTTCGTCCCCGTGTATTTTAATGCATAATTATTCAATTCTCCTATTTATTTTGCACAAATAATGATTTCCTTGTCAAAAGCTTTTTTTTTTAGATACTGTTTTATTATATTTTCTACATCTTAGACAAAAGAAAAACGAAAAAAACAAAAACAGCAAGAGTACATTTTTCAAAAATTTCTAAAACGTCTGTTACAAAAGTCTACTCAACACACGCATTCGAGGAAAGCCCCCCCCCCCCCCCCCCCGGTTGTCTCGAAGTGGCGCGTTCATTGAACTTCTCGCTGGGAACGCGTCCATTCGAGATAACCGGGGGGGGGGGGGGCTTGTCTCGAAAGGGTGTGCCCGTTCCCGCTCCCATCCCGCTCCCGCAACCCACCCATTCGAGACAAGCCGGTATATATGATTTATAGCAGTAAATGAAAGGGGAGGGGGTCCCGGATAGCTTTCCAGGTTGTGAAGTTCACAAATCCCTATATTTAAATTATATTTTTTCAGACTCTTTCTACTCATGATGCGAATCGATTACGATAAAAGAACAATGTTTGTAAAAAAAGGTGTCATGAAAGGGTCTGGTGGGAAATTATGGTCCCCAAGGTGACGTGAACCACGACTATTTTCATGAGGGGCGCAGCCCCGTAGGAAAGTGGTCGTCTTCACGTCACCGAGGGTACCATAGTTTAACCAGAGACTCGAATGTAGGCATATATTTTGTTTCTATCCCTCATCTTGAACTAAAGCCTAAATCTATCATATACTAATGATAATCTGCACGGTATGCCTATGGTAGACTGTACACATTACGCATACAAACAGTTTTGAAGAAGGGTGAATTTGCGCAGATATCAAACGCGTAATGATGATTTCGTGACGCGCCGGTTCCTAAAACATTTTTCTTGTGAGATGTCATACGCCGTATGATGCCTTTACCTAATACCGACCTCTTAACGATGTTTCCAACGACTACGGCAAAGATTCTTCATGAAACGTAATGAAAATTCATCAGACTATTACCCAAATACTGGGGAAGAAGATCCAGGTACTGACGAGCGATAATACTTGCGCGTTCTTGTAGAAATGACGTCGCAATAGAGTCATCTCATTTTACGCATAGTCGAGAAGTGCGTCTTATTTCCGACCCCTGCACATAAGTCAATGGCAATTTATGAAAAGAAATTATTTTAATGAAAATATTAAAAATTAACAATAAATTGATAATACTTACGTTTTTATTCCTCATCTTGTTTTTTTTTTTGGCTGTTCTCAACGTTGCTAGGCATTCTACGCGTAGTCCCATGCGTTGATTTGCAAGACGCGCGCTAGATGCCATGATACGCTTATATGGTCGGTATTATGACATGGCCGGTATTAGGTGAAGTGATCATACATAGTATCTATGAATATTACTACTATTCATTGTTCGTGAGTCAAATGTTACCCTCCCAGTCGCGGCTCTACACTGCAATTAACTGCCCAAAAGCTTTCGCTCCTTCCTGCTTAATTTGCATAAAATAAACAAGTTGTTTACGTAAAATCGCTACCGAAGAGTCTCAGCTAAATTGTGAAATCTCGCCCTAGAAACAACCAAATGAAATGAACTAAACGTCAAATTCCAGAATAAGAGTTGCTCTAACCCATAATTAGTATCACTCGTAGTCAAATCATTTTTTAATTTGTGAAAACCTGGAGAAAAGAGGAGCCATATATTATTTTTTTAAGTCTGAAAATGTCGCATTATTTTTCACATTTGCTCTCATTGCGCAAGATCAAAACTTTCACATATGACAAATCAAAGTATATTGAGGGGATCCTCGAAATATCTTTTCATAATCATTCGTCGAACGGTTATGTCGGGAAAAAATCGAAGGTAATGCATTCATGAACCCTCTACCGTTCGCGTGTAGTCCCACGTATAGCGGTGCATGCAGGATGGTTTCAACTCGAGTGTACGCTAAACAGGGGGGTCTTGTCAGTGATTGTTACCGACAAATTTGTTCTCAGCCAATCAGATTGCAAGGATTTCAGTATTTTTCACGTTAAGTGTTCGATTTTTGATGGCAGTTTTACACAAAACTACTAACTGCGCAAACTTGAAACTGCCCAGGGAGTGAGACTGTCCAGAGCTTAAAGTTTAGCAATATGTTATTTGTTTGCATATTCATTTCGTCCCAGACTTGTGTCGGGAAAAAAACAAACCCTCATTTCTGGGCCCTCTGAAACAGAAAAATACTCGTATCTCAAAACTTACTCATCCGTTTTCAGTGAAAATTAATATGAAGCATAATATCCTCATTTCCTATCTATTCTGGATATTTAAGGCCCGAATGAGGGAGATACGAGAATGTGAATTTTCGAGGATTTCTGCTCCTCGCTCAGCGGAGGGCTTCGATAGCCGTTAGGAATTCAAAAGCTTTGACAACTTTATACAAAGACGTTAATTGGGGTGTAGAGCGGCGCCTGCTCCCTGGAAATTTGCTCATTTGCATGAGGCTAGTGGGAATTGCATTTTGTCACATGACGCGCATTGGTCCAATAAACTGCGCAGATGCTTTTCATGGTGGATACAATACGCACTAGCATAGTAGGAGTAAGTGAGAATAAATAAATGACCATTACCTCGAAAATCATATATAGCCCTGAATCCAGTAAAGGTTACCGAATCATCCGAGGAGAATACAATTGTCATGTCGCGACCCGATGATGTCAGTTCTCCCGTAGGCACCACAACCCCGCAGAAACGTCCGATATCGAGTGCGAGTTCGTTCGGCCCGTCGTAGACGGTCACCGAATCATAGATGCACGTAATGTGAAGCTCGATGTCCATTGCGAAAAACAGCAGTACTACGATTTGGCCTCCAGGAGCCTGTTATGGAGTAAATATATATGAAAAACATTCGCCATGGAGCATATTTTATTCATTATATTTGGTAGTCATGGTAGTATAGGATTTCCCGTCCATTTTAGCCTGTACATCATCCGCGTAAATCACTTTCCGAAAAGCACCCTAAACGTGAATTGCCGTAGGAGTAGTTTTGATACCCTAAACAGGGAAACCCGTCTAACATCTTTGAGTTTTATACCCTTAACGGCGATTTTATATCTTGAGTGGTATTTTACATCCTATTTGAGGATCACGTCATCATCATAGACCCTTTTTTTGTAGCCAAAAAGGAACCGTAAAAGAAATTTAACCCAATTTGGAACACATTACCGAACCATATCCCCCCCTTCCGCGGATCTTCTCATCACTTCTGAATTTGACACCCTTTTCTTGATTTTTGCTGCTTTGATACCCTGATGCTGAAAAGTATCTTTTTTATCCGTTTTCGTGTACAAGGATGATGTACAGGCCTCAATAAGACATCCCCCGGGATTTTAGCACTTTTAAAATTCAATTTCATCATTGTTCACATCAATTTCATGTCAAAGTTAATTTTGTCATTAACTTCAAGTTTGTCGATGGTCAATCAATTTCAATACATCTCCATTCATTTTAGTCAGATTTCATTCGAATTCGTCTCACTTGAAGATCCGCTGCAGAATGTCAAGATCAAATCGTCTTTGTGAATCAGTTTCAAAAAATAAAATTCGTAACAATTATCCATATAGCAAACGACGAGGGACGAATGTGTATGACGCTTTAACCAAATATATTGCAAAATGACGAAAATGATTCAGACAATCGTATATGTAAGCAGCAGTGAATGGCGAAATTGATTAGACTTTGACGAAATGGAATGCAAAGTGATGAAATTGATTTGACAGTGCTCGAAATGAATAAACACAGAAGAACCTTGATATGTGAAAGATCGTAAACTTTTGGGACGAATTGGAATGAAAAAAGTCTGAATAGACGGGAAAACCTTTAGTATTGTACTACTGTGAAAGCTCACCAAGCATGTCAAGTACTCTCTCAGCAGAAAGTAAGCAAAGAGTTAAATGAAGAAATAGAGAAGAATGTCACTCAAAAGTCTCTGCTGCTCCTGTTGCTGTTCGGCAGTGCAATCAGTAGCGGCGTTATGTGAGTCAAATTATGGGGCGGGTTCTCCGCGATCTCCCACTAACTGCTGCCTGGCTGAGGATGGCGTTTGTGTTTGTGTTACGTTTTTGAAATAAATGCCACTTTCTCTGGAGATGAGCAGAAGTGCAGAATTAAGACAGCTTTTTGAATAACCCTTTTTGTCTTATTACTTGTTGCTCTGCATCTTGAAGGTATACGGTTGTTCAATCCAGGCTTCGTTTTTATGTATTGAAAATTTAGTCTCTCGTTAAATGTACAATGTAAAACGTACGATAAAATTAGAACAAGGGAAAGGATTTTTGTGTGGTTGAAAGTATACCCACCACAAAAAAAAAAAATTAAAATTTTTTTTTAAAAATTCACATTGATCGATTATAAAATGAGAACAATATATGTCGTATTGAGTATCATCTTAAAGCTTGGATAATTCCCTATCAAACTATAACATACTGAATGGGGCGTGTGCTTGCGGCGTAAACGAGGGTGAAGGATAAAAAAGGAAATGCTGCAAAATGAGCGATATTTGGGATATACTTAATGATGTCGTACAAATTGTGAATTGTGAATTGTGAATTCACACCCTTTCTGAGAAAAAAACCCAACAACACATACAGCTATTCTATTAAATTTGAATTCTAATTCAAATGATTACTGTAGAGTATAGATGTTCATATTATCGTTAAATGAGAACGCGTTGATATTTGAATCAGTCACTTGCACATGTCAACCCACTGACAAGATAAAAATTGGCTAAACCTCCGTGTATTAAGAAAGCGTAACGGAGGCAGAATAGAACCATGTAAAAATAAATAATTGTTTCTCCCGATTATACAATCAATTACGGTTGGTTTAATAACTCTTGATGTAGCGCTTTAATTAGCAATATACATGAGCAGAAAAGGCAAAATTAGCTACACATACCGTGTCCATTATGTTGAGTTATAATACTGCGTTTTCCACCAGGAATTTTAAAAAGCAAAACAATAACTAGCATTTATAGTAAGTTCTTCATAGTACAAGTATATCACAGCGCTTACAAAATCAGTGATATATATATATATATATATAACACAGAATCAAAGTAAACTTTAAAATTCTTACAATTTTAACAACACGACAGTTTGAAAATAACTGCTCTTCAAAATTTCTTTTAAACCTTCGACCTTTCTTTCCATGTATATTATTTTATATAATGGGTTCTATTAGTACAAGGTATTAGTACAAGGTACAGCAATAAAAGAAAGATACAGTGCATAAAGTGCAGCCAATTTGAAGAAAAAATGGTGATCAATGTCTTGTCCCGAACGAGCTAAGACTGGCAGAAACCTCTTCTCACCTGGATATGTGTGACGCACTCCACGCCGATGGGATACTCAGATGGATAGTTGGGTGATGTTACCTCTCCAGGTGCTGTCGTATACATCGCGTTGCAAGTCCCTTCGGTCTCTGAAAATGTAGAAACCAAATACATATATTTAGTTTGGCTACAACCGACAATATCGGTCTGGCGGGCTTTCTGGCAACTATTCTGAACGTTTTAAGAGACCGACATTGTTGGCTTCGTGGGCTGTTAGTTTACTCGGATGTCCCTGTTTAGTTCAAGTCAATTCATGCAGTAAAAACAAACGTGCGATAGATTTGAGATAGGGATAATAAAAATGATAAGGATATTGGAAAAGCTTTCAGTTGACGTACTTGTCTATATAGCTAGGGCCCAATGGGGCTATTTACCTTGTTATTAAATAGCAGAATCACAAAACTAATAAAAATCCATAGAGTTATAATAATAGTAATAATAATAATAATAATAATAATAATGATATTGTCCATTTATACAGCGCAGCTACTATACAAATATAGTCTACTGGAGGTGTCGTGGTATAGTAATCATGTTGTCCCCAAAATGTACGTACCTGTTTTCAAGAAATTGTTGTATTCGAAATCGATTTTCAACGATTGATATAAATCGTAGAGATTTCAAAACCAATGCGGCACAACATTGATTGAAACAAATTAATACCTTGGACGAAGTCGTAAGACGCTTCGAACCCGCGCTCATTGACCGACCCGTCAGAAGAAAAGATGACCGTCATATAAGGGCCATGTGATGCCACAGAGCTGGATGGAAATCGACCGCAGAAGTAACCCAACGATGGGAACTGGTCATTTGGTCCATCATAAAGACCTACCCAGTCATAGCGACAATCGAAGTGGGGTTCGATCTCCATCTCAATGAAAGTGACGAGTACTGTATAGCCTTCAGGTGCCTGACGGCGAAATTGATAAAGTGAATACTTTATGACAAATTGATAAAGGTAGGCTTTAAAATTGTTTGTAAGTGAAATGATCTTACAATTGCCTCGGGGTTTATTTCGTAAAGAAAAATATTAGGTTAGGGTTGCAATTGGGTTTTAGGTTTATAGGGTTAGGTATAGATGCTACTTTGAGTACAATAAAGTATTTTATCAATTGCATATATGCTTGGTATCCTTTTCAAACTATTGAACACAAAAATATTTTGTCATGATTAATGCAATCCAAACGAGAGACTTTATAAGTTCTAATAACATTTTAAAATTAATATTCCACTGATGTAGCTTAGGAAAGCAACATACATGTATTTTTACTACCTGGATCAACATAGAGCATCTTGTATTATCTGGATAGTTCAACGGATAACCAGGTGACGTCACTACTCCGGGCGCTTCGGATAAAGTCCTGTTACACGTACCAACTGCAGTATAAACATAAGAAAAGAAAACAAGTTTATAGGACTACAAATAATAATTTTCCGAATATTTATCATTAGATCTTGATCTCTTGTATTTCATATTACCCTTATGGGTTTTTTTGTATGTAATCAAAAATCACCCCTGCATGCTATGGGCAATGATATTCGCAGTTCCCCCGTGACAGTGAATACAGAATTTGGCTGGTGAAATCAGATTTGAAGTGGTTATCTTTCATTTGCTTTTTTAACTTCTAATTTTCATCATGTACATGTACATCATTTGACTTCTTTCATGTGTGTTAATTTGAACTATGTGAAAGATTGATATCCCAAATGAATTATCCTATTTGATACTAAATTCTATAATGAAATTATAGGGCAAAGAAATAATATCGTTTGTCGAATAATTCAAATCTCGAATGTATTTGTACATTTAACGCCCATGACGAGGTATTATCAGTGAGTCATAATCAGTCATTAGAAAGGATAAAATAATTATATTTTGACAAAAAAGGAGCGAGACATGAACAGTGTGACGAGCAGTTTTGGATAAAATATGAATTTTTATAGGATTAAAAGCAAATCGATACAGATCTTACCTTTAGCATTATACTGAGCTTCTGACACATCTGAAATGGACAAAAAAGATAAAACGAAAAAAGACCAGCAGAAAACGCCCATGTTGCAGAGTAACGTGAGATGTCAAGCAGTACGGTCAGCTCGATCTCTGTCCTCGCCTACAAACCGACTCTGACGGACGCGTGGTTGGAAACTTAGCCACTTCTTTTGGATATAGACGTTTAAGGTCGGTCCGCAGATCTATGTTAATGATCAGTTATCACAAAACCTCCTTGATTTGATTAATAAGCGCGACACTCCATAAAAAAATCAATCACACACGAACATGAGACAATAAAACAGTTCTTCTTAGTTCATCATATCCAACTGCTGCTGCTCCATATAGCTGCCAAACTATCTACAAAAAAGATACTAGCGTTGCTTATCTTCACAAATTGACAGATTAGGCCCATATTATCCTTTTCACTGTCGCCTGTAGCTTACATACTATATTGGAAAGGGCACACTAGCTGGTAATTTCACTTTTACGGACTCATCTCTTCCATGTCACAATTAATTAAACAAAGTGCGTCTCTGCCGCTTGAGCCGAAATCACTTCTGTAAACTAATTCAGCCATCATAATATGATTGCAGAAGAAAGAAAGAAAAAAAAAGAAAGAAAGAGAGAGAGAGAGAGAGGGAGAGAGAGAGAGAGGGGGGGGGGGGGGTAGGTAGGTAGGTAAAACAACCAGGTTAGCCAATATATATTTACTTGGTCTAAACAGAAGCGACAAATTTCATCTATAGGCAAACTTTCCCTATTCATTATTTTAAGACTATCAATGGGCGGCGATCCGGAGAATTTTTAAATTTAGAATTTTGTACAGCAACCAATGGCGAAGGCTAGTTTCGCCCCCCCCCCCCCGGGCTGTGACAAGAAATCTCCGAACATGAATGCTAGACATTATATAAATGTTATGTGGTGATGTGACCAAATTTTGCGCGTGTCCTTTGTTCGACTATGCGACCCGACATCGGTCGCGATATCTCCGAAATTCTTCGTCGATTAATTTCTTATTGGAACCATTTTAATACAGTTTTGCTTTCCGTTGGTATAAATCTATCGAAATAAATTATTATATTAAAATATGAGAAATCATGGATCGAATATCACATTCCTAAAAACATTTTAAAATTTGCGCAAACTATGGTCACCCCACAATACTAAGCAGGATTCGATGCAAACCGTGAGATGCCTTTTAAGATGAACATCTTTCTTTCTTTCTCTCTCTTCTCTCTTTCTTGGTGTTTCCATCCCTCTTTTTCCTCTGACCCCACTTGTCTCTCCCTTTCATCCTCATACACACCCACACACACTCACACTCGCTCACTCTTTTTTTTTTCTCTCTCTCCAACACTCTCCCCCATGTACCCCTTCTTTCACTCTTAACATCGGGTGATGAAATTGGCTGGCTTGCGAGGTTATTTCAGTCTCGAATAAATGACTAAGTGGAAAACCATCAATACCCGTATCTTAATTGACAAAGAGAAGCGCCTCGTGCAGAAAATCGAACATTTTCAAAGTGCTGCTCGATTTCAAATCACTGGAGCTGATTTATCAAAAACACGCTTGACCTGAATTATGCTCATATCTCTTGGTCATTTAAAAAGAGCGAAATAATAGATTAAAGTTACTTTAATGATAGCTTGGTTGGTGTCCCGTATTCCAAGTGTCAAAAGACGAGTGATTTTCATTTATCTCTTTATCTAGCATGTCTAGCGTAGACATCAATTACGTTCCAACTAACATGACAAACGTGGCATTTTAGATATTGCTGTACTTCCTTTTTATCTATTTCTTAGAACGTTCCATTTTAGATCAGTGTATTACCTATATCAGTGGCGGATTTAGCCCCCTTTTGAAACTGCTAACCTTGTGTTTTGATGGTTTTTTGTTTGTTTTGTTCCTTGTCAGAGAATTTTGAACAACAAAAACGTGTGAATCCCCCCTTTTTTTTACTTGTCAGAAAATTTTCGGAGATTTTTGTGCACCAGCCCCCTTAACAAAATCCTGGATCCGCCGCCCCTGACCTATATAACTTGTGAAAAAGTGCCGGAAATCGCCTTCCTGGCCTAATATTTTTAACGCCTTATAGATGATGTCTGTCACTGCCACTGAGTTTGGTAAAAAGCAGTTTTCTTCGTGCATGTATAATCTAGGAGCTTCAACCCTTCCTAGAACTTTGAAATACATTTGAGGATTTTTCAAAAACGGGTTCTAAAGAATAAAAAAGTGATAACTTGTCCTGATTATATACGGTGCCTTTTTTTATGGATTATTTCTTCATTCTTTTTTTAGGAGGGGTCAGGATTTGCAGTGCAAACTCATTTAATTTTTTGAAGAAATAAGAAAGTTTTGATATCAAAGAACTGTAAATATTTATGTTACATGATAAATTTGTTACTGTCTTTTGGGGCTTAAGCAATCTTTCTTTTCATGCAGTCAGTTTTAATTCTTTACTCCCTACACTGTAAGAAATAACTGGAGATTAACAAGGTTTTTTTTACTTGTAAAATTACAAGTTTTGGCCGTTTTTCTTGTTAATCTACAAGAAAACCCTGTTAATCTACAGTTATTTTTTTATAGTGTAAGTGGTAGAACGGCTCGTTGTCTTTTAGCGAGGGTTCGGCAGAAAACTAATGAGAATAAAAGGCCATCTCACTGAAAGGTCTCACGGCAATCTATATACGTTTCCTTTGTTGTTATTGTTGTTGTTTTTTGTTCAATATTTGCCATTTGCGATTAATGTCACGTTCCAAGTAGAAGGTGCTTTAACGTTAAGGTTACTTAACGCCTTTTATGATGAACTTCTTTCTCTCTCTCTCTCTCTTTTCTCTTTCTTGTTGTCTCCATCCCTCTCCTTCTTCTTACCCCCCTGTCTCACCTTCTCATCTATACACACACCAACACGCACTCTCTCCCTCTAACTCACCCCACACCCACACACAAACTCTCTCTCGATCTTTCTTCTCTCTTTCTTACTCTCTCCATCCCTCTCCTTCATCTTACCCCACCTGTCTCCCTTCTTATCCTACACACGCACACACCCAATTACACACACACACACACGCACACCCACACAATCACTCGCAGGCTGAAACTGGAAATACTACACTGAGACAATGTAAACACTATTAAGCTATTACATGCAGCCTATGAGTAAATCGAGAAGCTTATAATTATCAAACATAATTCCGAGGACAGCTACTCGATAGCTCGACAGGTCGGAACTACAATTGCACATCCACGTTTGGTTGTACATGGGTGCAGTGTGTAGAATGCATGCACACAAGAGATTTTCATAGTAAAGTTTTGTTTACATTTTGCTTATTTAATTTCTTATTCCAAGATAATGGATTTACAATGATTTGCAATGGTTGATAGAACACCAGTCATGTAATTGATGTAGGCCTACTTGATATATCACATTTCTAAGTCCTACAATATTGTTTTTCACGTACGTTCAATAAAACTCAATTTTACGTATCGTCATACACAACAGATTAGTTGAAGCCAGTCAGGGGCCTGGGAGCCGAGGTGCGGGGGTGCTGCAGCGGTTACAGCCGTATACGGTATAGCTAGAAGGTCCGATAGTTAGCGGGTCCGATATACCGACAACCAATATAGATAGAAGGTTCGATAGACCGAATGTACGAGAGGGTCCAATCGACAGACGGTTCTACAGACCGAATCGGCGGAGGGTCCGATAGTCCGAAGGGGTCCGATAGTTAGAAGGTTCGATAGACCGACAACGTACAAAAGGTAAAATAAGTGGATACAATAAGTTTTTAATAGTTTTATATCATAAAAGGAAAAGAGTAATGCCTTATCTTCTTCTATGAGTATTGTAATAAACCGATGCACTATAGACCCACCCCCCGAAAAAAAAATGGGGAACTTCTTTTAAAGTTTTGTTTTATACATTTTCAACATGTTAAAAGTATTTTTATCAGAGCATCGTCATCATCACCGTGGGGTGGGGGGTGGTCCACCCATGCAGCTCAGCCCCCCCCCCCGGTTAATTTTGCCACTAAACCGATGTATTTGCAATGGGGAACGCTGACCATCTTTTGAAACATGGAAATCTAATTATATGGTGCACACTAAAGCCCCGAGGCCCATCATGCCCGAAGCATTTTTTTCTAGTGGAGCAAGCTGAGGAAAGGGCTTCCCCTTCTAACACAAGTGTTATTTTTTTAAACAAAGAAATCTTATGGTGTGCACACTTTATAGTTGAATTTTCATTAAAAGTAACAAAAGATAAGATTCTGACAACAAAAGATTCTGACCGATAAAAATGAAATTGTTTCAATTAGGCCCTACCACCTTCATCGGAAGGGGGCGTTTCCCTTTTTTTTTTGAGGGTTGTCAGGTGATATTTTCCTACCAGCTATGATGTCAGCTTTTATACTTTTTTGAATGTTCACCAACTACCCATACTACTACCTTGTGGCAAATTTTAGTCCGTGGACTCTGTCGGGTAAATTATACCATTTTTTTTGGGGGGGGGGGGGTGGGGGGATTCGAGAATAGTCGGATACCTCACTGCCCGTATATTATGATATTCAGGCTTCTTGTTGCTGCAGGACGTAAGAGGTGCTTGCTGCAAGAAACAATCTAGGCCTAGTTTCTTGATTGTATGAGCGTGCAAAGCGAGCGAACGAGAGAGATAGAGAAAAAGAAGAATTTTGTATCCTGAAAATAGGTTCTAGCGTATTGTTATTCCGTTCTCATAATCTGTGTAACATGTTATCTGCATCTTCCGTTCTCATATTGGGGAGAGACTATTGGTCACAGGCCATTATTTCTGAAAATTCATCTCTTTAATTAGCTCCTTTAGGTCAACTTGCCGCTCGATTCCTTTCAGTTATGTTGCAAGTACCATACTCAACAACAACTTGGGAAATGATAAGCGTGATGAGCAAATGTATCATGAATAAACCTTGATATTCCTGAGAGAAGGAAACACCAAGTAAATCACCAGTGTGGCGAAGAGGCACATGGATGATATTCCAAAAGCAATATTAGATACTAGTCGCTGATTGTTGGTAAAGTCAAAGAAAGACACCTTGTCAGACCAACACCGTTTGACTGATCCATCTTCTTGAAGAGTGTAATCAGAAGGTAGAAAGACAAGTCTTTCGAAAATGAGAAAAACGCGAAACAAACAATCTTCGAAAGGATGGATGACTCCACAAACCGTCAGAACATCTTGAGAAGAATAAAGGCCAGATGTCCCGTTAACGTCATATATTGTTGTCCTCTTGGAAAATGACGGCTTAACATAGCGACTATCACACATGTTATCTGCATCTTCCGTTCTCATATTGGGAAGAGACTACTGGTCACACGCCATTATTTCTGAAAATTCATCTCTTTAATTAGCTCCTTTAGGTCAACTTGCCGCTCGATTCCTTTCAGTTATGTTGCTAACATTCTTTGAGTAGAAAAATAGCATAACATTAGCTAGAGATGCAAACCGAATAACTTCCATAAGAATATGACTTATTAATAACTAATATCAATAATGAAAATATAATGGGCATTGGTAAATAACCCTAATAATGCTACTGAGCGAAGTTTTTGAATTTTTCTTTTCTTTCCTTTCTGATTTCTTCTTTTCTGTTTCTCTTCTTTTCCTTTCTATTCTTTTCTTCTTTCCTTTTCAACCTCTTCCTTTTTGCTTTTTCTTTGGTTGGAACGCCCCCACTTATTTTAACCACTTATTTTTTACCCACTTATCATTTTATCCACTATTTTACCCTTTTTACGTATTTATTTTCGGTCTATCGGACCTTCTAACTATCGGACCCCTACTGAACCTTCGGACTATCGGACCCTTTTGCCGATTCGGTCTATAAAACCTTCTATCTATCGGACCTTCTGACTATTGGACCGGTTGGTAATTCGATCTATAGAACCCTCGGACTATTGGACCCTCCTGCCGATTCGGTCTATAGAACCTTCTGTCTACTTGACTCTCTCGTACATTCGGTCTATCGAACCTTCTATCCATTGAGTGTCGGTCTATCGGACCTTCTAGCTATAGGGATGACCCCCCTGGAAAAAATCAGGGATTGCGCACCCCCTGCACCCCCTAGAGGGATGAGAATGCTGCGGGTGCTGGGGTGCTGTAGCTAAAAAGTAGTTAAAAGGAGACACTAAAATGCTGAGGACCTTTTTCTGGGGGGCTTGTCAGAGATTTTTGGACTTAAAAAGAGACACTAAAATGCTGAGGACCTTTTTTTTTCTCGCAGCACCACCAGTAACAAAATCGTTCCCAGGCCCCTGAAGCCAGTCATTATATTCGCACGGTATAAGCCCTTGATTGATAACATGTTTGTGATTTGAACTACGACTCAAAATTTGTAAAGGCACAATATAAAGAAATATCGTTGTAAAGAAGATATTGTTTTTCCTGTCTATACTTTGTTACTTTGTTTTATATTTTAATAATGATGGTTTTAAAAAATACATAACATGGTAACTTCATTGTATAAGCCTAAAGTATTTTGCTCTTTAATGCATATCATTTTACGGATAACACGATCGCAAATACTTTCGAAAAATCAACCAAAAGAAATTTCAGTAGCCATGTCCGTCACCTTCAGACGGTATTACATAATCCGAATCTGATTTCTATGGGATGGACAATACAGTAGGCTATTGAAATTGCCCTTACGTTGATTTGTCGAAAGTCTTTGCAGTCGTGTTGGATACACATTCCGGATATTTTGATTCCTTGTCTACAAGTTAGACTGTTAGTTCATAGACTGGCTATGATTATATCAGCAACATTGAATACATGATCATAATCATCACCAGTTGTATATAGGCGGTCCTGGAGGGGGGCTGGTTAAGGCCACTGTCACAGTCAACATGATCGCAAAGAGTTTCGAGAAATCAACTCGAGGGCAATTTCAGTATCCGATTCATACCCCTTAGAAATTATGTTCGGATTACGTACTATGTCACTGTATGTGTCGCAAATTTCAAAAGATGATGGACAAGCCTTTTGAAATTGCCTAGGGTTCATTTTGAAAGTCTTTGTTACCTTTTTCACCTCGATTCCGGCGGTGAGGCGTTCTAATAAGTTTTATATCTTATCTACCATACTTTTATTACAAAAAATACATTTTCAGTGTAATAAAGTGTAGCACTCAATAATTAAAGATAATATCCGGACAAGCAGCCCCAGCACTCCTCCCCTTCGAGAAATTGTGCCCGTATATGATTATACTAATCACTACAAAGTCAACCATTCAGAATATACTACTAGACCATATCATGGGCCACGGAACCGGGGGAGGGGGGGGGGGCACACTTTTTTTGGTAGACACGTTTCATATTAAAATCCCCGAAAAAAGGGTGCGAAATTGTCATTATTCAAGTGAAATCAAATCAGCCCCCCCCCCCCCACTTTCAAAAACGTTCCGCAGCCCCTGCAGAAATTTAATTGTCGTGCTATTAGTCATTAATACAACATTCAATGTAAACATGACACGTGACTCACCAATGCCAATGGGATTGATAATTCTCCTGTTGTGACCTTCCACATGGGCGTCATGAGACACAAAATTGGCCAAATTAAATTTTACCGAAAAGTACCTACAACTCAGAATTTCAGTTTTGTTGACATGATTTAAGAAACTTTTCCAACAAGCAAATGATGATGATAATAATGAGAATAAATATAATAAAAATAATGATAATAACAGTAATGACAATTACAAAAACAACAATAATGATGATATAAATAATAATGAAAATTATGATAATGATGATAATGATAAAAAATGATAATTACAATAATAATGTTAATAATAGAATAATAATAATAATAATAATAATAATATTATTTTATTTTTAAAAACTGTCAATTTCCCAACTTCCGCAAAAATAAAATGAAATACATGTATATCGCTAACAATGATGACAATTTCAAATTTGTCACCAGAAATGAGGGGGACATGCCCCTAACCTTCTCCAAATAAAGACGCCCCTGCAAAGTAATGTATCCCCCTGCATAACACCTCTCCTCACTTGCCGTTACAGGCATTTCGTGAAGTGCCGGTTTGACTCTTTCTTGAGCGATCATAGATGAGTTTCCTGACCCTTTTGTTGATGCCGAAGGCTACAAAGATGATAACACCCTGCAGAGAATTGATGATGATGTAGACATACCAGAGTGACTTGTGGTAGGTGTTCGCAGCAACAAAGCCGAAGCCCCATCCAAATCCAAGCAGAACTGTAATCTTTGAATAAAGGAAATAGAGGAAAGAACTGATTAGTGCAAAATTATTACAATCATAAGCCCACGATTAATTCTAATTATATGCCTTGGGTTACATCAAATACTCTTTATCTGGACAAACAGTACTGAGGAAAAAAGACAAAAACAAAAATGTTACGAACAAGCAATACAGGGGGAAAGGAGAAAAGGGTAGTCTTTCTAGGGAGTATTTTCCCTTTTTTTTTGGGGGGGGGGGGGAGGGGTGGTTTTTACCCGAAGGTAAGTTTCTGTTGGAAAAGTTTTACGGGGGAGGGGCAGGCACCTGGAAACAATTTTGTTACTGGGGGTGCTGTGACCAAAAAAAGGTTCTTATCGTTTTAGGTTCTCTTTTTAAGTCCACTCAGCACCCCTCAGCACCCCGGCTCCCAGGTTCCCGGGGAGGGGTGGTAAGAGTAATTATTATATATTGTGGGAAAAATCGTCATGATGAAGACGTAATCGGAGTGGACTAATCTTAATTAATCCTAACAGCAATGTACAACACTAACGAAAATTTATATAATGTAGAAAGTCGTGATGTACCTTTAGGTAAACAAGTGCCTCGATCCCTGGCTGTCCTGATTGGCTCTTTCGCAGACTCTCAGCTTGTCTCATGTTTCTACGAAATCCGAAAATGATCCAGACGCACAGTATGAGGTTGATAAGAAGGCTGATAGCCATGGGTCCCAGCATCACTGCAAAGTTGACAGTCATCGGATAGATCCAACAATGTCGTGTTCCGCCATAGTGTAGGATAATTGATCCAGTGCCGTCTTCATCAGAAGAGAAGTGCACAACAACACTTCCTAGGACAATAAGGGCTGGTAACCCGATGGCGTACAGATAGAAAAATGACATCCTTCTGCAGGTACTGGTGTTGTTCGGTTTGGATAGGGCGTCAACGAGAGCACACTTCAGGTTCCAGGCAAGTACGTTGGTCCACATGAAGGAGGAGAGAATGGAGAAATGGCCAATGACTGCCATGGTCTGGCAGAGAGCAGGCCACGTTGTTAAGTAAGAAGTACCATACTCAACAACAACTTGGGAAATGATAAGCGTGATGAGCAAATGTATCATGAATAAACCTTGGATATTCCTGAGAGAAGGAAACACCAAGTAAATCACCAGTGTGGCGAAGAGGCACATGGATGATATTCCAAAAGCAATATTGGAAACTAGTCGCTGATTGTTGGTAAAGTCAAAGAAAGACACCTTGTCAGATAAACACAGTTTGACTGATCCATCTTCTTGTAGAGTGTAATCAGAAGGTAGAAAGACAAGTCTTTCGAAAATGAGTTTGTTTTCACTGGTAATGACAAACGTGCCAGGCTCTATCACGCGAAACAAACAATCTTCGAAAGGATGGATGACTCCACAAACCGTCAGAACATCTTGAGAAGAATAAAGGCCAGATGTCCCGTTAACATCATATATTGTTGTCCTCTTGGAAAATGACGGCTTAACATAGCGACTATCATACAGAACCAGAGTCAGATTGCCTGATCGCAGTGGTTGGAATTTGTTGTAATCATCGACGAATTCTTCAAATGGACAAAGATCAACGTCACCCTCGAATGGAGGGTACGCACAACCTTCTGTGAAATAGAACTGAAAGTCTGAACAGGGAGAACGAGGGGCAAATTCGATGTCCATCCAATACTTTGTTCTTATTTTAATGACACGGTAACCCTGGCTACTGTTAAGAGAATAGAACTCCTCGATCATATCCGAAGTGTTATCTCTGATAATGATTCTCTGATCAGACAATACAACCCCAAAATGCTCTATAGTGTCAGTCATATCATAACAGGAGGTTTTCTCGTCTCCTGTGCTATATATGTAACTAACATACCACTTTTCATACGTGCATGTTGGCCAGCTTATTGGCCCCGGAACACAACGGCCATCTTGATTTGTGAATCCACTTGGGCAAGTAAACCCTAAAACCATATTCGAGGGTAGGAATGGTATTGACAGCCAATCATTTTGAGATTCGTGTGCTACAGTAAGGATATTGATCCCAATTAAACTATAACGGTAAAAATTACACATGAAGCAAAACTCGTTCAAATAAACGGTTTCTCCGACAACCACAAGACCAAGGTCTTCCTGACATCGCTCTAAGACTGTACTATTGACGGAGCTGTCATTAAATGAGCAGGATCTTATGATAGAATTTGGTGGAATACATTCTCTGGGTGAGGGAAGATGTCCTACCGATCCAAGTAAGTTACCACAAAGTGTCTTATTAGCTTCCATACTCTCTGTACCTGATGGAACTTCACGAACAGACGAATTATAAGTGACTTCGTCAGAGATATTACATGCCCGTAATGCCATATATTGATGAAGTGACCAACCATTGTATGTGACCTCGTTACATGTGGCACAAGCCAAGTTTCTGAAGAAGATAGGAATTCCGTCCATCTCAGCGTCGTGTACGTGCACAACATCCACGACATCAGGGTCTGGGTTCTCACAAAGCCGTCTCATCCCATCATCCGTCCACCAACTCGGACATGCACTGACGAGGAGGTAGTCGACCATGGTAAGGTAGTCAGAGCTGTTGGTCATCATCCAGATACGCGTGCAGCGCCATAGTTCCAGTGCAGGAAGATTCATTGTGACATTCATGGTTTGATTGTTGAATGGTTGTTTGCCGTGACAACAATCGTGAAACCAATGACAGATATCGTCAAAATGACAAAACGTCTTCATGATTTCATCAGGTATGTCCTGTAAGGTAACTGGTGAGATGGTTGGTGAGGTGTATGATGAGGTGTTTGATGAGGTGTTTGATGAGACATCTCCTTGATCTGCATAGTAAAGAAAATTCAATGGGAGTTGCTGTTACTAATTATTGTCATAGGGAAAAGTAACTTACTATTTCCTAGTGCCCTCTAGGACAATTACAGTATATCCCTCAGAACAAACTTATACCGAAAACAAATAACCCGCTTCCTAATTAAACTCTCAACTGAAGGAGGGGGTGGAGGAGGGGTCCAGGATAGCTCTCCAGGATGTGAAGTTCACAAGAAAAAATTCAGAATCTTTCTATGCATGATGCCAATTGATTACAATACAAGAACAATGTATATTTAAAAAATGTCATGAGAGGGTCAGGTGGGAAATATGGTCCCCAAGGTGACGTGAACCCGTCTTCACGTCACCGAGGGTACCATAGTTTAACCAAGGACTCGAATGTAGGCATATATTTGGCTTATATCTGTCATCTTGAACTGAAGCCCAAATCTACTCATCTACTTATGATCATCTGCACAGTAGTCATATGGTAAACAGCACACACATTACGAATACAAACAGGTTTGAGATGGGGTGAATAAATAATTGACCATTACCTCGAAAATCAAATATAGCCCTGAATCCAGTAAATGTTTCCGAACCATCCGAGGAGAATACAATTGTCATGTCGCGACTTGATGATGTCAGTTCTCCCGTAGGCACCACACCCCCACAGAAACGTCCGATGTCAAGTGCGAGTTCGTTCGGCCCGTCGTAGACGGTCACCGAATCGTAGCTGCACGTAATGTGAAGCTCGATGTCCATTGCGAAAAATACCAGTACTACGATTTGGCCTCCAGGAGCCTATTATAGAGTAAATATATATGAAAAACATTTGTCATGGAGCATCCTTTTATTTATTATAGTTGGTAGTATAGGATATCCCGTTCATTTTAGCACTTTTTCATTCAATTTCATTATTGTTCACTTCAATTTCGTTTTAAGAATCTTGGAAAGAGCAAATGTCAAAGTAAATTTAGTTATTATTCATTCAAGTTGGTCAATGGTCAATCAATTTGAAGACTTGTCCTTTCATTTTCATCAGATTTCATTCGAATTTGTCTCACTTGACGATCCGCAGCAGAATGTAAAGATCAAACCGTCTTTGTTAATCAGTTTCAAAAATTCGAATTTGTGACAATTATCCATATATCTACTATTTATAAATACGAAACCAGACA
The DNA here is from genome assembly GCA_025617745.1 of Heliocidaris erythrogramma. Lineage (NCBI taxonomy): Eukaryota > Metazoa > Echinodermata > Echinoidea > Camarodonta > Echinometridae > Heliocidaris > Heliocidaris erythrogramma. Next base: position 44,022,355 of record CM046857.1, on the reverse strand, counting down.
CGCAAATATCATCCATCTACCCAAGCACAGAACCATATTATTCCAATATAACATCCGGTACTCCGGACCTAAACTGTGGAACGTTATCCCTGACACAATAAAATACTCCGCATCTCTTGCCAGCTTCTCAAGAAGGATAAAAAAACATTTCAGTTCATCTTACAAATAATATGGTTTAAGATTCTTCCCTACCCCCCATTGGGTCTATTCTCTCCCTCTCTTCTCTCTGCTTCTTCGTGAATACATCTCTTCTCCTTACTCATTTTATGTTGCACCTCCATCCTTCCACCTTTTCCCCTCTTTCTCCCTCTTTTTTATCTCTCTCTTTCCGTTTTTCTTTTTTTCCTCCAATTAAGCTCGGTGGTCTAGGAATGTTATCTTTTTCTTTTTTTGTATGTAGTTATTTTCTTTTTATATATTTATTATGTAATATTATGCATTATGTTACTAAGGGCGCCCTCGCTTCAAGCTTTTGCTTTTAGAGATAAATGCGCTTTCTCTGGAGATAAAGTAAGTGCAGAATTCAGAGAGTTTATTTTAACAACCTCTTGTATAATGTGTGCTTTTTATTTAAGAAGAGGCTTTCCAGCCTGAAGGCATCCAGTTGTTTAATTCAGGCTTTCGTTTCCATGTTTGTGAGATTTAGTGACAATTGCCCACATTTTGTGGTTTGGCTTAGTAACCTTTAATTCAGATCCCATAAAATATACCAGATACATGTACATGATTTAAAAAAGCAAAATTATCTGCGCTCAGTGTATCCGTATTTGTTGAGTTATAATATTGCTTTTCATACCAGGAATTTAATGAAGGAAAATAAGCTTTAAAATCTTTAAGTTTGTAATATTTTGAGAGGTTAAAAATCACAATTTTTGCACACAACTTGGCAATTTTTGTAACCTCTCAACATAATTTCCGTCAATGTACATTTATATTATTTTCAGATATATGACTTTTCATTAGAACAAGGTAGCAATAAGAGAAAGATACAAATTCTGCCAATTTGAAGACTGGTAGAAGCCTCTTCTCACCTGGATATGTGTGACGCACTCCACGCTGACAGGATACTCCGATGGATAGTTGGGTGATGTTACCTCTCTAGGGGCTGTCGTATACATCGCGTTGCAAGTCCCTTTGGTCTCTGAAAATGTAGAAACCAAATATTTAGTTTGGCTACAACCTACGAAACCGACAGTTCACGAGACCGACAATGTCCGTCTGGCGGGCCTTCTGACAACTTTTCTGAAGGTTTTAAGAGACCGACATTGTCTGCCTCGTGTGCTCTCTTTACTGGGATGTCAGGGGCGGCGCGCCAGGGGGGGGGGGCGGGAAGGGGGCACAGTGCCCCCTTCTCGAAGTACTCCAAAAGTGCCCTTCCATAAGTGCCCCCTTTACTATTAAAAGTGCCCCTTTTCCTTTCTTATAAGTGCCCTTTCCCCTCCTGATAAGTGCCCTTTATTTTCTCCTTCAGATAAGTATCCCTTTTCACATCTGATAATTGGCTCATTATCTCTAATAAGTGCTTTCTCCTTGTGAAAAATGCAATTTTAATTCGGATAGGTGCCTATTTATCTTTCTTATAAGTGCCATTTTTCCCTTCTAATAAGTGCCCCTTATCAAATATAATGATTGTCCCCATCTCTCCCTAATATGTGCCCTTTCCCCCCTTGATAAGTGCATTTTTAATTCTAATAGGTGCCCTTTCCCTTCTAATAAGTACCTATTTTCCCCTTCTGATAAGTGGCCATTTCCACCTCTGACAAGCGCCGTTTCCTCGTCTAATAAGTGCCCTTTTATACTTTTCTTACAAAAAGAGGCATATATCTAGCTTCAAAGACTCGGTGCGGCTTTATATAGTAGATGTAACAGGTACCGATATACTACAACTACAATCACTGGTGTAGACAGGGGGCAAAAGGAGACCATGGTCCGCCCCCCCCCCCCAAAAAAAAAAAACAACAAACAAACAAACAAAACAAAACAAAACAAAAACAAAACAAAACAAAAACAAAACAAAAACAAAACAAAAACAAAACAAAAACAAAAAAACAAAACAAAAACAAAAGAAAAAACCTATAAGTCACAGTGCAAACTCCCAAGTCACATACACACACATACACACGCACACCAGTGCTGTAGTCGAGTCCATCCCATCCGAGTCCGAGTCCGAGTCCGAGTCCAAGTCCAAGCCCGAGTCCTGGCATCCGAGTCCCGAGTCTTGGTCATCCAAGTCCGAGTCCATAAGGAAACATCTTAAATTGCAATTTTGTTTTACGTCACATTATTTATGGTAAATGCCTTACTGTGAACTCTCGATAACATAAATAGTTTCTGGTTCATCGAAAACTTCCATTTGTCAGAGAATTTAGTTTATTGTAACTTTTCTTAGTACGAATGCGGACAACTATAAAGGCTTGCTCTCAAATGAGTGATTTGTTGCCGTGACAAGTCGCTTGGTGTTTAAGAAGATTAAGTTCAGTAAGATTTACAGCTATTAACACTAAAAAGTCTGCCAGAAGGTAAGAAAATTGAATTGGAAATGTTAAGATAATGTCTATGGTTAGATTTTCGGTGTTGGTTTGGTGTGCTGGTGGAATTCCACAAGCTTTCTTGACCAAATACTAAACAGTGAACATGCACTCCTTTCGGGCCAAGGTACATGTCTCGTTGATAAATGGTTCATATGTGAACAAGCCTTATCAGGCCACGGTAGTTTGCTTGTATCCACAGACAGTTGACTGTACATATTGTTTATGTGATACCTCAATGAAAGAAAATATACACAAATTAATATTTGTTCATTTCAAGGGCCTGTAATGTAAGTTTTTTAAAACAAAATTTTATCAACATATCAGTTATAAGTAAACAGAACACAAAAATAATAGGTTGAATGCCATTAAAGCCAGATTATAGAAAAGAAAGTTTCCAACTGAAATGGAAAAACAATCATGCCAATAGTTCAGTCTTATCAAATAGCTGATTAAAGTTATACAAAAGTGAATCGTCAAACCCAAATCAAACCCTTTTACATATAATTATATCAGCTAGTTCATTAAACTGGCTTAATGGCTTGTAATACAAGTGCCACATTATCATTCAATTTTGGAAACTGACTACATGACCGATTTAGTTTAAGTCAATTCATGCAGTATAAGCAAACGTGCAGTAGATTTGAGAGAGGGATCATAACATGGTAAGGATATTGGAAAAGCTTTCATTTGACGTACATGTCTAGCTAGGGTCCATTTGGATATTTGCCTTGTTATGACATAGCAGAATCACAAATCTTTAAAATCAAAACGTTCAGAAAATTTGAAATAGACAGCTAATAAAACAATCAACAGGGTTATTATTAGTAAACGAGAGAAAAAAAGGACAGATGCATACAAGTCAAGCAGACCTTTGTACAGTTGGATGAGTACAGTCAGTAAACATGGCAAACCAGAGCGAAGTGCATCACCCTATTGGTCTATGGGGTTGATAGCTCGACTGTAGTAATTACATTTATGTTGTCCCACTCAGGGGTGTCGATCCGCGTTCACCATTGGGGGATGACCGGCGAGGGAGGAAAGCCAGTGGCGTATCTAAGGATTATGGTGCCCGGGGCAAAAAATGAAGTTACGCCCCCCCCCCCCCACGAGTGCCCAAACATATCTACGTTAGCGAGGGAGTAAAGCGACTGAGCGGTAAATGTTTCAGTTTTAACCCTAAAAAACGCAATTTCTTGGGCATTTTACATAGGAAATTTTGCAATTGACCACCGAAATTGAGCAGTAAAGAAGCTCGAATTTTATACATTGCTAAACGGTTTTCTATTCACTCACTTCTAGAATCGGGAGCAAAACTAACGAAAACCCTATGGGCTTGAGAAAGAGTCGAGAAATTCAGCAAGGCTACCTGGAGTTGCGAATTATTCCAAAAGTTGAACCTTTGCAAATGCTGTTTTATACACTTTATCCTTTATTGGGGGCGCAATATTTAGCAGGAGTCGTATGAAACTAATCGTATCCGGACACCTACCCCCTGGACAACCACCCCCCCCGGATAACCACCCCTAGGATAACCACCCTCTATGACAACTACCCCCTATAGGACAACTACCCCCTAGGGCAACCACCCTCTAGGACGACTACCCCCCTAGGACAAGTACCCCCCGGATAACTACCCCCCAGACAACTACCCCCTAGGACAACTACCCCCGTAGTTGTCCTAGGGGGTGGTTGTCCGGGGGGTAGTTGTCCGGGGGTAGTTGTCCAGGGGGTAGTTATCCGGGGGGTACTTGTCCTAGGGGGGTAGTCGTCCTAGAGGGTGGTTGCCCTAGGGGGTAGTTGTCCTAGGGGGTAGTTGTCCTAGAGGGTGGTTATCCTAGGGGTGGTTATCCGGGGGGTGGTTGTCCAGGGGGTAGGAGTCCTAGAACCGAAACTAACATGATATAGTAGTCCAGCAGATTGGTGGAGAAAATCGATGGAATTGTACACTTTTTCATAAGAGCATAAAATTTGGCATGTAGGTAGAGTTTTTTATGCCGAATAATTTTGGATACGGGGCCAGCGAAAATTCGGGCCCTGGGGCCTGTTGTGCCCATTAAAACAAATGGCCCTCTCACTCCATTTTAGGGTCTTTCCCCTTCAAAGTTGATGTAATCAAATCTAGTTTGATATAATGAAATATCATGTAGTATATCCCGGCCTCTAAAATCAGACAAATGCTTTAAGTGCCCATTTTTTAAATAAAGGGGCAGCCTACATGGTTATATCAAAATATTATAAAGTCACTGATTTGTTAAATATAAGTAAAATGCTTCTAATTGTGATCAGTCAACATGACGTCCTTGTAATCAACATCATAGGTGCCACACGTGCCCTTTATAACAAAAAAGGGCCAATAGATGCCCAAATGATTTATTTACAAAATAAGATTTGTAAAAAATATTTGGTTCAAAATTGAAATGGTAGACATTAATTTGGAAATTTGGAAGGTCATATAATAAGCCCACTTGGTTAATCACATGGGCCCATTGATGGGAAATCAAAGACAATTCTTTCCCCTCACAAGGGGCTTGCCTTATAGACCGCTTCTGTAATGTATACAAATTTATGCACATATATTCTCTGAGCACCTGGTGACGAGCTATCCATTAACCTACTTTTTATAAATGAGCCTAAATGCTTGGAATCCAGTTTGCATATATTATTTGTTGCTATGTCCGGCATGCCTCCGTCAAGCTTTCAGGTTGTCAAGAACAACATTTGTTTGAAAGGTATGTAGAAAATTTGCATATATTACCGAATCAGTCTATTCAAAATGGCTTGAATTCAAAAGTGTTTGAATATGCATATTTGCATATAACTTTGAGTTTGGGCTTTAAGGAATAATTATTGGCAAGGCAGTATGTTTTATGCGCAGAATACATCTAGTGTAGGATCACTTCATTTCATGATGGTCGTCATATTCAAAATGACCACTGGTCTGTTTCAAGATGTGGTTATTTGCATTAATTTTATGCTGTGTCTTGAAGCTTATATCTGATAGGTAGAAAGTTATGGATGTTGGAACGTTATTGCCTAAAATAGACATAAGTGAGTTCCATTAGTGTATTTGGTTGAGACACAATAAAACCAAGGGAATCGTATATCTTATAATACTGAATAATTTAACTAGTGAGGAATTTCATTTCCAAGATTGCCATCAAATTGAAAAATACTGCATAAGTGTTGAAATGTAAATTTGCATCTGATAATAATTTGCGTTTTGGCATAAAGCATCAAAATGAAAATAGTTAATATGCTAAAGAATTATGTATTCAGGCTCTCTTTCTTTAAAAAGACATCAACCTTAATGGCAAGTTGCTCTGAAAGAAAGCAGAAATTCATAGAAGTACATTGTTAACAGTTTGAACGAAATCGGACAATATGAAAGCAATATGAAAGTTGTAATCCCTGTACAAATTTGAAATCAAAATTGGCCAAACCGGTAATGTCACTGTGATCTAGCGGTGGACAACTCTCCAAAGTGTTCCAACACACAAAATGACTAATTTTTTTCAAAAGGTTACTAAAAAATATTTCTACTAGTGCCTCGAGCTAAAAGGGGCTTATGAGAAAAAGGAAAATTAATGATGGTGTACGACAAAATCGAGAGTTGACTGGGAATACCTGACAGCTGACTGACCCAACTGCCAATTTGCGATTCAAATAGTGATCTCATTTCTCAAAACTTGATAACTTTCTTATTCTTGGTCCGATTTTTTTTTCAAACCTTCATCATTATGCTTCTTTTTTCTGATTTTACACAGATCAGCTTATTACAAATAGAAAATACAGATATATATTGGCATCTTTATAAACCTTACAATATCTAGGTTGTTTCTTAAGGATATATCAAGTTTGTCTTTTTCAATATAGCCACGAAGATGAAAAAAGAGGAAAGTGCAGTTTTATCACTGAGTTGTTTTGCATCTGATTATAGTTTATTTTGGCATAATAACATTTATTTGTAAAAGAAGAGTATTTTTGCTTCATAAGGGTATTAATGTATATTGTTCATGTATGACTCTTCAATAAGAAGAGAAAAATGTTTTAAATGTTAGATTGATATTTTCTGTTTATAGAAATTTCCAGCATATCAGTACTAAATTCCACACTTTTATACCAAGTTATAAGCTTCCAGATACAACTTTAACTTTAAAGGCCATTAGTCACATCTTAAATCACAACGGAGGCGATTTTGAATGTGACGGACATCTCGATGAAATGAAGTGACCCAACGATTCTGCTTATAATAATCAGCTTGCAAATAACTTTGCTTTAAAGCCCAAACTCAAGTTACATGCAAGTAGGCAATTTAACACTTTAGCAGCTATTTTGAATTTACACAAATAATTTCTTGGTACTACAAAATTTCAATATGGCACGAAAAAGAGACATGATAACGAAGCTTTTCGACCTGCACTCATCAGGTTATCACGCAGGTATATAACAATTACTTGAAATCAACTATATTATACTAGATGAGCCCGGACGCAACCCAGACGCCGTAATTTCAGAACAATCGCAAAGCTTGGACGAACTCCTTTTGTCTGCACAGAAGGGGTTCGTGCGATTGAATGTAGGCGGCTTCCAGAAAGCGTAAATGCGCTGCGCTTCTGATCGTCGGCATAGCTTTGTGCGCAAGCTGGATTGTTCAGCAAATGGAGACCAATACAATCGCTGAATCGCATTTGGCTATCTTTGGTTTGTTAGCGTGTATTTCAGATTTGCAGGCACGGACGGGCTGCGTGCGCTGATTGGTTGTACGGTGCATATAAAAATGGATACCCAACTCTGATAGCCTCTAAATAAAAAGCTATAAACCAATGTGATCTTGAAATCTATTTCTAGGCAAAGAGTAACTTGTTGTCCGTCGAATGATACCTTATTCATGACCTTTCTGCCATGCATGACGGAGCACCAGCGTTTTAAAAAAGTGTCGTCAAAATCTCCTTGTACAAAGTTTGGGCTGATGCAAAGAATGTTGGTCAAGCCATACGAATGTGTTCCTTCAGGCTAAAAATCTTTTAAAAGTTGAATTCTCCTTTGTGCTTCAAAACTAACTTCATTGTTGAAAGCGATCCAGTGTATATAAGCTTTCACATGGCCTTGTTTCAATCCATATGATAATCTCAAGTTATTTTAACAGCCTTCTAACTTCTTGTCTCATGATAACTAAAAGCTCACTGCATTGCACCATTTCACCTGCATAAGGTACATAAGGTGTTTTCCTCGAATAGCGCATGAACTCATAGGTTTGCTGACTTTTAAGACTGCAAAAATACAAGGAAGGATACATGTGTTGAGAATTACCAAAGTAATTGATAGTAGACTTTCATAAAAAAGATAGCTTCCCGAATAAATTAGTCCATTTTGAATGACTCAAAAAGGCTTTCCTTAAAATTAATAAGGGATGCGGATGAAACCGAGATTATGTTAGCATTGCTAAGAAAATCATAAATTATGCTTGTAAAAAGCCTATTCTTGAGTTTGAGTTGCATTAACACCTTTTCTATTCGTATGCACACATTTAGTTGAAATAACTAAGCAATTGCTGGCAAACTAGAATAACATATGCATAAATGGTTTTGATCCAAATTCGTTGCTTCAGCCCAAACTTGGTTTTTGACAATACTTTTTTAAAAGCCTGCTGCGCGGTCATCCGTTGAGCATGGTTATGAATAAGATATCATTTGACAAAATATAAGTTGCTCTTTAATATACAATAGATTTTAAGAGCAAAGAGGTTATAAACTTTTTAATTTGAAGGTACCAAAGTTGGGTATACTTTTTATTGATACGCACTGTATATAGCATGGCCCTTTACTTGAAAAAATGGGCACCTAAAGAATTTGTCTGATTTTAGAGGCCGTGTAATATTACACAATATTTCATCATATCAAACTAGATTTGATTACATCAACTTTGAAGGGAAAGACCCTAAGAGGGCCACTTTTTTTTAATGGGCACAACGGGCCCCAAGGCCCGAATTTTTTTCTTTGCCCCATATCCAGAATTATTTGGCATCAAAAACTCTACCTACATGCCAAATTTCATGCTTTTACGAAAAAGTGCGAGCAAAGCAATTACATCTTTATTTTTTCAAATTTTGAACACTTTAAGCTATTTAAGAACTATATAGGCCTACTGGGGTGCGAAATGACGAGATCCTGAAGGAAATAATTATGCCAGGGAGCAAAGCGACCGAGGTTTGGAAAATTTTCGCATTTCAAACTTTCAAAAACTAGATTTCTAGTGCATTTACCCAGCGGATTTGGGGGCGCATAATGCGTATAAGGATTATGAGATTCTTCATTTGCCCCTTTTTTTTCCTTCTCTCCTTTGCAATTTTTGCGCCCCTCCGAGTGCCGCCCGGGGCTCGTGCCCCCTGCCCCCTAGATACACGAAGCGACCGGGCGGGGGAGGGTGTGGGAGGGGGTATCCCCCTCCCACACCAGGGACTTTTTTCAAAAATCTGTCTATAAAACTTATCTACGCCAATGGACGGAACCCCTCAATTGAGAATAACAATGCGAGCGAACGAATTTTCTTCAATATTTTTGCATTGAAATTATGGAATTTCTTATTTCCTTACTTCTAATCATTAAAGAATGTGATGGTATTTCAAGATAAAAAAATAATGAGTTTGCATGATTATTAGTTTTAACTTAATGTATCATTCTTATTTATTTTATCCAAAAATATTGGGGGGATCGACACCCATGGTCCCACTGTTTTCAAGAAATTGTTTTCACCGCAATTTTCAACGACTAATATGAAACGTAAACTTTTCCAAGCCAAGGCTGTACAACATTAATTAAAACAAATTAATACCTTGGACGAAGTCGATTGACGCTTCGAACCCGCGCCCATTAACCGACCCGTCAGAAGAAAAGGTGACTGTCATATATGGGCCTTGTGATGCCACAAAGCTGGATGGAAATCGACCGCAGAAGTAACCCAACGATAGGAACTGGTCATTTGGTCCGTCATAAAGACCTACCCAGTCATAGCGACAATCGAAGTGGGGTTCGATCTCCATCTCAATGAAAGTGAAGAGTACGGTATAGCCTTCAGGGGCCTGACGATTAAATTGATAAAGTGAATATTTCATCACATTTGGATAAAGGTAAGCACTAGTGGCACCGGGACTTTAAAAATAATTGAAATGATCGTTCAATTGCTCCGGGGTTTATTTCGTAAAGAAAAATATTAGGATAGAGTTGAAATTGGGTTTTAGGTTAGGTTTAGGGATAGGGTTAGGGTTAGGTATGGGTGCTATTTGAAATACAATAAAGTATTGTATCAATTGCATATATATATATCCTTTTCAAACTATTTGGAACACAAAAATACTTTGCCATGATTAATGAACTCAAAACGAGAGACGTTATGATATGTTCTAATAAAATTTTTAAATTAATATTCCCCTGATGTAGCTTACGAAAGGAACATTTTTTTTACTACCTGTATCAACATAGAGCATCTTGTATTATCTGGATAGTTCGACGGATAACCAGGTGACGTCACTACTCGTGGCGCTTCGGATATCGTCATGTTACAAGTACCAACTGCAATATGAACATAAGAAAAGATTAGTTTTATAGGACTACAGTACTACACATAAAAATTTTCCGAAGATTTATCATTAGATCTTGATCTCTTGTATTTCATTTTACCCTTATGGTTATTTTTGTGTCCATGCAATCAGAGTCACCCCTGCATGCTTTTCGCAGTTACCCGTGACAGTGAATACAGAATTTGGCTGGTGAAATCAGATTTGAAGTGGTTATCTTTCATTTGCTTTTTAACTTCTAATTTTCATCAGTTACATGTAGATCATTTGTATTGATCTAAAAATAATGGTGAATTATTGATATCCCAAATGAATGATCCCATTTCATACTAAATCCTAAAATAAAATTTACATCTCGAATGTATCCGTTAATTCATGACGAGGTATTATCAGCGATTCACAATCAATTACAAAGGGTAAAATTACTATATTTTGACAAAAAAGGAGCTAGACATGAACAGTTTTACGAGTAGTTTTTGGAAAATGCGAATTTTTGTAGGCTTAGAATAAGGCATATCGATACAGATCTTACCTTTAGCATTATACTGAGCTTCTGACACATCTGAAATGGACAAAAAAGATAAAACGAAAAAAGACCAGCAGAAAACGGCCATGTTGCAGCGTAATGTGAGATATGAGCGGTACGATCAGCTCGATCTCTGTCCTCGCCTACAAAACGACTCCGACGGACGCGCGGTTCGAAACTGAGCCACGCCTTTCGGATGGAGACGTTTAAGTTCAGTCCCAGATCTATGTAAATGATTAGGGGGTGTTTCATAAAGCTGTTCGTAAGTTACGCACGACTTTACGCACGACTGGTGATCAGTTCTTGTGCTAAATGATTGAGAATCTGATTAGTATAGCACCCAAGAACATGTTCCAGTCGTTCGTAAAGTCATTCGTAACTTTTCGAACAGCTTTATGAAACACCCCCTGATTTGATTAATACGCCCTACACTCTATAAGAAATCAATCACACACGAACATGAGACAATAAAAATAGTTCTTAGTTCATCTGTTCCATAAAGCTGCCTATCTACAAAACGATACTCGCGTCGCCTATTATCACAAATTGATAGAGTACATCAATTTCACTGTCGCCTGTGGCTAACATTATTACATCGGAATGGGCACTCTGATAATTTCACTTTTACCATGTTTACGGACGCCTTGCTTCCATGTCACGATTAACTAAACAAAGTACTTCTCTTTCGCTTGAACCGAAATCACTTCTATAAACTTCAGCCATCACAATATGAATTCAGAAGAAAGAGAGAAAGAGAGAGAGAGAGAGAGAGAGAGAGAGAGAGAGAGAGGGGGGGGGGGGGGGGGGGAGGGGGAGGGGGAGGGAGGGTGGTAGGTAAATCCCTAGAATAGTCAAAGTTTCCCCGTTCATTATTTTACAAATATCATTCAATGTTATGCATTATACTAGCAGGATTTGATGCAAGACGGGAGCTGACTTAACGCCATTTTAGATGAACATCACTCTCTTTCTTCTCTTTTTCTCGCTGTCTCACCCTCTCATCCATACACACATACGCACTCTCTCTCTCTCTCTCCAACACTCTCCCTCATGCACCCATTCTTTTATCCTTAAAGGTCCCCAGAAATCCAAATGCAAGTTGATTTCTGTTGGTGTGCTGGGATGCATACAACTCATATTTTGTTATTAAAACATCTAAATATGTTTCGTAGATTTTGGAATATTTTTTGAAATATTTTTTTCCAACCTCTTAAGCTCCACCAAAAAAAAATAGCTCCAGATCTTATTCCTGAGATGACATCATCTGTCAATCATTAAGTAAGCTAAGGAGAGAAACTGGTATGTAGCTTTGCCAGAGATAACCATCTGTTCTAATAGACCATACAATGCCTACATAGGAGTTGCTATGCCAGACATGCTGTAGCATCACCACGAAAAGAAGGGTAATGAGGAGGTATTGTTTGAAAGCATGCAATTCTATTGTGAGCATGTGCTGAGCTGGGGGAAGTTACATTCCACTCTGTATTGTAGAATGTTAGTATGGCTGACTGACAGATGATGTTATCTCAGGAATAAGATCTGGAGCTTTTTTTAGGGTGGAGCTTATAAAGAGGTTGGGAAAAAATATTTTAAAAAATATTTAAAAATCTATGAAACATCTTTAGATGTTTTAATAACAAAATATGAGTTGTATGCATGCCCGCACATCATCAGAAATTAACTTGCATTTGGATTTCTGGGGACCTTTAACATCGGGTGAATGAAATGGGATGGCTTGAGAAGTCATTTTAGTCTGGAATAAATGACAAAGTGGAAAACCGTCAATACACGTATCCTAATTGACAATGAGACGCGCCTCATGCAGAAAATAGAAAAGCTCAAAGTGCTGGTCGATTTCAAATCATTGAAGCTGTTTTATCAAAAACACGCTTGACCTGGTTTGACCCGGCTTATGTAAATATTGGCATACTTCAATGTTATATACGACTCCATTAATTGCTACTTTGCCCCATTTACACTTGTCTGCATTTTGGTCCCGCGCTGATTCAAATTACTTTCATGATAGCTTGGTTGGTGTCCGGTATTACATTAGTGTCAAAAGATGAATCATTTTCATTTAGCTCTTTATCTAGCGTAGACATCAATTACACTCCCACCAATGTGGCATTTTAGATATTAAGACTTATTTGCTGTAATTCCTTAATTTATTTCTTAGAACCATTTTAGATCGGTGTATTACCTACATAACTTGTGAAAAAGCGCCGGAAATCGCCTTCCTGGCCTAATTTGTTTTAAAAGCCTTATAGATAGTTCTGTCTCTGACATTGATATTGGTAAAAAGCTGTTTTCTTCGTGCATATATCATTTAGGAGCTTCAACCCTTCCTAGAACTTTGAAATACAGTTGAGGATTTTTCATAACAGGCTCCAAAGAATAAAAAAAAGTGATAACCTGTCTTGATTGTATACGGTGCCTTATTGTAATTATTTATTAATTAATTTTTTTCTTGGGGGTCAGTACTTGCAGTGGAAACTCAGTTTAATTTTGAAGAAATAAAAAAGGGTTTTGATATCGAAAAGTTGCAAATATTAATGTTATATTATAAATTTGTTGCTGCCTTTTGGGGCTAAAGAAATCTTTTTTTATCATAGTCAGTTTTTTTAAAACTGACTATCAATTAAGTGATAGAACGCCTCGTTGACTTTTAGTGACGGTTCGGTGAAAATTATTGGAATAAAAGGCCATCTCACTGAAAGGCCTCACGGCAATCTATATACGTGACCTACTATATTCAGCATTTCTTTTGTTGTTTTTTGTTTAATATTTGCCATTTGCGATTAATGTCACGTTCCAAGTAGAAGGTGCTTTAACATTAAGGTGACTTAACGCCTTTTAAGATGAACCTCTCTCTCTCTCTCTCTCTCTTTCTTGCTGTCTCCATCCCTATCCTTCCTCTTACCCCACCTGTCTCACCCTCTCATTCATATACATACACGCACTCTCTCCCTCTATCTCACCGCACACAGACTCTCTATCTCTCTCTTTCTCTCTCTCTTCTCTCTCTCTCTCTTGCTGTCTCCGGTACCCCACCTGTCTCACCCTCTCATCCATATACATACACGCACTCTCTCCCTCTATCTCACCCCACACAGACTCTCTTTCTCTCTCTCTTCTCTCTTTCTTGCTGTCTCCATACTTCTTACCCCACCTGTTTCACCCTCTCATCCACACACACACACACATACTCACACAGCTATACTTGTGTGTCTTTCCCTTTGTTCTCTCTATTGTTCAAATAGCCCACAAGCAGCAAAAAAGCCACACAAGCCTGACGGAATAAAGGCATCTACTGTGTTTGATTGTCCAATTAGTCACACAAATATACCTCTGTTGGTACACACGCACGCACTCTCTCTCTCTATCTCATCCCCCACACAGACACAGAAATACATACATGCCTGATGACAAACTACCTCCTCTTGTGGACAGATGTTATTTAGCCCTTAAGCAACATACGGTTAAAAGTCTTCTCATAAAAAATTGACGCTCACAGCATTGCATGCGTTCGTTGAAGTTTGAAGAATAATCATAGATCTATTCCTCCGACGGACATGATTCTTGTTTGGTATACATCCGAGGTAGCTTTCTCTAGTGTTAAGACTGTATGTTTAAACATTGGATAGAGGACAACCACACACAATTACGTTTATGCAAACCCGCATGCCTGTGTTACATTTGTAATGATGTCCTCATATGTTTATGCAAACAAGTTCTGCTATATGCAAAGTAATGTACTCAAACGTTTATGCAAACCTGATTTGTGTTGCATTTGCAATATGTCCTCTTACGTTTATGTAAACCTTGTCTGTGTTACCTTTGCAATATGTCCTCATATGTTAATGCAAACCTCATCTGTCTTACTTTTGCAATATAAGTCCTCACACGTACGTTTATGCCAACCTGGTCTGTCTGTGTTACCTTTGCAGATGTCCTCATTCGTTTATGTAAACCTGGTATGTGTTACCTTTTCAGGTGTCCTCATACGTTTATGCAAACCTGGTCTGTACGTGTTACTTTTGCACATGTCCTCATATGTTAATATGCAAACCTGGTCTGCGTTACTTTTAAAACGCAATGTCCTCATATGTTTATGCAAACAAGTTCTTCGTTACCTTTAATATGTAATGTCCTCATACGTTTTATGCAAACCTGGTCTGTGTTACCTTTGTAATATGTCCTCATACGTTTATGCAACCTGATCTGTGTTACCTTTGCAATATGTCCTCATACGTTTATGCAACCTGATCTGTGTTACCTTTGTAATATGTCCTCATACGTTTATGCAAACTGGTCTGTGTTACCTTCTTGTATAATGATGTTCAGAAGGATAAATAAAACGCCAGGCATACAAAGGTTTTCAAATATATAATGCTATTATTAAGATGTCTATGACTGAATACTCCCATTTACGAAAGCGTATGGCCATACGCTTTAGTCTAACACTGAGTCTATGGGGGAAAATGAGTCTGGCATTTCCAGTCACTTGCATATGTCTTTTGTGAAGGATATGATGATTTTGAAGTGCTCCCCCCCCCCCCCCCCCGGCTTCATTTTCACACAATATTACATACACTGATAGCATGTAAGGCCAGGCAGCTCAGATTTTATCAAGCCTCTAGAAAGTTACCAAATCACTTTAATATGCAAACCTGGTCTACGTTACTTTTAAAATTTAATGTCCCCATATGTTTATGCAAACAATTTCTTCGTTACCTTTACAATGTAATGTCCTCATACGTTTACGCAAACCTGGTCTGTGATACCTTTGCAATGTAATGTCCTTGTACGCGTTTATGCAAACCTGGTATGTGTAACTTTTGCAGTGTAATGTCCTCATAAATCATGTTTATGCAAACAACTTCTGCTTTACCTATATGCAATGTAATGTCATCATACGTTTATGCAAACCTGATCTGTGTTACTTTTGCAATGTAATGTCCTTACATGTACGTTTATGCAAGCCATGGTCTGTGTTACCTTTGCAATGTAATGTCATACGTTTATGCAAACCTGTTCTGTGTTACATTTGCAATGCAATATCCTCATACGGTTTATGTTACAGTTGCAGTGTAAAGTCCTCATATATTTTTAAGCAAACATGGGGCCTGTAACATAAAGAGATACAATCAATCTTACGATCAATTGTAACTCTTCAATACATGGTTTGCCATAGACTTACGATTGATATCAATCTTTATGTGACAGGCCCATGGTCTGTGTTACATTGGAGGCGTAGCTATGTCTTTATATGCAAACATGTTCTGCATCTGTATTTATTGACTTTAAACCGATAGGTTATAGGTTTTTTTTAAGTTGACTGCCAGAACATTACCATAATATTGTAATGTAATTAACTCTCACAGCATTTAAAGGGATACTCAGCCGCAGATTGTGGGCATTTTTATGCCGCGAGAGGGCACTGTGAGCGTTACCTGATCATGCCGTTGCCCCGCGGGGTGCAAACTTCGGCCAGACTGGTCGCCGCACAACATGCACGCTGCGCCTGAGCTTGAGCTCTCGTGTGAGATTCGTTCGGCTTCGTGCAATCCGAAATGTAATCCCAGCAGTCCGACGGACGCGGTCGACGCACAAACTTTGTGTACGAGTGAACGGGGTTTACGCAATCCTGACTTTCCCCATGGCCGCCTAGTGGCGTATCCCTTTAAGAAGTATCTGGAAACGGGGTATTTAAACCTCGCTAGTCATAAGGACCGCTATTCATAAGGACCACTTATTCATAAGGACCGCTATCCATAACGCGTGACTAAATGAATAGCGGTTTTGTATGACTAGCGGCCCTTCTAAATAGTGATCAAACCATAGACAAATTACTTCGCTATTCATAAGGACCTCCATAAGGACCACTATTCATAACTATTCATAATGACCGTTATTCATAACGCGTGTTAAATGAATAGCGGTTTTGTAAGAATAGCGGCCCTTATGAATAGCGATCGGACCCCTCTGGAAACATGCATCTTTTCTAATCCCCCTATTATTCCTCGTTGTTATTCTCATTGTACTGTGTTTCTTTGTATATGTGTACCATGCGCTTTGTATCTTTTGAAAAGGTGCTTTATGAATGAACATTTATTATTATCATTATTAATCATTGTTATTATTACTCGCGAAAGGCCCCCGTAGGCGGCCTTTTCGCGGCTTTGATGAAAAGATCACAGGCCTACCTACCATTCTGAATTTGGTGGGGGCGTTGAAAGGACTACTTCAGACAATTTTGGATTGAAAAAAAGTGACAGAGGTGATCATAAACATAATACACATATAAATGCATGAGAGAGTTTGATGTTGGATCAATATTTTCATAAAAAGAGGTCTATATATACAGTTAACAGCATAATTATTCATACCCCTTGTTATTGAAGTCTTATGTGTTTGTCTTTAAATATGAAAGGTTGACTAGTGGAATTTCGTGAATTGTTTTATGTTATATAATATTATTCATAAAATTCTTTGTCACATGATCAAGTACATGTACATAAACCAGGACTAGGCTAACCAATTTTTAATGAAAAACAAAATTGAAAAAAAAATCAAATCTTGGTAAGGGTATGAATAATTTGTTGTTAACTGTATATGTGTGTGTGTGTGTGCGTTTGTTTAGCATTATGTCCGAGGACATTTTCGGACAGAGAACAAAAAAAAAATCATGACAACAATGGTCCTCGGAAGCCGGACAATAGTCCTCGAACGTCGAACAATGAATTTGTGCTTTATTCCGTCGACTGTCCGAGGACGAGTAACAATAGAGGAACAATAGTTGTCCTCGGAAGTAAAGCCATGTAAACGCGTGTGTGTCGGTACGTGTGAAAGTGTTTCTCTGTGTGTCACTGCGTGTAGGTGTGTTTATGCCTGTGTGTGCCTTTTCATCACCTTAAAAAAATTAAAACTTAAACAAATCTTTGAATAGAAAATTATGAATAACACTCAAAGTTCAAAACAAAGAAAAAAAATAATGTATTTACATTGTTTTACTTTCTTTTTGTCATTTTTTATCAGAACTAAAAAAAAAAAAATCGCCAACCATGCCTTAACAGCAACACACACGCACATACACACACCCCCACGCACACCCACCCTCACACACACACACACACTCTCTCTCTCTCTCTCTCTCTCACCAACACTCTCCTTCATGCACCCCTTCTTTCATCCTTTAAGGTATTGTGCAGTATAGTTTTAGCAAAAAGAAAATTGCCATGAAACTGATTAAAAAATAGTCTCATATTGTCCGGCTTGCATAAAAAAGATACATACATGTACGTGAGATGATATGGTATTCCACTAATGATTTCTGGTGACTTTTAGTAAAGAATATAATTGAAATGATCACATATTAACCGTTACCTTCTGCGCTACGCTAGGGCAACTCACGCCGACCGTTCCCCGCACAGCGGTGCACAGCGTTTTTTATAATGCACATGTCGCGTAAACAGAAATCTCATTGGTTTTACACGTGTTTGAGTAGTTAAATTTCCAAAGCGCCCTCTTTCCCACTACTGAACACTATCTTTAACATCGGGTGAATGAAATGGGATGACATGAGAAGTCATTTTAGTCTGGGATAAATGACTATAAGTGGAAAACCATCAATACACGTATCCTAATTGACAAAGAGTAGCGCCTCGTGCAGAAAATATAAAATGCTCAAAGTGCTGGTCGATTTCAAATCATTGAAGCTGCTTTATCAAAAACACGCTTGGCCTGGGTTATGCACATACATGTATATGTCTCGGTCAAAATAGATTCAAATTACTTGCATGATAGCCGAATAATTTTCATTTATCTCTTTATCTAGCGTAGACATCAATTACACTCCCACTAAACATGTGGCATGTTAGATATTAAGACTTATTTGCTGCATTTCCGTTAATCTATTTCTTAGAACCTTCCATTATAGATCGGTGAATTACCTACAATCCTACATAACTTGTGAAAAAGTGCCGGAAATCGCCTTCCTAGCCTATTTTGTTTTAAAAGCCTTATAGATAGTATCACTGACACTGATATTGATAAAAAGCAGTTTTCTTCGTGCATGTATCATTTAGGAGCTTCAACCCTTCCTAGAACTTTGAAATACATTTGAGGATTTTTCATAAAAGAATAAAAAAAGTGACAACCTGTCCTGATTATATGCGGTGCCTTATTTTAATTAATTATTTTTTTATTTTTTTCCGGGGGGGGGGGGGTGGGTCAGGACTCATTGCAATGCAAACTCAGTTAATTTTTATTTTGAAGAAACAAGAAAGTTTTGATATCAACGAACTGCAAATATTAATGTTACGTGATAAATTTGTTGCTGTCTTTAGGGGCTTAAGAAATCTTTCTTTTCACAGTCAGTTTTTATTCTTTACTCTTTAAGTGGTAGAACGGCTCGTTGTCTTTTAGTGAGGGTTCGGTAGAAAACTAATGTAGCGAAAATAAAAGGCTATCTCACTAAAAGGTATCACGACAATATACGTGACCTACTATATTCAGAATTTCTTTTGCTGTTATTGTTGTTTTTTTTTTTTTTTTAATATTCGCCATTTGCAATTAATGTCATGATCCAAGTAGAAGGTGCTTTAGCCCGCATTTGCTAGTCAGAAAATAATAGGCATCCGCGTTAAATGTGTGCCATAAAAGAAACTGCTTGATTTCTTACCTTCTTTCTGCTTTGATCCTCTCTTTGTCAATTCGCACCCATTTATTTGCTGCTTTTTTTCACTTCGCTTTTCTGTCTGGTTGATCATTTTGCATTAATTACCTCCCGTTCCACTCATCCAAGAGAGATTGAGATTGAGAGAGAGAGAGAGAGAGAGAGAGGGGAAGAGTGAGTGCAAGAGGATAGGGAAGGGGAGTGAATAGAAGGAATTTCTTTGCCCCCCCCCCTCCCGTCTTCATACGCCACTGTCCTAATTGAACCAGTTGTGAAAGAATGTTCAATTATAAATATTATTCAACACTTTGTATTACAAAACAAGCTTCACATGCTAACGTGTTTACAAATGTATTTTAATAAAAAAATCGTACTCTTTGAAACAAAACACAATGTCATCTTTTGAAATAATTTTAAATATATAGTACTCTCTCTTTACCTCACTATCCACCCCCCCCCCCCTCTTTCTTTGGTCCTAATTTAAGCCAATAAAATATGTATATTTTATATACAAAATATTTTATATTGCGATAGGAAGATGAGTTTAAGACCTTTCAGTACTCGGCTCGTGTAGAGACCTCAGGCTACCATTATGTAAATCACTCTAGCTCAATGCCGGCCAGAGGGGGTTTCAGAGTAAAGAGAAGCACTGGTCAATCATTTCGATTTAAAGGCGAGGTGACTTTTAGATCGAATCACCCTACTCGGTCATTCGTAGTTGGGAAGCTCTGGCACAGCAGTCGAATGTAAGAAATTAAGAAGAAAAAACTGTTGGTAGCCGTCTATGCGCTCACCATTCACCATGGCCGTTCTGTGTAGCCTTTTCATGGTTCTATTTTCCATCTTCATAAGTGAAGCAGCTAAAGGTAAGTTTCTTTTTTTTTCAAATTAATTATGCCTTCCAATTTCAGGATAGAAAATCGGCTGAGAACTACACTGTTAAAAAATATGTGGGTATTTTTACAGGAAATTTCCTGGCAGTCGAAACACCAGGAGTGCACGTTATTTTACAGCCTCATGTAAAAAGTATTTCCGTTTTTTTAACAGGAAAGAGACTGTAAATTTAAAATAATTTGTAGTCAGTCTCAAGGAAATCCAGAAAGTCTGTAGTTTTACAGTTATTAGTGTATAGCCATGCTTTATGTTATCCTATTCTCTACCTTAATCTATCCTATCCTAAACATATCCTATCTAGTTAATTGTGTGTGTGTGTGTGTGTAATTGGGTTTTTACAGACGTGTATCAATCAGATATGATTATTTACGTCTGGGACCGACCTTTAACGTCACCATCCGAATAACTTCCACTGGTAGCTGGATTACAGGCGCACGCCACAACGCCCAGTTCAATTTAATCTTTTATATGCACCTTATAGTTTTTTTATTCCTTTTGTGACAGTTACTAAATCGGGCAACCCCAAACCATACGCTTACTAAAAATCATGAATATTCATATAAGTGTTTTCCCACATATTTGGTAATTTAACAGGGTAACTTGTTAAAATATGAGAAAATGTTTTTTTAACGGTGTTTTTTATCGGGCGATTGAAAATAAATGCTGATTTCCGGTAAACCAACAAACTTGCTGTTGTTTTACAGGAAAAAGCCTGTAAAATTGAAATGACGGCAATAACTTGTAATTTCAAGGGCCAGGAAACCTGTAGTTTTACAGTTATTTTTTACAGTGTATAGAGGCGTTGATTTTGTGTTTAAGTGTGAATTAACGACCTTGTTGCTCTTAGCATTCGCACATTCCTCTTTCCATGCGCCAATGTTACCTAGAAACTATTCATAATGGAAACATTTTCATAAAGCTCGTTCGGTTTTGGTCAGACTATTCATTAATCGTCTAAAACCATTGATGTCGTTGTATGTACAAGATAGGAAAATGCTTAGGGGATAATGAAATATTGCTGTGATTGAGCTATTCACAATGCAAGTTAACGTAATCAAACAAAAGTTAACAAAAGAGATTCTGTATACTGGTGGAGATCCAAAGTTTAAAGGTAATATAAGAAAGAAGATGGATGGAAAGAAGGTATTATATTATTTTGAATATTTTGCCAGAAAGGGTCTCTTTTCACAATGTACCAGGCTATTTGGTAACACGAAAACGCGAAAAGAGGGGAGAAAGGGGTAGAGCGAGAGAGAGAGAGAGAGAGAGAGAGAGAGACAGAGACAGACAGACAGAGACAGAGACATAGAGAGAGAGAGAGAGAGACAGGGATGGCGAGAGAGAAGGAGAGGGAGGGGGGAGAAGATAAAGAAGAAGAATAATAATAAGATGTTGTTGTAGTAGTAGAAGTAGTAGTATAGCAGTAGTAGTAGTAGTAGTAGTAGTAGTAGTAGTTGTAGTATTAGTAGAAGTGGTAGTAGTAGAACAAGAAGAAGTATAAGAAGTAGTTGTGGTAGTAGAAGAAGAAGAAAACGAAGGAGAAGAAGAAGAAGAAGAAGAAGAAGAAGAAGATAATCATTAATTTCCTTAGTGCCGGACCCCAGACCTTGCTCCTTCTCATTTTGTCTAACTGTAAGACCACGCTCCGTATCATTTTCAAACCAATTGATATGCAAATGTAATGAGTGAAACTGCCCCAAATGAAAATCTATAGAAATCGAATGGTCATGGAAGTAATTTCATCAAATTTGAAGTGTGGTATAAGCTATAAGGCTTATAGATGAAAAATTAATCTGCACACCTAAACGGAGGAGGCCTAGTTCAGTGCTGCATTAATTCATTGAAAATTTAATTTGGTTTTGTAATTTTAATTTGGCTGAATTCAATTGCGATATGAAAAAATACACTTAAAAAAAATCCGTGTAATGTTTGACGACAATAATGAAATTATATCGCATATATATATATCCAGTAAATTAAAGTCGATTCATAAAAAACAACAAACAAAAACAAAAACATCACAAAACAAAACAAAAAGAACAGACAGAAAAGCACAGGACTGTTTTTAAGCTTTTAAGCCTCATAACCCGATTTTGTATGCCACACATGCATTGTTTTATAATGACATAATTTGAATTTGAACTCTCGAACTGTCGTTTGAAAAGCAAGGAAATTAGTACTTCGATAATTGTAATTACTCCCAGATATACACTAAAGGAAAAAAGAAACTTATAAAAGTTCAAGAGATCACCAAATTAAATTCTCTGCATGGAAATGTACCAAATTTGGATATAATGTTGATTCAATGCATGGCTTTAAATGACAGTCAATAACAAAAAGTTTTCTTCAATGCCACAAAAGAAATGTGCACTGAAACAAAGGACTCTCTAATCCCAAAGTCACAAAGATAAACTGCAGCCTTGTACACCATATGCATGTCAATGAATGAAACAAAAGAATTTCAAAAGGGATTTGCAAGTTCATATCCAAACAGATTAATAGCCAGTATGTCCACCTCTAGCTTGCTGGCAAGCTGTACACCGTCTTCGCATGCTTCCGATCAGATTCGCGATGGTAGCCTGGGGAACATTGTTCCATTCCTCTTGCAGTGCTGCAATGAGCGTCTCCCTATTGATGGGTTGATTGTCACGCCTTGACACACGTCGACCAAGCTCTTCCCAGAGATGTTCAATTGGGGAAAGGTCTGGTGAACGGGCGAACCATGGCAGAACATCAATATCCTCTTGCTCGAGGGGTGCAAATCCCTTTTGAAATTCTTTTGTTTCATTCATTGACATGCATATGGTGTACAAGACTGCAGTTTATCTTTGTGACTTTGGGATTAGAGAGTCCTTTGTTTCAGTGCACATTTCTTTTGTGGCATTGAAGAAAACTTTTTGTTATTGACTGTCATTTAAAGCCATGCATTGAATCAACATTATATCCAAATTTGGTACATTTCCATGCAGAGAATTTAATTTGGTGATCTCTTGAACTTTTATAAGTTTCTTTTTTCCTTTAGTGTATATTTGAAATAAGATATCGTTTCATTTCAATTACAAATTGTTCATCAGAGTAATCATGGGATTGGCGAAAATAAATTGAAATATTCCGCTACTCAACTTGATGGCATATGCTCACATTATCGATTCCGTATTTCATGAATATTTGATGTAATTATCATCCATCGGTTACCCCCAACCCCCCCCCCCCCCAGAAAAAAAGTGATGTGATTATATATTCGGCTTCATTTATATTCGTGACAAAGGTCTTCAATACAAGGACGTTAACAATAAGGTCTAATTGAGTTGTCCGTTTCCAATTATTCTTATCTTTGCTCTTTTGAAATGAAATTGCACTGTTGTAGGAAAATGTCTAAGAACAAGAAAATTGAGATGAACATTAGCTGAAAAGCAAGTACACACTGGTAAAGCACAGTTGCATATATTTCACTGAGGAAATCCAAGGTAAATAGTCCTTGTTCGGGTTAGGCATGTTAAGGGGAGGAGTAGGGGGGGGGGGGGTGACAGATGTGACAGCATCCAATATTCCTAATAATTAGAACCAAAAATAACTAGTATACAAAAAACAGAAACTTAGTGACAAAATGAATTATGCATATCACTTTCAAAATACATGTATTTGTCTTCATTTTTCAGTGAATACATGTAATATGACATACAGGGATGAATCTGGTACAGTGACGTCACCCGGTTATCCGTCGAACTACCCAGATAGCATGAAGTGCTCTCTAGTAATTCAGGTATTATTATGCTTAGATATATTTATTTAAATATTATATGATTTCTTTGTTAAGCACAGAATATTGATTCGTATTCATGCAGTTTAATGAATATAATAAAACACATTAAAAACATGTACATTTTAGGTTGGAATTCGAACAGGCTGTAAAGAATATCGATATCCTTGCAAAGCGTTTGATTTTATTCGATTTGAATTAACAGGGAGTAAAAGAGGGAGAACAAGAATAAGAAAAAGGGAAAGAAAAATAAGAAAAACAATTAGAAGGACAAAAAAAGAAGTCAGCAACATGATGATGATGATGCAAATTATAAACCACAGGTTAAGAAACCATGCCTTATATATATATAGGATCAAGGGGCCGGGGAGGATCAGAGAGAATTTTGGAGTAAGAAGAAACTTCATAACGCTAACGACCTTTCTTTTATTTTGCTTGTTAGAATATTGTGCCCCTTCCCTCAAAACATCCTGGTTCCGCCACTGTATAGGATAACTACCCCCGAGAACAATTACCCCACTCTTAACATAATCACCCCAGCTAACCTGAGGAAATGATGTTAGTTTTCAGAAGATAAATTTTGTCAAACAAATCAAGCTATATTGTTCAAGTTATGAAATCTCCTCGTCATATTTCTTAGGCACCCCAAGGTAAAACTGTACGCTTTAGAGTTATCGAGATGCGTATCGAATACCACGTCGCTTGTCGCTATGATTGGATCGGTCTTTACGACGGACCAGACGAGTTCTTTTCGTCGTTAGGATACATCTGCGGTGTCGATTTTTCCAGTCAGGTGACCTCGACTGGCTCTCATATGACGGTCATCTTTTCTTCAGACGAATCCATCAATGACCGCGGTATCCAAGCTTCGGTTGAATTCGTCGAAGGTAACTTACTGTTTATATACGTCAAAAGACATTTTAAAAACTACCGTAACGGTTAAAGATTATTTATGTGAGGAGACTTTCGAATTTTCGATCTTTGAATATTGATCCTCATCTGAAACTGAAACTTTAATGTTATTAAAATGTCTCTATTTTGAGTTGTTTTTTTTTCTCACTATAAAAATAGAATCATGTCGAATTTCTATGCCGAACTATGGATTCAAGATGAATTAGATTACAAGAGATACGAGTTTCGCTGTGTTTGTAAGAATCAAGGTTTCTTATGACTATAAGTCTTTTAAATTTTTCCTTTTTTGTGAGTTTGCAGTGCACCCTATCATTTCGTTTGGAAGAAACTTTACTGTCTTCATTAGATATGAACATAGAGCATGTACAGCGGTACATTTTGGAATAACATGCATTTTCCATACACTCTAGCCCGAGTCATCTCGGTATTAGTATCCAATGGTTTACATTTATAATTTTGGTTATGTGAGGGATTCATATGTAAATGTGAAATTAAAAGTCACATTTATTTACATAGGCATATGAGGCAGGGGAGGGGGATATTGAAAGTGCCACTATACCACCTCATATTCGGGCAGCGAAGTGCCAGAATATCCTCATACTTGGGTAGTATCATGCACGATTATGTAATTTATGTGCATTTTCACTACAAAGAGTGTCAACAATTTTGCTCTCTCGCTCGCAAACTTTAGAAACTGGAGACTTGATATTCGTGCAAAAAGCGTCAGTCCCCCTTGCGAAAATGTACGCCTATGTTTATTTATTTCTTATGATCCTCATAAATTTCACATCTTGCAAGCTTGATTTTTTTTCTTTTTTAGAAGATGATCATACCAAATATGCCTTCTATATGCCCAGCGTAATGTGGGGACAAGGTTTATTCAGTTCTCTACACTTTTTCAGCGGTAACTACAGAAGAAAGCTGCAACTCGGTTCAAGTACGTACGACATCCCCAGGAGAGATCACTTCCCCCAATTATCCATCCCAGTATCCTAATGGTGTGCACTGTGTTACACGTATACAGGTGAGGAGAAACTTATTTAATTTTTTTTTTGTGCTTAATTGCGGCTATTTGATCTTTCATTGGTTCCGTAAACGTACCAAGGTATCGAAACAAAACAAAACAAACAAACAGACGAAATGTTTCTTGTTAACCTTCCAATTTTCTTTAAAAACATTAATGGATTGCATAAGTTAGACTTCATTTACACATGAAAGTGATAGCTTTTGTGTATAGGCCTGAAATACTTCCCTGAATTCGACTGAAAATACAGTTCGCATGTAGCAACTCAGCTCTTCTTAAATTCAGAAATCTATTTTCATTGCCTTCATCTGAATGACATTCTAAGGGGAAACATGCAACGTCCCGACAACAAGTGTTTGGATATGCCACTGTCTATATCATATTTTTCTTTACTGCAAGCTCAATTCTGGCCAAGCAAATCGTCAAAATTTCCGTCTCTTTTAGCGAGGATTTACTAAATAAAGTGGAATTTCACTATGTCTGCAATATAGGGAGCTTCTCTTTCTCGATTGGTAATGTTACCCAACATCATAAGACAATGCGTACAATCAACATTATAATGAAGTATTACGTAATCCGAACATCATTTCTTTGGGATATATAATATGGTATTGAAATTTCCCTTGAGGTGATTTCCCGAAAGTCTTTGCGACCGTCTTCGTAATAAAAAACAAAAAAGTTTCCCCCATGCTGGGATAAGTTTTTACAGCATTATGGTGTATATGTTGTTACATATGAAATACGTGTAGCACAGATATGGTATTTTCTTTGCTTTATAAGATATATGTTGACTGTTCGTGCATTCTTGTACAACTTAACATTGATCTGAGTGTGTCCTTGCAATGAGCTTCAAAAGCTAGCTCCTTGGTCTGTTTGTGCGTGTGCGTGGGGGTATGAATATATTATATATTTGACATCTCGTATATTTACCCGTATAACAACTGGACTCGGTCTCCCCTTTTTGTTTTTCTTTTTCTTTGCCAGGCGCCAGAGGGCATGATAGTAACGCTGGTATTTGTCGACATAGACATTGAGCCTCACAGTTCCTGCTACTACGATCGGGTAATCGTCTACGATGGACGGGACGGTCTCACGCCTGAATTCGGACACTTCTGCGGCGACGTGGTACCTGAGGAAGAACTGATGTCAACGACAAGGAACATGACAGTCGTATTCGTTTCAGACAATTCGGTAGCCGGTGCTGGTTTTAAGGCTTCCTTTGAGTTCATCGGTATGTCAATCTCCTTGAATAGGACGTTTTCGTATATGAATTAAATGTAATACTTGCATGTATGTCAATAATAAGTGCCTACCAGTAATAATGAATAGTGAAAATCATTTCATTTTGGTTACAAATAATTGCATTTCAAGAATGCAACTACGTGCTGTTAGGTCGGGCAAAATGTTTGTCCAACATAGCGACAAATAATGTATGCAAATTGCATTTCGGGTATTGAAATACATGTACAATACTTTGTAACAGGTGATATAGTATATATTATTATGTGTATTGTTATGTATACTGTACTGTAACCATGTTGTCATTCGGTCTTTGGACTGCAAGAACGAAACTTGCTCAATAAAACTCTTTCATCTATCTATCAATCAATCAATCATTCAATCCATCAGTCAATAATTAACCAAAACAATAATTCATTAAATCAATCATTCATTCATTCATTAATGCATTAATTCACTATGTCAGTCAATCAATTGTTCAATAAGTCTAACAATCAATCACTCGATCAGTCATCCAGCTAATCAGTCAGTCAGTCAGTCACTTCCTTACCTGTTTCCAACCAAGGATAGACTTTACGAATGGCAATTTCAAGTGACTTTCCTTCTCTTGCAGATCAAGGGGATGTGATCTCATCGAACGCCACAGCGAACAACTCACCAGATACATCACAGGCTACCTCATCTGATGAAAGCATGAAGACGTTTTGTCATTGTGACGATGTCTGCCATTGGTTTCATGATTGTTGTCACGGCATACAACCATTCAACAATCAAACCATGAATGTCACAGTGAATCTTCCTGCACCGGAACTATGGCGCTGTACACGTATCTGGATGATGACCAACAACTCGGACTACCACACTATGGTCTATTACCTCCTCGTCGGTGCGTGTCCTAGTCGGTGGTCGGATAATGAGACGAGACGACGTTGTCAGAACCCAGACCCTGATGTCGTGGAGGTCATACAAGTACACGACACCCAGATGGACGGAATTCCTATATTCTTTAGAAACTTAGCTTGTGCCACATGTAACGATCTCACAGAGAACGGTTGGTCACTGCATCAGTACATGGAATTACGGACATGTAGTGAATCTGATGAAGTCGCTTATAACTCGTCTGTTCGTGAAGTTCTTTCAGAGACAGATGAAGCTAATAAGACACTCTGTGGTAACTTACTTGGATCGGTAGGACATCTTCCCTCACCCAGAGAGTGCATTTCACCAAATACTATCATAAGGTCCTGCTCATTGAACGACAGCTCCATCAATAGTACAGTCTTAGAGCTTTGTCAGTCAGATGTTGGTATTGTTGCTGTTGGGGAAACCGTTTATTGGAACGAGTTCTGTTTGATGTGTAATGTTGACGATGAGGATTTAACTGAGGGTCTCTTTAGTGCGTGTCTGGAGGAGATTGATCTTCCTAATGCTTTCATTAATAGACCTGTCGGTGGGGGAGACATGATAGACGTGTTTGTAAATGCAGATTTAGCAGTTCAGGTGGCTACATTTCTTTGTCCCAAAGGCTTCTTGAATGTAAATGACGTTTGTGTTCCAATCTCTAGTACCTGGCCAAGCTGCACATCTGAAAAATGGAACATTTCTTACATCTACAGAAATGACAGTGAGAGAATGTCTTGCTACAACATGAATGATACAATAGAACGTTTTGCAGTATCATTCTCCATTCGTATAATCATCAGGGATAACGCTTCAGGGATGATTGAGGAGTTCTATCGTCCTCGTGACTTCATAGGTTACCTGTCCATGACATTGCGAACAGAATACTGGATTGACAACGAGTTTTCGCCACGACCTGATTGCTCAGACTTTCAGTTTTACTTCACAGAAGGTTGTGGATACCCTCCATTCGAGGGTGACGTTGATTTCTGTCCATTTGAAGAATTCGTTGACGATTACTACAATTTCCAGCCATTGCAATCAGGCAATCTGACCCTGGTCCTGCACGATGGTCGCTACATCGTTCCCTCGTTTTCCAGAAGGATGACAATACATGACGTTAACGGGACTTCTGGTCAATACACTTCTCAAGATGTTCTTACGGTTTGTGGAGTCATCCATCCTTTCGAAGATTGTTTGTTCCGTGTGATAGAGCCTGGCACGTTTGTCATTACCAGTGAAAACAAACTCATTTTCGAAAGACTTGTCTTTCTACCTTCTGATTACACTCTACAAGAAGATGGATCAGTCAAACTGTGTTGGTCTGACAAGGTGTCTTTCTTTGACTTTACCAACACTCAGCGACTAGTTTCCAATATTGCTTTTGGGGTATCATCCATGTGCCTCTTCGCCACGCTGGTGATTTACTTGGTGTTTCCTTCTCTCAGGAATATCCAAGGGTTAATCATGATACATTTCCTCATCATGCTTATCATTTCCCAAGTTGTTGTCGAGTATGGTACCTCTTACTTAACAACGTGGTCTGCTCTCTGTCAAACCATGGCAGTCATTGGTCATTTCTCTTTCCTCTCCTCCTTCCTGTGGACCAACGTACTTGCCTGGAACCTTAAGCGTGCTCTCGTCGACGCCTTATCCAAACAAAACAACACCAGTACCTGCAGAAGAATGTCTTTCTTCTATATGTACGCCATCGGGTTACCAACCCTAGTTGTCTCAGGAAGCCTTCTTGTTCACTTGGTTTCCGATGACGACACTGGACCTATAATCCTGCACTATGGCGGTGCACGGAATTGTTGGATCTACCCGATGACAGCCAACTTTGTAGCGATGCTGGGTCCCATGGCCTACAGTCTTCTTGTCAACCTTATACTGTGTGTCTGGATTATTTTCGGGTTTCGTCGAAACATGAGGCAGGCAGGGAATTTACGGAAGAACAAATCGGGACAATCTTGGACAGAGGCAATCGTTTACCTGAAGGTATACAATGAAGCTCCTGCACTGTAATGATAAAAGTCTCAGGGAAGATCAGCCAATTTATTATATATTTGTTCTTTATCTGTACACTTCTTTTGGAGGAATACAACACCATAAATTTCGCTTTAAACTTGAAATAGCTACTTTTCTAGTCAATCAAATGAATCGCATTAGTTTATTAAATTTTTGATTGTTTACTTCACTTTTGTGTCAACGATATTTATCACGCGTTTATAAGGAGTGTATTCTTTAGGAGCTAGCATGTATGCAATGTTGTGAAGTAAAGAATCATTTGGAATTTACAAAGGTGGAACATGTGTTCAATGGTATAAACTTCCATGTATGTTGGAAACATTTGTCCATTTCGTCTATATTTCAATAGCTTCAAAGCTATTCAAATACATGTGTAATTGTTTTGATCTTAGATTATCTGGATGAATAAAGAAAATACATCGCCAAAAAAGCCATTGCCCTATGGTCAATGTCTCGTATGGGTGTAGTATGGTAGTTTACTTTATACATAGCTACGTATGCCATCGAAATATGAATGACTCCCGTAACGCTCGCTATAACGATTCTTGAATGGTTTTCTCCATTTTCTATGAAGATTTCTGTTCTGCTTGGATTTGGGTGGGGCTTCGGCTTTGTTGCTGCCAACACCTACCACAAGTCACTCTGGTATGTCTACATCATCATCAATTCTCTGCAGGGTGTTATCATCTTTGCAGCCTTCGGGATGAACAGGAGGGTGAGGAAACTCATCTCAGATCGCTACTCTTCATCTTCGGCATAGGAGAAAACAATGCACAACTGAAAGCATGCCGTACTATTTTTTGGGGGGGTCCCACCGCCGGGGATCTGGGAGCTACTCGTCCACTCCATAATCGTCTGACAACCACCACCCCACCCCCATAAAAAATGGGAGGGGGGGGGGGGGAGTCCTCAATAATAAATGAAATAACAAAAAGTCATTTACAATTTTTAATGATTTACTTATTACAATTATTTTCATTTTTCATTTCATGTTATTTTATTTATCTATTTTTATATTTTTATTTATGATATTTTATTTATTATTTATTTTTTATTTATTTATATATTTATTTATTTTTTTCTGGGGGGGGGGGGGGGTTCCCTCGATGCCAAAGAATTTCCCCCCCCCCCCCCCCCCCCCCCAAGTCATCGCACTGTGACAGATGACGAAAAGCCAGAATGCCCGAGGATGTGTTGTACTTATCAGATAGAAATGTACCATTGGTAAAATTCCAGCATTTCAAATATATGTACTTTGTCTGAAGATTGGAGTGATTACAACTGAAGAAAAAAGATTGTTATATAATTTGGTGTTTATAATTGAATATTTTCAATATATGGATTTAAAACACATGCATAAACGATACAAAAATATACTGTCCTTAAAGAGAACATAAGCAATAATTTGGAAAGGCATTTGATGTACGTTAGATTCGATATTAATCCGTAATTCGTTAGAACTTGAACTACGACACTGAATAGCCATATTCAAAATGTATTCTTAATAATTTCACTATATAGATATTTGTATCACACCAAGCAGCTCTTTCCCTTTCCATCTCTCTGTCTCTGTATTAGATACAGTGTAAAATAGATATAATACTGTATCACATGGCCTGGTGAACTTGAAATTGTCTGGTCAACAACTTTCAATCTTACACCAAACAATACTGATATATTCATACATGTACATGTAGCATATAATTATCCCCTTCCAAACATCCATGTTTAACTTGTTGTACATACTGACCACTTCTTGTCCAAATATTTAACACTTCTGAAAAAATAACCAAGGCAACATGCATCTCGCTGAAATAGCATTATAATACAGCTTTTATTTGCTTTGTTAAGTAAAAGATCTACAAAGCCATTACATCAGCTTAGATAAAAGGTCTGCAAAAAATATAGTTTCTTCATATCAAAGCGAATCAATCATAGATTATTAAATTTTATACAATTATATCTTACGTACATAAGTTTGCGAATAATATAAAACCTTGATTTATTGATTTTACATTACGCAGGTTTTGTGCATCTACAATGGCAGTTTAGACAGCTACAGGGTCATTTTGTTTCATTCCCCAGCTACAATGTATGTTCTCTCTTTTATCTTAGGTATTTTCCAAACAGTAAAACCAAGTTTAATCCAAATTGTTTTGACAAATCTCCCATCTCGAATGAAACCATGAAGCAACGGTATACTTTATTCAAATTGTATCAGAGTACTTTGTGAATGCCCTGAGCGTCTCTTTTGATTGATCTGGTTATGTCATACATGTGGCTATAATAATCAGCAATTGTAACCTTTGTTATGTACATGTATATCTCCTTTGTGAAAGTTTACGCATTAGTTCAGTCACCTTTCAGGTTGTGGGTTGGAAACCAACTGTTAAAATTACATTTTTAAAAAGAGAAAAATCAAATTTCTACATGTAGTTATTGTGCACAAAGTATGAATCGTTTTCATCTATAATAAAACAATAAAACTCCTATAATGATATCATAACAATAATTGCCCTTTGCTTTTTTTTCCTGATACTTTTTAATATACAAAATGAATGGAAAGTTGTGACAATGAAAACTATTAGCAGATAAAAATACACATTTACAACAAACATACAAATTACAGCACTATGCCATTAATTAACACATAAACATGAAAAACATCACTACAAAATGTTGCAAACTCCAATCACTAAATTCATTACTATTTGAAAGACAAGCTACAAATATACATGTATATATATATATATGTTTGCTTAAATTTGGTAATAGATCATTTTGTACTAAGAAATATTTGGCAGCAAAAAATAATTTCAAAGCAAACACGAAGCTTCATATGTGAGTTGGTGACCTGAATGTTATACACATGGAATACTAAAATACAAACTTCATCAATGGGTAATTAAAAGAATGACCCATCCCCCAAAAAAAATAAAATAAAAAATACTCAAAAGTTCCTTTCAGTAAAAACCCAATTTCAGCATATTCATGTTACAGGTTTTTTTAAAAACTGTGTAATGGTTCAGTTAGTCTGTCTAACATGTATTGTTTACCTTGAGCACTTGATTAAATTTCTTAACTGAAGTGAATTCAAGCATGCCTGAATGGTTACCAGAAAATTTTCAAAGATTTGATGGAAAAGAACATCAAAACGCCGCAACTTGCGCATTTGCAGTACATATGTGCAAATGATTAGACAACTACAATTTTCTTGGACATTCATCTGGGCCCTGTTTCATCAAACTTTTTATCAAATACAAGAGTCACATTTCTATATCAAATTTGCTCACAGCCAATCAAATGCAACAATTTCAGTAGCTTATAACAGTTACTGTAACTCGTTATTGATAACAAGTTTTGTGAAACAGGGCCTTTAGACAAAAAACAGGCACAGCTCCACTGAAAGACGTAACATGAAGTAGCATTATGGTGATCATTTCATTATTTACACAAAACTTAGAAATATGAAAAAATAACCAGCATAAATGAATGAACTATATATGCCTAAATGTATATAATGTAAATGTTTATGCAAATTTTACAAATAAAAACTCAAACAGCATGAATAAGCAAAATATATAATGCCTTTAATGTACATACCAAAGATGATTAAAACAACATAAAAATACTATAAAAATATATCGCATACTATATCAAAAGATGTGATCTGCATACAAGCCATCATTAAAAGTTATAAACCTGTACCCTACCACATAAAAACAGATTACCATTTTGCATTTCATCTTCTTACTACATGTACTGGTACTTTATATTTTCATTCATAACAGTAAAAAATAGCCAGCTGTATGTAGCTGTAATTTTTTTTTTTTAAATGGCCCAAAATTTCGACTTTTATTCATGATACTTTGTACATGACGATCTAAACTTATTTTAATGGATGTTTTTTACTCCGTAGTAATTAGAGAAAAGTTTAATCATTCAGGATTGTTCTGTGGAACAGTAATGAACCTGATCTGTTAAAATTGAAAGCTTAATTCATACAGTGGCAGCGAGTTTCGAAACCTGTTTCGCAAATGAGGTTTATTTTCTGATGGTTCCTCGTCTCATTTTTAAAAATCTTGATATATACATGTAGACACAGACAGTGCTTTAAGATATCAGACTTCAAAATTCATGTATCCATGATGGATCTCAAGTTCAAAGTAGTAGATAAACATCAAAATTTAAATAAACTGCCTACATCACTGAAAAATTAAAGTGTGCCTGTACTATCACAGAAAAACATAGTTACATTTTCCATCAAACATGGGCAGAGGTTTGCATTAACAGTATCTAACAAAAAGTGAAATTCAGTTTTGTAACAAACATTGTATACTTCTTGTACATGATCAGGCACCATTGTACGCTCAAAAAAAAAAGATTAAGTACATGTACAACATTCTAAACAATGAACATTTGTATTTGTTTGAAAACATTTCAGCCATTTAGGGCAGACATAAAAGAATGTTGTTAATATAGTATCACAAAAATAACAAATTTGGTGCGCTGACTGTGGGATTCTATGTAGTATCACATATATCACACTTTCTTCTACTTCAAACTGCAACAAATGGCATGAAAATGTGTCCGGATCATACAATAAAGTTATCATTTATTGCAGAAGAGATTACAGATATATGGTGTACATAAAACCAGAATTGTTGAGACCAGGAGAGTCACTGTCAGAGTTCACATTGCTTCAAGATGAAAGTGGTGGTTTCTCTAGTGATTTCAGTGTCGTTGTATCATTATTTGACACTTTTTCCAATAGTTTTTAATATCGAAATAAAACTAAATTACTCCGTGGCCGGATGACAACCGTTTCATCTACTCGTCACCAGAGTAGCCAACTACATGACAAGCGCCCCCACGATGGAGACAAGAGTCAGGGTAAGGAGAAGAACTGTGGAAGTGGCAGTTAACAGGACAGCGCCGCTATCTCCGTCGCCATCTCCGCAGCAATCAGGGCACATAGTGCAGATGTCGGTGTCACTAAGGCTTGCTACGGAGTAGGAGCGCACAGTTTGTTCCTCTGTATCACAAACAAAAAAAGAAAGAAAAACAGAGGGCAATTTATAGAAATAATATTTACACAACGTAGGGGTCAAAAAATAATTATTGAAGCCAATATTTGCTTGATCCGATTGCCTCATGAAAGTACCATTCCTTACATGTGATATTCAAAGAGTCACAGTCGGATGACTCTGTACACTCCAAAAAGCAATCCCCCTTCTCCCGGCCAAACGGTTGTGTTTACTTACCGGGTGTGTAGTAGCTGTATACCTTGTACACGCTAGGTTTGGTACCAGCTACAGTGTTTGAGCGA
Organism: Heliocidaris erythrogramma; assembly: GCA_025617745.1. Taxonomy (NCBI): domain Eukaryota; kingdom Metazoa; phylum Echinodermata; class Echinoidea; order Camarodonta; family Echinometridae; genus Heliocidaris; species Heliocidaris erythrogramma. The sequence goes on along the minus strand of CM046857.1, from coordinate 43,986,962 downwards.
GCGGCTTGGACCCCGATGCACGTTTCCATCAGGCTGGGAATCTAGAAACACACAAATAAAAGTGACAGATATTAAATCACCAGAACCTATTACAAGAATACATAACCCCTGTAAAGGTGTCGTAGTGGTGTAAACACTTGACCGGAGATGCGAAAGTTGTGGGTTCGGTCCCCCGGCACGGCACTTATGTCCTGGAGCAAGTCATTTTCTCTACAATGCTCCTCTCCACTCAGGTGTTAAATGCGTACACGGTAGGATGCAAAAGTCATTGCGGTTTGTTTAGCAATGGTGAGTGTCTGTACAAATGTGCCTGGCTGGAATGCTCCCCAGGGAGTGTAGAAGGTGCATACATTGTATGTGGGCAAGCCTGAATCCGATGACTGGGGTAAAAATATATCTGTAAAGCACTTAGAGACATTGTAGATGTTTTAGGCGCTTTATATATCCAGAATATTATTTATTATTGTATTACACCCCTTTCCTGCCATTAGTAACATAACCTGTCTAAAAACAATACTTAATATATATTAAATAGCTGGACTATAACTGAGTAGATTTTGTATATGTAGAGGCAGAAGAAGGAACAATTGTATTTTTCAAACTTTGTTCCATCTGAAGATACTTAATGCCAATTAGACCTGTTTACAAAGTTTTTCAAATTTATGGATGTTTCTTTCCTGGGGACCTAGTAACGAGGTATTCCATTAACCTGTTATTAATGAATGAACTGCAATTATACTGGGAATCCAGTTTGCATACATTACTTGTTGCTATATCTGACAAGCCTCTGACAAGCTGTCAGGTTGTCAAGAACAACCTATGCTTTAAAAGTATAAGTAATTTTGAATATATTTGTGAACAGGTCTATTAAACAGTGACACCAAGTATCATAACGACAAACCCTGACAACCAAAAGTACATTTTTGATAGCTGTTTGTGGATCTTATGGCAGAGTAGGGGTCTAATAACTTACCAAGAGAAGTTTAAGCATGACTAACGAGGTACAGCAGAACATTACTGGTTTATCAAAACATGTTACATAACATGTAATTGCAAGAGTTATTCCTGATATTGTGACACAAGCTCCAGTGACAATTGCTCTGCGCCCCGTTTCATAAAACTCGTTATCAATAACAAGTTACATTAACTGTTATAAACTACAGAAATCCTTGAATCTGATTGGTTGAGAACGAATTTGTCATAGAAATGAGGCAGTTGGTAGTGATAACAAGTTTTATGAAACAGGGCACTGGAGTCCATTTCTCACACTGATCAAATTCCAAACATCACCACTGGACCCATCTCTACAACTTAACCATACCCTTAAACCTAACCTAACCTAAAAACCAATCTTAACCATATCAGTTAATACCCTATAACCCCTGACAAGATAAAGCTCGGAGCAAGTACATGTATTGCACCAGCATGAAGAATCAGTTTTGGTGTACAAAACATTCCAAATGAAAGTGAATTATGCGTTATATCAGGTAAATGATCAAGAGCGTACAATTGTAAATGTATTGTGGCATAGGGAATTAATCAACCAAAGAAACAAGATGAATTAGCCTAGTTGTACAAAACAGCACCAATGATAGTAAATTATGCTTCATACATGGGCCCCCGTTTCCACAAAACTTGATATCTATAACAAGTTACAATAGCTGTTAGAAGCTACTGAATTGAATGCATCTGATTGGCTAAGAGAAGATCTGTCATAGATACATGCATATGTATGTGGCACTTGTTATTGATTATAAGCCCCAGGGGGGGCATTTCATCAAGTGTCTTGTCAGTGATTTTTACCGACACATTTGCTCTCAGCCAATCAGATTAAAGGATTTCAGTAGCTTATAACAGATACTGCAACTTGTCATTGGTGACGAGTGTTATGAAACAGGACCCAGGTCTAAAATTACCTCATTCAAGTAGATGATAACACTCTTTCCCATGATTTCATGCTTGGTAGCAAACTCATGCTCCTTGATGGCTTGGATTAAGGGATCTTCCTGGACATAGAAACCTGATGGGATACCGATATCCATGATGGACATACCGGTGCCCTCACCGGTCCCAGTGTACCTGCAGGAATCATAAAAGCAAAAATTTTGATCGAACTATATCCTGGGATGACAGAGGAAACTTGAAGAAAGACTACAACTACAAAATTACAGTGCTGTTCATCTACATCAAAATGGCTTTATGACAGACAATAATTGTTGTTTATAAATGTCATAAACATAATTTATAGATAAATATACTTCTTTCAGTCTGTGATTATAATTTTTATTATTACCCCTTAAAGATAATCATTAACACAGTCATTGGACACATCTTCATCTTCATCATCACAATCACCACCGAGTCATTATCATTTTCAATTCTGTATCTCTATCACTAATAATCATCACTATCATCGCGGTCATCATCATCATCACCACCACTATCATCATTATCATCATTATCATCATCATTATCAACATCATAATCACCATTATCATTTACAGGTGTTCTTACTTGAAGACCGCAACCCTTGTGCATTTACTTGAATCATCATTATAACACCATCATCACCATCACCATCACCATCACCATCACCATCACCATCACCACCATCACCATCATCATCATCATCATCATCTCCATCTCCATCTCCCCTACTAACCTGCCACATGCTTGTAGCTCAAGGCTGTTGGTATCTGAACTCACTACTGTAATGGTCACATCAAAGACCTCATTGCTGTTGACTTCCCGCAGGTTATAATGGAGGACAAAAGAGAGCAGGAAGGATCCGACCCCTGTTCCTTGTACCGTCACGTTCCCTGAATCCACAGGCAACTATCAAAAAGTTCAAATATACACTGTGAGTCAATAAAAAGGAAACCCAGATTCAACCCTGAATATTGTTGCAATTGGTACATAAAGATTTAATCAAAGATACTCACACTGAAGTCTATCATGTTTTCTTTTATTTGACACTTTGATCAACAAAATCTGACCATGGACAGCTGAAGAGTAGCGTTTTTCCTGATCCATGTCAAATTTGGCTCTGCCCAAGTTTTGAATGAAGTGGATGGTCAACCCAGGGTTTTATTGAGTGGTCTCCATTGCAATTGAATGCACCCACACGTAATGAAAGTAACTCCTGAACACCATTCATCCCAAACTTGGGCAAAGGCGATTTTGACATGCTTTTTTAAATTCGCCAGAACTCAGTCATCCAGAGTCTGATTTTGTTGAGCAGCCTATCAAATCAAAGAAGACATTATGAATTATCACAAAATTGTAATATATTTCAGCAATTTTACTTGGTTTGGAAGATATGAGGGTCTGAATATGGGTTTTCTTTTTATTGACTCTTACTGTACAATGGATAATTAAATTCAGTTCCACATCTAATACAGTGAAGCTTTGTATAAAGACCGCTCAAGGGAGACAACACGGCCTTTACTGTCAGGGTGTCTTTCTTTACAGGTTCCCTTCAAAACAGATATCTACGAGGAATAACGTTCCAAGGGAAATGAAAAGATGTGGTCTTAATACAGGTGGTTGCTAAAGCAGGTGCCACTGTATGAGAAACCAATTATTACCAGGGTAATAATGTCTAAGCGCCATGAGCATCACTGCATGACGGATATGAGCACTATAAGTGGCCATTATTAATTGCAACACATTTTCTGCTGAGATCCAGACGGTGATTAGCTTTATGTCTAGTACATAGAGTACCGAAGTGTGATGTCATACCGGCAAAGTTGTCAAGGTTGCTGGTTCCAAACAATTTTGTGCTAAAGGATGGCATGGTGATCTCACCACACCAACACTGAATTTGCCCGGCTCCAGCCTGTTGCTTGAATGTTTTTCCGGTGAACCTAGTGCGCGGGCTCTGTTGTTTGGAACCAGTATCCCGGACGACAAGCAAATATGTAGTCAGCACTTCAGTACTCTATGGGTTAAAGCCCTTCTGGTTTATTACAGATGATATGCCCTACTAAACAAGCATGTACATGAACATCAAAACACACACGTGTAAAGATCAAGGCCGTCTTAGAAAGCACTGTAATTGATCCAATGCAATTGCAACTTTACTTGAAATTGATGTTAATCACAAGTCTGTAGACAAACCCCAAAACCACCAACCAAAACCCCCCAAAAAATCTCAAAACTAAATCGCAAACTCACGTGGGAGAAACATTAGATATACATCACTTTACAATTAATTGGAGGAATTGTGAAAGATTGGATTGATTGTAACTCTTTATAAGACAGGAATCTCATCTCTCTCTTTGAAACACCCTAAAGAAGTCCATTACCTCAAACTGTTGCAGGATGATAGAGTTCTGGTTATCGATAGTGAATGCTTGGTTGTATGTAGGATCAGCTGTGGTAGTGATGGTCAGATTCATACTCTTCTCGCCTCCAGCGATCCTCTCTGCGTAGGTCGTCAGAGCCAGGAGAGCGATGACTGTGTCCTGGGGAATGAAAGTGAATTAATAGTGTGAATCACAGTGGTTTCAAAGGTGATCCCCTGGTTTACATCATCACCATTATCACCATCATCATCATCATCATCATCACCATCATCAGCATCGTCAAAATCATCATCATCATTACCATCAGCACTGTGGTATATTGGTGAAGGCTCTTGCCTCTTATACGAGAGGTACTGGGTTTGAACCTCGCTGGGTGCTTACATCCTTGGACAAGATGTTTTACCCACATTTGTCCCTCTCGACCCACGTGTAAATGGGGTCCTGGCAATTGCCTGGGTAATAATAATTGCAGGGCCCTCAGAAGAACAGCATCGATGCTGATGAGGCTTCCCTGGGTAAACAAAATTATTATTATTACCATCACTATCATCATCAGCACATAATCATCATCATCACCACAACCACTTCCACCAGCACCACCACCACAACCATCATCATAATCATCATAGTAATCATCATCATTAAAAGAAGACACCACTGGCAAATTTTGAAAAAATATGTTGTTCTGCATGTCCCTAGGAACTAATCAGTATCGAAATTGTAATATTTGAACAGCCTACAAGTGCGTATATTTTGATATAAAAAGTATGTTTTTGCCACTGTCGATACGCAAATTGGCTCGTGTCGGCCAAAGCTGTCACGTCATTGCAGCACTTTGAGTTTCCACCACAATGCGTGTGCGTTACGCGTCCGTAAAAGCAGACGATAGCGCATACAGCATGCATACATATTTGTGGAGTTGCAAAAATGCCGTTGTGCCAAGCAATTTACTGTTCGAATCGTCGTGAAATTGTCCGGTAAAATCCTTTTTTGCCATCCCTGATCCGAAGAAGGATAGAGAAAGGTGTGCTGTATGGATAAGGAACATTGGAACAACCAAATTCAACGTCAAAGCGTACATTTATTCCCGTTTTCGAGTGGTCTGTGAAGACCATTTTGACGTTTTGGCGTTCGAGACCAACCTACAAGCCGTGTGCCTGGGATACAAACCCACTGAAGCTGCTAAAGCCCGACGCTGTACCAACCATATTCTCCCACAAGATCTTTACAAGCAAGCACTCTTTCTTCGCCCAGAAAATCCCTCATTCATCTCCTTAGCTTAGATTACAAGCTTATTGAAGAATGTGATCAGATTTTACTTGAAGATTAACCAGGAATTTATGTTAATGTCGTACTTGCTATCTATATCGCGAACGTAAGAACGTAAACAATGCAGCTTGCTGCATTAGCTTTCCGCGCGTGCCTTAAAGTACACGCGTTAATGGGAAGCACGTACGAACGATGACAAACAGTAGTGCCAATTTTAATTTTATTAATTCGATAAATTGTGAAGAAATTTTGCTAATTAAAAGCACTTTATTTTTTCAGCAGATAATATTAAAAAATACAAAAAACTGAAAAATTAATGACATTTTCTTTTTGTCATACATAATTGTCTCACAAATAGCATTTTTATAGGCGCTGTGAAAGCGATCTGTGTATTGCTCCAAATCGGCATTACCGTGATTTGCCGTGGATTTTGCAGTAGTGCTGCAGTGACGTAACGGATTTCTGCGGCTCGTACTAGTAGATATTGTAATATTTATTTTTTAAAAATCGAGATCTATGATTTTATCGACCTGAGCGATGAGTTTTTTGGTCAATCTGACTAGTTTTATAACATTAAAAATTGTAAAAGTGCTAAAATTTGTCAGTGGTGTTTTCTTTTAAGGTTTCAGACATACCTGTGTAGAGCTATAGCCACCAAGTGAGTTCCTCTTTTGACTGAGCCATCCAGCGACAGGGATACTACCCTCCACATCATCCTGCGCCAAATAAGCCAGCATGCCGTAGCCTGTCATCTCGACAGCAGCAGAGGGCGGCCCACGCCACACCCAGTAGTAGAACTCATCACTAGCGGGTGTCGTCTGCTCATCTTGGTCCGTCCAGTATTTTAGTCTGCCCTCGTCTTCATCGAAGAAGTTAGAAAAGGAAACAGAAAGAGAGAAACCACTTTAAACAAAGGGAGACCATAGATGATGCTGAAGTTTTTATATGTACATGTAGAGGTGCTGTGGACTTGTGGATAAGTCACCGGACTGTAGATCATGAATCTCAGCCTGGCACCAACCTCTTTTGGCAAGACATTACTCTACATTTGCCACCCTTGAAGCAAGTGTAAATGGGTACCTGATATGTTTGAGCGCTAGTTACTTTGGGAGGGCAGGTATAACTGGGGTGATAATGTTTAAGCGCCATAAGTGTCACAGTTAGACGGATATGAGCGCTATACAAGTAGCCAACATTATTATCATTACTACATTGTACCTACAACCCTGGGCCAAAAACTGTACTTAAATTTAATCCTAACTCTAACCCTAAAGCAAATCTAACACTCAAGTGAAACCCAAACTCTAACCATATATCTTTGATGATATAATGACCAAAACATTTGTGGGTGGAGCAAATAACTGGTCAAATTTTCATCATACCTTCAACTGTCTGCAGCTCATCGAGTCTTGTACGGAACTGTGCAAAATTTGGGCTGCCACCGAGTGCTAGGGCGTACGTCACGATGGCCATGGCGTACTTATCCTCTTGGATGTTTGCGAACCTGCTCACAAGGTATGCCATAGCGTTGTTCAATGCTAAATTGGCAGTGTCCCTGGTCATCTGTCAAAATATGCACATACAAAGTGTATCATAAAAAAATGAATATACCAGAATCAATGATATGATAACAATGACTGGATGGATCATGGTAGATAAAAAGAATTTGATGATTTCAGGGGAGCGTTTCATCAAAGCGTTTTGTCAGTGATTTTTACCGACAACTGCTATAAGCTATTGAAATCCTTGCATCTGATTGGCTAAGAGAGCAAATTTGTCAGCAAAAATCACTGACAAGACACTTGATGAAATGCTCCCCAGCTCTCCGTCAAAGCAAATTGCTATCCAGGCTGGACTGCCTTCTAACCCCTTTCGTGCCACTAGGCTAACGAACAATTATAATAAATGAACAATGGAGAGAGTCCTATTGCGAATTTTAATTATTTGTTTACTTGTTCGGTTGAGCATAACATATCATAAATAGGAAAACTCATTCACAAAACATGTACATGTGTTAGTTTCTGAGTATATCATCAAGTTCATTACTGCTATCTTCAGAAGGGGATTAATATGCATCCGATTAAAATGCACACTAAAATCCTCACATTGGGCACATGATTCAGCAGATGAATACTTACATTAGAGAGAATGTCTGATCGACGAGCTTGGTCCATGGCGATGGCGCAGTATGCAGTCAGTGTCTCAACCGATGATACACCTCCCTGGAATCAAGAAAAATTCATACAAATATCCATTATTATCTCAGCAAACTACTTTAAGAAATCCCAATTTGTAGAATCTACAAATTGGGATTTCTTAATACATCTGATGTATATATCAATGAGAATCAGTCAGAGTTTATATTATTCTTCTCCTCCGTTGGTACCATAAAGGCACATGTACATGTATGGTAGCAAATTGGCAAAACACTACAGGTGCAATATAAAATGTCCAATACAAAGTAAGAAAAGTTGAAGCACATGTACTCAAATGTACCTTAGCACATCGCCAGAATGACCTCACATCTACAAATAACTGATAAAATCTTGGCCATTCGGGATAATGTTTTTTTTTTCTGTGGCTATTATCAGCCCTGTACGAAAGAACTGCCCCCCCCCCCCCCAAAAAAAAAATAGAGGGGCAAACCAGATAGACATGGATTGATAACATCAAGCAGTAGAAGACAGGAATGTCTTGAGAGCACCTAACAAGAACAGCTGAAGACTGTCACCCCAACAGCCCTCAAGCAATGGGACATAAATAGATAAACTGTCGGTGCCAGTCTTGCTGACAGTATCATTGATATGACTAAGATATCATTACTAAATTGATTTATCTCTTACCTCGATCCCCTGGTCAACGATGCGTCCATGCTTCTCGAAGGATCCATCCCGGTTCTGACGATCGTTAAGGAAGTTTAGGGCTTTCTCCATCTTAGCAGGATCAATGTAGATATAGGGAGATGCCTGGAGGAAGGAGCGTACTACAAAGGCAGTCAACCAGGTGCTCCCATCATCACCGCTGCTCCCGCCCCAAGCACTGAAAGATCCATCCTCGTGCTGATAGGTCAACTCACGCTGGTACCCTATCAACGAGAGGCAAACAAGATTTGCTAACTGACCCTACAGGTGTACAATAAATCTCCATTCAAACTACAATATTTGGGTGGTATTCTGAAAACGTTACATGTATCTTTTATGTTTATTTAGTGAAAGTATGTCAATTGTTATAAAAAATCTGATTTAGGACAAGTCATTGGTTAATGTCAGCGTGAAGTTGGCTGCATATGCGTATAGCTAGAAGAGACATCTGCCTAAGCGCCAATAACGAATGTTCATCCGATGCAATTTCTATATGTTACATAGGCAACACTTTTCACCATTTGTTTTAAAGAATGAGACATTTGGACACAATGTGAACCTACGTGTACAATACACATTGTGACCGTACATGTACAATACCTTCTCCTCTCTTTCAATGCTATCCACAATGAAAAGATTAAACAGTTTGCATGAATAATTATATGTATCATTCTCTCTCCAATCTAGTGTCTAATCAATAGATCATTGACATTTATGTACTGGATGATTGATTACGCAAACATTCCACATGATTTCAAGTGAAGATCTGTGTAATTTTATAAATACTGAATGGCTTGTCATATTTAAGTTCATTGTAAAATAAAACTTGCAATGGCTATTATGCACTTTACATTCCTTAATTTCTCCAAATGAAATAAAAGGAATTCTCCCTATGGTAAATAACTATAACACATCACCGCGCATGGTGCACTAACACTTTCAGGCTTTCTGCGTAGAAATTGGTGAACTGGGTACTTCCGGATCCTGTCGCAAGTAAAATCAGCTGCTGACGACTTTGTATAGCAACACACTTTTCGGATAACGTGCCAACGATCACATTACCATCGACACTTTCCAACAGAAATTGTACTATGCCATAGTCCTTCCAATAAAAGAATTCAGGGAAAACCTGTAGCACTCCCAGTGCAATTGATTTGATTTTTCGTCAAAATGTCGTAAACAGAGGCGTGAATGTCTGGTAATGTCGATCGTGCTGCGGCATCCAGTGGAAACTTAACCCACTTCACGTCCTTCATCCACCGATATTTCACCAGATCTTTTCTCTCCTTCTCTTCTAACCAACATTGTGCCGCCTCACAGCAGAATCCCATAATGACATTCTGATATTACTAGCAAAAAGAAATTCTTTCAGAAATGATACAGTATGGAATTACAGGAATTTTTGATCATTTTCAAGACGTACAGAAAACAAATCCAGACAACAGCAGACAGCTAGCGTCGGCAGAATATGTGCGTGACGACATGAAACGAATGCAAAGCATTATGGGCCGGGCGACAAGACCGGAAGTATGCAGTTCACTGAATTCGGCTGAAAAACTGATAGCGCTTTATGAAAACACTCCCAAGGTGTTGATTTATGTCTTGCATCTCATGAACATGCACAGAACTGAAACTGCTCCATGAACATGCTTTTTTACATTACATTCTTTTTATTTGTATTGACTTGACTGTACTTCACTTCATTCCATTGATACATACACAGACATTTGAGAACCAAATTCAATGATTTCCATGACTTTCCATGACCTATTTTGCCATTTACCATGACCAGTTAAGTACCATTTTGGTGTGGGTTGAGGCATCCAAGCGGTGTACGAATACCACGCAGTGATATCTATTATTTCAGGTTTGTGATAAAGGCAGCCATAGCCACACATGGCCCGGACCCTCGACCAATTTCCATGACTTTCCAGAAGACTTTTATTTTCCATGACCTCCAGGTTTTTTTCTGTGACTGTAGGAACCCTGTAATATGCAGAAACACTTAAACTACAATATGCTTAGTCCCACTCACCCTTCTTCATGAAGTTGAGAGCCTTCTGTTCAATAGTTGGGTTTCCTTGACCAGTCTCAGTCAGGTACTTGTAGATGAAGACATCGGGAGCAAAGCCAATCATGGTCTGTTCTCCACATCCACTTGGCATCCGAAGCAGCTGGTCCAGGTTGTTCATAGTAGGCCCAAGGATATCACCTACATCAAGAGTTTCAAAAGGGAATTTTAGTTCATTTGAAAGAAGAGGACCATTGCATTGAAGAATAGATTAGGAGAGAGCAAGTCTAAGCAAAAAACTTTAAAAAAAAGTTTTATCATCATCATAATCATCATCGTCGTCATCATCACCATCACCATAACCATCATCACCACCACCTCATCATCCTCCTCCTCCTCCTCCTCCTCCTCCTCATCATCCTACCAAGTCATCACCTTCCACCCACCTGTAGCAGTAACCACAGCCCTGATCGAGTCAGGAACAACATCGTCTCTTGGTAGATCGATACTGAATGCCTTAGAATAAGCTGCCATGTTAGAGAAGTCTACCAGATCAGATACTACATACTCCTGAGCCACGCCTTCGGGCTATAAAGTTGAATGGAAAGAATCCAGAGAGGAAACATGACACTCCACTGTTTCTATACTCATATTTGTTAGAATAATTACTACAGAATGTTTTTTGTGGACACATTTCTAAAGGAGACAAACTTTAAAATAAACAACTGAACAGCAACTATAACAAGTACCATAACTTGAAGTTAAATAAATGTTACTAAAAGCTCTTTTCCATTGGAATGAAACATTTTTTGCTATGTCAAAGCTTTGCACATTTTGGTTAGCAAAAAATGGTAAAAAGTTCAGGAAAAGTAATTTATTAATTAAAAATTTATTACCATCATACCCCTTAGAAACTTGAAGGCCATAAGAAAATTAAGGCCTCTAATTTATAAAAGAAATCAGAAAAAAGAAGAAAAGAATGAAATAAAATACATACTGAAAATCTGAGCATACTTACCTCAACCAACAAGAGACGACGGACACCATCCTGCTCACCGCCAGCTGTTGCCGTGACAGTCAATTCAATCATGCCATTCTTGAGAGGTTCTATAGCAAACATTGCTGTAGCAGTCTTATTGGCAGGTACAGTCACAGTCTTAGACTAGACCAATCAATCAAAAAATATAATTAAAACTAATTGACTATTCACCCATTTTCTCAATGGATTCAAATTTATTGATGCCTAACAACTAGTAATTAGAGAACTGTTGAAGTCATGCAAATGTACAGCCCTGAAAAAAATTATTAGACCATGCTTCTGTAATAAAGGTACTATAATATGCAAACAAAATTATAAAACTGATTTGTCTTTGTATTTCATTGAATGAATTCCAGCAATTATACCTTGCTTTTATGATATTTGATTTCCTTCGTACCACAATTATAACACTATCCATTCTTGGTCTAATAATTTTTTCCATGGCTGTATTGCAATTTATTGTATTCAGTAGTCAAACACTTGTTGGGAAGTCGCTCATACTTTTGATAAACCCTGGGGCTGCTAAAAGCAATTTTTTCTGGAGAGTATGCATAAGATTTAAATATGTTATGAATATGGCTTAATCTCAAGGCTACAAATATTTTATTACCTATATAAGGCATTTTAGCAGCGAATTAATAACAAATATTTTTGTCCACTTGATATGCGCGTGCAATATGAGAGCATATTGCACGGAACGTTGAATTCCCCATAGGCTACAGTACTAAACTTGCCGTGCAATATTATGCCGTATTTTGTCTGGTCTGTTTGCGTGCGCATACACACATACGCACATGACGTCATAAAGAGGTTAAGTTAAACTTGTGTGATCACAATGAAGTATGATGAGGGGCTCTATTAACTGAATGTGGTTGGTTAAAATGATTATTAAATTCTAAATCATTTTCCAGTAGGGTATAGATAATAATAATTATATTGGATGGCTTTATTTCATAGAATACCAAAAATATTCCACTCGTTAGAGCCAATATTGCACTCATCTTCAATTCGTGCAATATTGGCCTTAACTCGTGGAATATTCTCTGGTATCCCATTCAGAGCCATCCAATATAATATAAATATTATAACATCCAACTTAACCCATTGCCTATGGGAACCGGGTGGTCCTTGTATTAACCCTAACTAGGCCGGGGGGAATTTTGTACGTGGCCTCGCGACGGCTGAATCTTTCGCACTCAAATTTTATGACTTTTTCCCCCAATGTTTCACGCACATTTTGATACCTCATTTATGTGGATCGGTCATATGGTTCTGGTGCCAGATTACAATTATTGATCACATGTCAAGCAAAATGATCAAATTCTCCATTCATGTGTGTATTAGCCTATGGCAAAAAAGTAACCATTCCTAGTAATCATTACAATTTCTTGTTTATTATCACAATATTCATTTAACAAATATGCTTTATGGTTGGCAAACAATAGAATACATTAAAATTCAAAAACAAAAAAATACATAAGATTAAAAACAAAGAAATACATAAGAATAAAAACAAAGAAATACATTACTGGCTTGTAATACACATGACAGTTAATTTGCATATTAATGAATATTAATGAATAAAACACTGTTTTACCCAATTTTCTTTCTTTTTATGTATTTGTGAGTCTTACAGGTCCAGTTACAGCCAATATTCAATCCATTTCCATCTTCATATAGCAAAATTTACCATTTTGAGAAAAAAATTGAAAAAATTTGCATGTTATGTAATAAAGTAATTAATAAAAAAAAAACGAACAAGAATATTGAAAAAATTACACCGGGATTGTGTTCTACACAAGTTAATCTACATCTGTGCCAAATTTCATGCGCGCAGAGTCAACCGTTGCCGAGATCTTAGGGGGGGCCTGGGAGCCCCCCCCCCCCCCCGGCAATAAGAACTCCCAAAATACCCCGGCCTAGTTAGGGTTAAGCCTATGAGAATGAGAGGATACAGTAACCAATAGCTTACCTGACATTTAAGTACTTATACCAACTGCACTAATTTATAGTACAATATGTTTCCTTATTCAAATTCAATTCATTTTCTACACATTCAATTTTTTCTCATCTTTAAACACAATAGTGAAATAGTTACTTATCTCTCATTTTCTATCACAAAGGAGTCGGAAGGAATTACAATTCTTGTAAAGAAAAGCCTTAAATAAAGAAATACTGACTGAAGCTTTTCCTCTTGCACTCAACAGAGTAAAATGGAAGAATGAAAAGAAATCTAAAATCAAACGGCTTTAACAGGAACTAAAGGGAAACAGAGCACTCTAACAGGAAAAACGAGCTGTAATTGGATGCCACAGATATTAAACAGAACACTAGCTGGTTGATTGGCTGTAATTACTGAGTTTCTACAGTAACGCCAATGTCTTAAAGGAAAAGTCCACCCTGATAACAACTTGGTTTTAAATAAGCAGAAAGATTAAAGAAACGGATCAGTGAAAGTTTGAGCAAATATTAAGTTGGTTTTAAAAGAAGCAGAAAATTAAAGAAAAAGATCAATGAAAGTTTGAGCAAAATCCGATAAGAATAAAGAAATGAAAAAGTTAGGAATTTTTGAAGTTGTAACAAATTGGCAACTCTGTGACATATCTTGTGCGCTCATCTCCCATTTGCCCTGTATTGAAAAATCATGAATTTCCATTTTCATCATACATGCCCCTCAATATCATTATTTCACTTATGCTTTTACACAAAATCTAATCATAAACAAAGAAAAATGCAAATTTATGAATTTTTGTATAAAAACAAGTAGGAGAGGAGCTTGCAACATACGTCACGGAGTTGCCAATTTGTGTTTGATTGATTGATTACAATTCCAAAAATTCATAGCTTTCTTATTTCTTATTGGTCAAACTTTCATTGATTTGTTTCTTTAATTTTTCTGCTTCTTTTAAAACCAACTTAAAATCAGGGTGAACTTTCCCTTTAAGCCCACTGCACACTATACGATCGGTCTGCAATCCGATTTGGGAAGAAAATGTATAAACGTTTAAACACATACATGTACATATTTGTGATTGAGTTTCGGAATAATCATACACATGTAGATATCAAAATTGAAAATACAGCCTATTGTGAGCATTATAGTCAGAGGAAAGGCCAAATTGGCTCCTACGAGTGCAACAGAGCAGTCCTACGATTGTCTACACTTCTGAAACTAATTCGGCCATTATTCCGGGTATAAGGCTGACAACGCACCAAAATCCTATGTTTAGTGTAATATCGTGCAGAACATGAATCAGGAAGATTTTATTTGTAAAAATGCCCATATTTAATGCTATCATGATTTATTTCCAAAGTCGTATCAAAATCGTTCGTATACAGTAGTGTGTGGTGGGCTTTAAAAAACTCTTTCTGTCAACCCAGGGTCAGTGAAGTGAATATCTAGTATGGATTCTAGCATACCGAGGAGCATAAAGTTCCTCGTCTTGCGAACTACTTTGAATTGATACTGGTGGACCCCGATGAAAATCAGCTTTTGCTGTTAGGGTGTTGTACCCAATGAGATGGAAAATAAATGAAGGAATGAAAATAAAACTTACCACTGCGGTTGAGAGTTGCTTGTTATTCATGAGGATGTAATAGTCTGAAGATGACTGAAGTTGTACATTGGCCTGCATATATAAGAACATCATACATGTTTGAATAGAAACAAACGATACACTATTTAGTACTATAAGCTTACTTCCTAATGAGGTGTCGTGCTCTAGTGGATACGTCACCGGACTGCGGATCACAGGATTCGCGGTTCGAGTCCAGCCGCGGTAACAATGTCCTTTGGCAAGACATTAATCTACATTTGCCACTCTCCACCCAGGTGTATCAAATGGGTACCTGGTAGGAATTTATTTCTTGAATGCTTTTAGCGCCTCAGGGCAGCTAAAATCCAGGATAATAATAGTACTTTGTAGGCGCCTTGAGTATTCCCTCAGATGGATACAATATAAATGTTGCTATTATTACTATTATTATTAAGACATTGTCACCATGCTTTCCTGAAAGACATATTGAGACGTCTTCCTTCTCTTTTTCATTGTAGATCATTCATGAAATGGTAACCATACTTTTCTTAAAGTTTTCTGTGGAACCATGTACATGTACATGTACCATCCTGAAGTTCAATAAACTCCTGGGGAGCATTTCATCAAGCATTTTGTCAGTGATTTTTACCGACAACTGTTATAAGCTACTGAAATCCTTGCATCTGATTGGCTGATAGCAAATTTGTCAGTATAAATCACTGACAAAACGCTTGATGAAAGTCTCCCCTGAAGTCCCATATATCCTGCTTGGAAATATGGGTTATTCTATGTATATATTGGCTTACCTGGTAGTTTTTAAAAGATAAAATTGAGTTTTGGTCATGAGATTGAATTGTGAAAGAAACTGTCTCAGAGCAATTGGGAAAGGCTGATGATATAGCACTTAAGAATTGGTGTATGCTGTACGATTTTGGAATCACCGAAATGATAAAATATTGACTCAATCCTGCTGGGAGTCACATGCACTGCACACAGAAATGTGTATACACGGCTACACGTAAATGTTCGGCCCAAACATTTCAGCCATTTCTTGTCACATTTCGAAGAGGGGGCATTTGAAGAGCAATCCTTTTCAGGGGATATTTCTACTATGATAATCTTCCAAACTAACATAAAAGGAATGAGAAAGCTCACAAATCATTTTTTTACCTTTCCCAGAACTCAACCTGCTCTTTATGCAATGTAATAGTATTTGAGTGGCTAAAATACATGCACATGTGAAGCACTTTGTAACTACAAATAAGAGGTTTCTATAACAAGGCACTTTAAAGATTGGTTAAAAGACTTACCTTGACATCCTCTTTCAGGTAGTTGAAAATGTTAGCCTCCAGAACAAACGTCTCACCACGGATCACAGAGTATGGTAGGTTCAACGACACAAAGAAGTTCTTAAACACAGTTGCCTGTCAAAAAATGTCAAAACCAGAAATGAACTCTCTCTAATTTGAAACAATTACATTCTTTAATAGTCACAATTGCCTGTCAAAAGTACATGTATGTCAATTTACTTCTTTATAGCTTGAAATTAATGTGAGTTCTTTCTATGAAACTTTGCATTTATAGTTTTTATCTACTTCATGTAGCCTTTTTAATGATTTACATGTAAAAAGAAGAATAGGACAATTGCTCTTTCAATATTTTTTTTTTCTTTTTTCTTTTTTCTTTTCCTTTTTTCTTTTTTTTTTTTTTTCTTTTTCTTTTTTTTTTTTTTTTTGGGGGGGGGGGGGGGGGGGGGGGGGGGGGAAGAGATAGGGAGTGAACTAAGTTATGCTAAGTTTCCTGCAAATTTGATGGAACCCTCCCCCCCCAAAAAAAAATCAAAAATGGTGTAAGGGTTACCCCCTGGATGGATCAAATCTTACTTGGGCCGCATTCTGTGTCACTCCCAGTCCGGCTTCACCATCCATAGAAATAGCTGTTCCTACCCAAGAAGTGATGGTATCTGGGAAGGTGGTCTGGATTGAAACATGGCCGGCAGAGCTGTGAGGTGACAAGTGAGAGGGAGAGATAGAGAGGGGGAGAGAGGGGAAAAGGGAGAGAGAGGGGGAAGAGGGAGAGAGAGGGGGAAGAGGGAGAGAGAGGGGGAAGAGAGAGGGGGAAGAGAGAGAGGGGGGAAGAGAGAGAGGAGAGAGGGGGAAAGGGGGAAGGGGGAGAGGAGAGAGGGGGAGAGGAGAGAGGGGGGAAGGGGAAGGGGGAGGGGGGAAGGGGAGAGGGGGAAGGGGGAGAGATGGGGGAGAGGGGGGAAGGGGAGAGAGGAGAGAGGGGGAGGGGGAAGGGGGAGAGAGGGGGGAAGGGGGAGAGAGGACAGAGGGGGAAGGGGGAGAGGGACAGAGGGGGGAAGGGGAGAGAGGACAGAGGGGGGAAGGGGGAGAGAGGGAGAGGGGGGAAGGGGAGAGAGGGGGAGGGGGAAGGGAGGACAGAGGGGGAAGGGGAGAGAGGACAGAGGGGGGAAGGGGGAGAGAGGACAGAGGGGGGAAGGGGGAGAGAGGGGGAAGGGGGAAGGGGGGAGGGGGGAGAGGGGGGGAAGGGGGGAGAGAGGGGGAGGGGGAAGGGGAGAGAGGGGGAGGGGGAAGGGGAGAGAGGGAAGGGGGAGAGAGGAGAGAGGGGGGAAGGGGGAGAGAGGACAGAGGGGGGAAGGGGGAGAGAGGGGGAAGGGGGAGAGAGGGGGAGGGGGAAGGGGGAGAGAGGGGGAGGGGGAAGGGGGAAGGGGAGAGAGGGGGAAGGGGGAGAGAGGGGAGAGAGGGGGAAGGGGAAGGGGGGAGAGGGGTGGGGGGAGCGGGGGGAAGGGGAGGGGGGGAAGGGGAGAGGGGGAAGGGGAGGGGGGGAAGGGGAGAGGGGGAAGGGGGGGGGGGGGGAAGGGGGGGGGGGGGGAGAGGGGGAGGGGAGATAGAGAGATAGAGAGAAAGAGACCGAAAGAGAACGAAAGAATGTAAGAGAGAGCACATACATGTACATGTATGACAAGGATAATTTAGAATAATACTTTTTGCCTCAATTCTCAAATTTAATTCTTGATTGTTTCTTCAGAGAAATAAAAGTGGGCAGGTACAAAAAAATAAACAGAAGTAGAAGAATTTTATTTTTTAGAAATGATTACAATCATATATGATCAATTGGATTACATTGAAAAGAATTACACTGGGCCAAGTTTCTTTAGCACTGACAACAGATATAGTGAATGTAATAAGTTTTATTTGCAAGGGAAAAAAAATTGCACAATTTAATAATGAATCCAATGATAAAAATTTATTTATTACATTTTAAAATGTAATTTGAGTTAACAGAGTTTATTGTGTTTTGAAAGTAAAATAAAAAGATAAAGAATTGTACTGCTAAAAGTGAAACAAGATTTATCTTTACAACATAAGATTGGACAGAAGGAGTTAAAACTCACTCTGCTGCAGTGTCAACCCACAACCAGGTCTCTGGGAACTCTTTACGGATCTTCTTCTCAGGTACGGCACCAACATCATTCTGTCTGTTACCAGCGTCTGCTTGAGGAGCCCCATCAGCTTCAAAAGAAAATTAAATAAGCGCACATCATTAAAGGGAAAGTTAAGTTCTGGGAAAGGTTTGAAAAAATTTGTGAGCTTTCTCATTCTCATTATGTTAGTTTGGAATTTTATTGAAGTAGATAAGTCCCCTGAAAAGGGTTGCTCTTCAAATGCCCTCACATTCAAGAAACAGTTGAAATGTTTTGGGCCGAACATTTGTGTGTAGTCCCTTATACAGATTTTTGTGTGCAGTGCATGTGACTCTCAGCAGGACTGAGTCAATATCTTATCATTTTGGTTATTCCAAAACCTTACAGCATACACCAATTCTTATGTGCTATATAATCAACCTTTCCCAATTGCTTTGAGACAGTTTGTTTCACAATTCAGTCTCATGATCAGAACTCAACTTTATCTTTAAGCTTTATATGTAGGTCAGTGCAATACAAGAATACTGCCATTATTACTCTTACATTGTACAGCATGACAGAAATAAGGTGATATCTTTATAGAGAGTACAGCACTAAATATTATGCACATTAAAGGTTTATACAACATACTGTGGTTACGATTTCTTAAAGAATAAAAAATAAAGATAATCCTTTTGATATGATCAAAATCCCATGCTTGCTCTTAAGAGGAAATTATTTTCAGTATTGACGGATCAAGTTGATCCCAGTTTTGATGAAATGCCAATCCTGCTTAAAGTTTACATTACAAATAAAATCTCTGAAGCATCATATGCACTCAAAATTTTCTTCAGCTCAAAAATAAAATATGAAATTGAACAATTGCTCTGTCATCTTTTTCTTTAACAACAGAAAAAAAACAACCTACATGTATGTAGCACTTTTTAAAATTATCTATATCGAAAAGAATATATTTATAACATGCATCTGTATGAATATCCCCCCAATAATATCACTCAGATAAGCCTAGAATTATTACCAATACATCTACAATTTACAAGTATCATTGTTTTACTATTATCATTATCGATAGCAATAACAGTATTTAAAAGGTAAGGAGTATAGAGAATTTCAAGAGGAGAAAAATAAATGTTTGAACAAAATACACAAGCAACATGCATTGATTCCACAAGCATGCAACAGTAACAAACATTCAATGTGAGGTTTTATTATAGATGAGTATAAGGCATGCAAGCACAACACATACATTTTTAAACAAGTAATACCCATATGTATGTAAAGCAAGCACAACATTTTGAGGGTTTATGTCTTTCTGTAAAGTGAAAAGTTATTCCCCCATTGCACTGATACCCTCTTATGAGATATTTATGGTACTAATACCCTCCTGTAAGCTATTTTTTTCACTAATACCTTCCTATGAGATATTTATTGCACTAATACCCTCCTATGAGATATTTATTGCACTAGTATTGGACTAATACCCTCCTATGTGATATTTATTGCACTAATACCCTCCTATGAGATATTTTCAGCACTCAATTTATACATCAACTTTAGAAGATTCCCAATCATAATTTCTAATTAATATTTATTTGCTCTATGGCTTCCTGAAAACTCATAAAGACGTGAAAGATGATTGAGTATAAAGTTGCAAAAGGTAATTTCTAATTAATATTTATTTCTTCCACCTCTTGGGGCTTCCTGAAGTACATGTAATTAACCCCTACCATGCCGTGGGCGGCAAATCCCGCCCAAATATTGGACAGTTGAACATTTCGTTAAGGCTCATAACTTGAAAATTCTTCCTCATACAGAAACCTGTGCCTTCAACATAGTGTTTCTTCCTATGCAATATATCTTTGCCCAGTTTGCTTACAGATCACATTACAAGAAAATCACAAATATGGCAATTAATGTATCACTAGAAACTGGGAAGCTTACAGATGGCAATCATATAAATTTTATGTCAACTGCGTATCTGATGACTATAAAAACAACATAAATAAAAGCTCTTCTAAGCATCTGGAAAATCTGACGATTCGCCAGAAATATAGCGATGTTTTGATGTCGTCACACTAGGGATAGATCCTGCTTAAGCAGACGACGTCCTATAATGAATGAAAGTAATTGCAATGCAATTATTTATCAAATTATAAAGAGTTTGGTATATTTAAACATGACCTTATTTCACACCATTCTAAAAGGGAAAGTGAAACTGATTCTGATAACTAAAACCGTTTGATTGTAAATACACAGGAGAAGGGTCAATGATCAATGAAATAAACCCCATTTTGAAATTGAAAAGCCCTCCGAATAATAGCACGGATGGTATTCGTTCCCTCTTGAAACGCCGAACATGCCCCGGTGCAAGCAGCTGAAAATACAATGGCGTCTTATTTTGACTGATTTTGACTGATTCCTTTATTTTTTTAACGCTGCATTTTTCATCAAAATAATACCATACACGAAGTTAAGAGTGAGGCAACAGACTAACATTAAGACTGACGCTAGTCAATTAAGTAAGAGAAATAAGTGAAGAGGAGATGACAAAACAGGCACTGAAAAATGTGTAAGACGTTATGGGACATCGTCTGCTTAGACAGGACTGGCCCCTGGTGTGTCGTCACACATCTCAGCAGCGTTCGAGGAGCTCTTCAGCTGCTATATCGGGGGCTGTATTTTACCGTTTTATAATTGATAATAATCATTACTTCAAATGTTTCCAAGCGTTGAATTTGGATAACCTTGTTTAATTTATGCCATCTATGCAATAAAAAGTATAACGGTAAGCCAATATTTACTTTGATGGCATTTTCTTGTAATGTGATCTTTAAGAAAAAAAAACTCATTGAAAGTTAATATTTAACTCTTGAAAGTTCATTTTTGACAATTACTGAAAAATCTGGTTGAATGAAAGGGGTTAAGATGCAAAGATAAAGATAATTTCTAATCAATATATTTATCAGTTCCATATCTTTGAGCTTCCTGAAACTACATGTAATTATGATGTAAAGGATGGTTCAAAGCTTCTTCTAGGATATGCCTAAGTTTATATGGTAAAACAGCAGAATCTCAAATACTTACAACTAAGTTCACAGCGAACTGAGAGCTGTCTGAATATCATTATAAAGTTGACTATAACCCATCTTCACTATGTTCAGTACTCAAAAATACCCTCATTTTACAAATATTCATTTAACATTTTTTGTTCTTTTTTGAGAGGAGGTGGGGGGGGGGGTGTTTAACTCAGTGTTTGACTTTTTCTTTTAGCTTGCATATCATAAACACTTTGTACTGATCTCATATCGAATTTCAAAATGGACCTTTATCATATGGTGAAATAGAAGGTTATGGTAGCATGCAATGACAAATCATATCTGTTTTTTTTTTCTCTAAAATCCATATACTCATCTGTTAAAAACCCAAACAAACAAAACAGAACAGTTCAAACCACATTCAAGCAATGACGGAAACTAACAGCATGAATTAGAAGCATGCATTAGTAGTATTTTACATGGAGTTTGAAATTGCGATGAAAAATAAAGAAAGCACTATGGATTCTTTGCAGTAAAATACTAGCGCAACGGTGAGGGTACATGCAGATGATTAAAGGGTGTTTTAGCAGTATACAATCTCCATGTCAAAAGATTTTTGGGATAGAATATCTAAGCATTCTTCAGTTATCATCCGGCAAGGCAAACTGACCACTTGGTGAAAAATAGACTACAAAATCTTTCACTGGAGGTATGTGTCCATCGGTTATGTGCACTATGCCTGCATTCTAAATACAAAACATAGCAATTTTTTTTTTGAATCTTGGATATCCGGTCACTTTTCTAGGATTTTTTTTTTTCACAAAAGAAGGACCTTGTTCCATTTCCTTGGTTAACTTGTAAGTTACTTAAATATGTGTCGGGTAAAAGAATAAAATGGGTTACATAGTTATTGAAAAGTCATGAAGTGAATTTGACCACAGTACTTCCAACTCTTTTCTTAAACTGCAATACTTGGTATTTTACTCAAGAATATTGATGTAACGTATAGAAAGTGTTCATATCATCTTCTAATAGTCGGAAAGGCATGAACTCTACGCAAAGCCCCTCTGACACTCAACAAGCAATATAGTGTGTAGCAATAGGAAACAATACATGTGCCAAGAAGATCCATCTACAATGCAATACATGAACAAGTTAATACATGTACAAAGCAATACTGGTGTTTATAGAGAAGGCTAGAATATAGTTTAGCCTTCGATATCCATACTGCGAAGAATAAAAGGAAACAGAAACAAAACGATGAAACAAATGAGACGGAAACAAATGGATGAAACAAATGAGACGGTACAAATATCTGTGAAGGGAGTGGATGAAGTGAATGTAGGTCCAATAAACAATCCATTGAAACAGCAGACTTCTTCCCCGTGTGGTAGTAAACACAGACTGACATATACATGTATACATTTAGAAGACAGGTGCTGAGAATTAATTGACTGCACTCCCTGTTATTTTACATGTATATTATCAGAAAAATCATACTTCTAGGAAAGATTGAATGCAGTACTTGCAGAGTTTGGAAGTGGGTTAGTGTTTTATCCTCTTGATCTTTTTTCATTGTGTGAAACTCAGTCCAGAGTCACAAGATTCAGAATAAGGCAAGACGTATAGCACAAGAAATTCTCTTTCAATAAAAGCAGATGTAAACAATGTGGACAGTACTTTGAACTTTGCTCAAAAGAAGATAGAGATAATTGCCAAGTATGTATTTGATAATTGTTACATAATCAAAGAGGGATACTGTCTTTGTTGTAAGAATATGAATACATGCATTCATGATTTCCATGTGATGTACATGCATCGTGAATGCTACTTTCTATCTGAAAGAAGAAATGTTCAATGAACCAGATGTGAACACATTCTACCTTCTGCAGGAGGAGGAGCGGCAAGCCAAGCATTCTCCGAGGCATAGTCATCAAAATACAAGACAGAGTCATCAAAATACCAGACAGGTCCATCTTCCTCATACATCAAATTACCATCAGATATGTAAATGATACCTGCGTTCTGAAAATAGATAAGTATAAAATGGATTGGTCATGAGGATTTCCCGCTAATAGTGTCCGAGGATTACCGAGGACTTGTCCATTCTGCCACACTGAAAACTGTTACTCCAGGATTCCTGATCAGGATTGGTCACAAGAATGTCCAGTTTTATTGAGGTCCAAGAACTTGTCCATTCCCTCAAATTGAAAAGTGTTGCTCTCCCGAAAGAAGGGCTTAAATGTCACTTTTACAAGAAAGAAAAAGAAGAACAAAAAACAAACGATGAATGAACCCTTACTGAAGCACAGAAGAGACCAACCATTTATTCACAATTCACCACAGAGAGAGATGCACATGTATTAATGTCTTCACAAGAAAATGAGGAATGAAAGATGGCAGAACACACAATTAACATATACGTGTACATTGACAAAAGCACCTCCACCAGGCAAGAGTGTAGCACATACTACAGCAGCCAGGATCATGTTTGGTAGACACAAATCGATACACATGTACGCCGTCACTTTTACAAAATTTGGCGTGTCCAAAAGATTTGAGCTACAGTGTACGTTCAAACACATCCAACATGTGTATAGAAGATTTGAGCTACGTGTATATTCAGAACATCTTTATGCGGATTACCTTTCGCTTCAACAGGAACTGCAGCTTCAGGTATTCCAAAGTCAAAGAACCAATATTCCTCTTCTTGATATACTAAATTGCCATCCGATATATAAATGATGCCGGCATTCTGGAAGTAAGGATAAAACCCCCAATCATGAGTGTCCTCTCTGAATCAGATCATCAGATGGGTATCATGGTGACGAACTCCAAAACCTGCACCCCTGGAAAACTACCCCCTAATGGTAATTTCACCATTAGACAATCATCCCCCTGAGACCATCTCAGGAATGTTCCCCCCCCCCCCCCCCAGTACCCCTTAGGCAACTATCCCTAGGAGCACTGAATATACATTTATAAAGGAAAACTACCTACATGTATCAGAAAACTTCTAACTTTAAAAATTACCCCAATTACGCCTTGAATAACTACTTGGGTACACTAGTACTTGTCCGGAGATGGGGTTGGGGGGGGGGGGGGTGGTTGTCCTAAAGTGGTAGTTGTCCTATGGTACTTGTCCTAAATGGGTAGTTAGCTTGGGTGAAGTTGTCCCTGGGGGTCGCTGTCCTAGGGATAATATTCTGGGCGGTGATAATCCAGCATGTACATGTAGTTGTCCTAGAATGTATCTAATAACATCAGGCCACCACTGAATCCTGCAGACAACAGCTGCTTTCCTGACAGACACAAAAGAAAGTTCTTAACACATTGCCTGTAGGAAATGGGAATGAGAGAATTCAGTAGTCAATAGGTTAAAAAAGGGAAGACAGAGATGGGTTCACCTGTGGGTAAACACATAAACATCCAAAGCTTTCTTCTTAATAATGCGTACGTTGTACATGAATGCTTTTGGAACATATGCTCTAAAAGATGATGCTCTGCACAAGTAAAAATCAATTTGTACCTTAAACCACTGCCTAAGGACACCCAGTGGTCTCTGTATAAGCCTATGGGAATGAGAATTCAGAATTCAACAAATTAACAACATCATTTACAGGAATCATGGACCCCCACTGAAGTGCATTAACCTTTGCTGATTATTAATGTTAATCCAACTATGCATGGTTGTTTAATCTACAAATAAGCTCTGCCAATCTCCAAGAAGCAAACTGAAAGATGCAAGGCGTTGAATAAATTTACCTCTCCCAAACCCACCAGCTGCTGCAAGAGGGATGATGTCATGTCGCCACCAAATTTCATCCTCGTAGACATTTCCATCTGATATATAAATGATGCCTGCATTCTGGAAATACATAAATTGAAAAGTGAACTGAGTGGTTCCTGCATTAAGGCTTGGGTATACTGTAAGATGAGGGAATTCAATAGTTTAAGGGTTAAGAACATCACTGATTACCACTGCTCATATGATGGTATCACTGCAAGAAATGGTCCATAAAGTCAACAAAGATTGACTGCTACTCTTCTGACTGAACGTCTTAAGTGCCACAGTAAAAAAAGACAAATCAGTAATAAGTCTGCCATTAATAAAATTCCTGCAGCCTTCTCACAAGATGAAGCTGAAGTGCTCAGAAATGTGAATGAAGCAGGCATGTCAAAGATGTAAGCAAACCAACAAAGATGAGGATCATATCATAAGTCTTTCCTGTGGTGCTGTACGGAAGGCAAAGCTGAACAGTTTTTAAAAAAGCAAAGAGATAGAAATTGGACTCTTTGAAATGCGGTGTTGGCGCAGAATGCCAAAGGATCCATGATGGACCACCAAGAGAACAAATCGGTCAGTGCTTGGTGTAAATGTAGTAGACCCAAGCTGCTAGTTGGAGATTATGGGTGTGAAAGATATCTTGAATGGAAAAGTGCAGGGTACATAGAGAACAGGAAGGCATATGATTAGACTGACAGAAGGTGTGACCAAGGAAACAGGCATGTCCTTACAGGAGCTACTCGTATGCCATGTTGCACAAGACAGAAACACCTGGAGAAAGTTTGTCCATGGGGTCACCAGGAGTCAGAGATGACCTGATGGTACCTAACAAAATACAGGTACAGTTGTACATGCATGTACATGTACTTGCCTACCTTCCACGGACAAAAATAGGATTCTCTCAAATCAAAATAAGGAATGCAGAGTCTTTTGCAGGCTGTTCCACAGAAGGTTTAAAAAAAAGGAATCTATGATTCATATATTTACTCTGAAAGCCAACTAAAATGGATTCATTCCTCCCAAATACACATAGGAATGGTTGGTAGCTATCTACATCTTGCATGGTCTAGTCAGTCCCCTTATGACACAGGTGTTATCAAAGGAAGACTGGACAATGATCGTACACAACAGGTGACTCAAAATCCAATAGACACTATGACAATCACTATGTGGCCTTAATGGGGTTCAACACATTCATTCATACCACCGCCAGCAGAAGAATTTTTAAGAAAGAAAGAGTCAGAGTAGCTGATTTGACTAGCCAGGGTTCCCACAGAAAATCTCAAGAACCAAATCCTTGACTTTCCATGACCTTCCATGCCCCACTTTTGCCATTTTTCCGTGACCGGATAAGTACCATTTGGGTATGGGTTGCAGCATCCAAGCGGCATACAAATAGCACCCAGTGATACTTTATATTATTTCATTTTTGTGACGGAAAGCTGCCATTGCCCCACAGGGCCCACACCCGCAATCGATCACGGGAGATTATTTTTCATTTTCCATGACTTCCAGAAAAATGTATTTATCCATGGCTTTCAAGGTTTTTCCATGACCATGGGAACCCTGAATTACTGTAGCAGTCATTAAAATGAGGCAAGCGTCGTTTTGTCAGTGATTTTTACCGACTACTGTTATAAGCTACTGAAATCCTTGCATCTGATTGGCTGAGAGCAAATTTGTCAGTTAAAAATCACTGACAAAATGCCTGATGAAATGCTCCCCAGATTTAGGTTTAAATTCTACAGCACTGCCCATTCTATGCATGGTTGTTTAATCTACAAATAAGCTCTGCCAATCTCCAAGAAGCAAACTGAAAGATGCAAGGCGTTGAATAAATTTACCTCTCCCAAACCCACCAGCTGCTGCAAGAGGGATGATGTCATGTCGCCACCAAATTTCATCCTCGTAGACATTTCCATCTGATATATAAATGATGCCTGCATTCTGGAAATACATAAATTGAAAAGTGAACTGAGTGGCTCCTGCATTAAGGCTTGGTATACTGTAAGATGAGGGAATTCAACAGTTTAAGGGTTAAGAACATCACTGATTACCACTGCTCATCTGATGGTATCACTGCAAGAAATGGTCCATAAAGTCAACAAAGATTGACTGCTACTCTTCTGACTGAACGTCTTAAGTGCCACAGTAAAAAAAGACAAATCAGTAATAAGTCTGCCATTAATAAAATTCCTGCAGCCTTCTCACAAGATGAAGCTGAAGTGCTCAGAAATGTGAATGAAGCAGGCATGTCAAAGATGTAAGCAAACCAACAAAGATGAGGATCATATCATAAGTCTTTCCTGTGGTGCTGTACGGAAGGCAAAGCTGAACAGTTTTTAAAAAAGCAAAGAGATAGAAATTGGACTCTTTGAAATGCGGTGTTGGCGCAGAATGCCAAAGGATCCATGATGGACCACCAAGAGAACAAATCGGTCAGTGCTTGGTGTAAATGTAGTAGACCCAAGCTGCTAGTTGGAGATTATGGGTGTGAAAGATATCTTGAATGGAAAAGTGCAGGGTAAATAGAGAACAGGAAGGCATATGATTAGACTGACAGAAGGTGTGACCAAGGAAACAGGCATGTCCTTACAGGAGCTACTCGTATGCCACAGGAGCTACTCGTATGCCACAGGAGCTACTCGTATGCCATGTTGCACAAGACAGAAACACCTGGAGAAAGTTTGTCCATGGGGTCACCAGGAGTCAGAGATGACCTGATGGTACCTAACAAAATACAGGTACAGTTGTACATGCATGTACATGTACTTGCCTACCTTCCACGGACAAAAATAGGATTCTCTCAAATCAAAATAAGGAATGCAGAGTCTTTTGCAGGCTGTTCCACAGAAGGTTTAAAAAAAAGAGAGGAATCTATGATTCATATATTTACTCTGAAAGCCAACTAAAATGGATTCATTCCTCCCAAATACACATAGGAATGGTTGGTAGCTATCTACATCTTGCATGGTCTAGTCAGTCCCCTTATGACACAGGTGTTATCAAAGGAACACTGGACAATGATCGTACACAACAGGTGACTCAAAATCCAATAGACACTATGACAATCACTATGTGGCCTTAATGGGGTTCAACACATTCATTCATACCACCGCCAGCAGAAGAATTTTTAAGAAAGAAAGAGTCAGAGTAGCTGATTTGACTAGCCAGGGTTCCCACAGAAAATCTCAAGAACCAAATCCTTGACTTTCCATGACCTTCCATGCCCCACTTTTGCCATTTTTCTGTGACCGGATAAGTACCATTTGGGTATGGGTTGCAGCATCCAAGCGGCATACAAATAGCACCCAGTGATACTTCTTTATATTATTTCATTTTTGTGACGGAAAGCTGCCATTGCCCCACAGGGCCCACACCCGCAATCGATCACGGGAGATTATTTTTCATTTTCCATGACTTCCAGAAAAATGTATTTATCCATGGCTTTCAAGGTTTTTCCATGACCATGGGAACCCTGAATTACTGTAGCAGTCATTAAAATGAGGCAAGCGTCGTTTTGTCAGTGATTTTTACCGACTACTGTTATAAGCTACTGAAATCCTTGCATCTGATTGGCTGAGAGCAAATTTGTCAGTTAAAAATCACTGACAAAATGCCTGATGAAATGCTCCCCAGATTTAGGCTTAAATTCTACAGCACTGCCCATTTTTTGACAAATAAACTGAATACATTTACCTTCCTCAGCAACATCAAATGCTGCCAGGGCTACAAATTCGAATTCATATTCAGGTGGAACATCTATGTTTCCGTCTGTTATAAAAATGATGCCTGCATTCTGAAGATTAAGAAATGTATCATCTTGTTTAAATTAAAGTTTTAATTTTGTTTTTTTCTCTTAATGGCCGCACTCTGAAGAGAAAAAAGGACAACAGGGTAATAAAAAGAAATCATTATGTAAAGATCTTTTGTTTTCCAACTTCTAGAAGAAATCCTGTAAATTTGAAAGTGCATAAGGAAATGAAATAACTCGTCAGATATTCCTGAAAGGTAATCGACATGATATCAGAGACGTGCATTAATGTTTGTTCACTCAATGGGACTACAATACATGTGACATCAGTATGCTGTACATTATTAATGCCTCAATACATGAATACAATAATAGATACATGTACATGTACATGTAAGTACATACAGATACATGTACAGTAATACAATGTACATACTGTACATACATATATCAACATACACATAATGATGGATGGCAGAACATATTGCTCGTCTTCGATATGCACATGGAGGCCTACATTTCGTGCATTTTCAGAAATCACTTTTCCGTCTGTTGGTCAAAGTGCTCTGGCATACACTATTACAATGCGCAATGGACAAAGTGTTGAATTCCACACTCTACACTACACTCTCTCCACTCTTGAAAAGATTATAATATTAATTCAAACCACAATGTTACAATGACATCAAACCACCTTAATGCAAGTACCAGACATCTTTGCTTCTCGTCAAAAAACGTAATTACACATTTTGTGCATGCACAGCTGAGTAGTGAGTGCATTAAAGGATGGGATAAGACACATTTGGAATTATAATGATGATGCCAAAAGATGCAAAGAGTTACAAGTACATGTACATGTACCGTATGGAGAAGAAAAAAGGAAATGGAGCAAAAACGTGAGGGAAAGGTTAATAATGCTCTTTAACAGAGCAAATTTATTACCTTTAAATTTACGAAGTATATTTGGGGAGAAACCAGCTCCATTCCGTGCATAATAAATAGGTCGATTGTCCTCTTCTGGACAGAAGTTTCCATCCGATATGTAAACAATGCCAGCATTCTACAAAAGGATTAGGATACAATTCACATGTCAGTAGAATCTTCCAGTGATCATCTTACTCTTAATATACCAATGACTTGGTCCACTGACTATTAAATAGGAGCAGCAGCTTTCCTGGAAGAAGGGGGCTCATGTGCAAAATCCTGCAAAAAAAAGAGAGTGCATATTGAAGGAGAACCTACAGAAAAAAAGGTTGAATACCCAATGAGTAAAAGATCATATAGCTCAAGCACCTGTTAAATGAGAAGTCCCAGATACAAATACAATCAAAAACCTTTCTTGTAATGTAGCAAGTTTGACCTTTAGCCGTGCTAATTTATGATGCAGTTACTGATGCAGTGCAAACGAAAATAAATTGCTGAGAGTTAAGAAATGGTGCACAAGGATACGAGTACATAAAACTTAGAAATTAGTGCCTGGAGATCAGTCTATTTTCACATAACAAAATGAGAAATACATTTACCTCGGACATCAGCGTCAAATGCTGCAAATGCAACAAACTCATAATCCCATATTGGTTCTTCCACATAGAGTATATTTCCATCTGTAATATAAATGATGCCTGCATTCTGCAGATTCATGAGGCAATGTATAAATGAAAACATTCAACTGACTGTAAATCACAAAGTTTGTAAGGTAAGCCAACTGTGAGATATGGAAAAAAAAAAGGTAACAGAACAAAGAAGATATCACATGCATACTTGTAACATCAGTGTAGTGGTGTTAAAACAAACCATGTAACACAAGCACCAACACTGAAGGTGAAGTGATCCTGTGCCTCTGTGGGAGTATCAATGCTTATGTGAAAATAGAAAATGGTGAGCACATCCGTCTTTCGAAAAATGAGAAGACTGCATCGGTAATATGAAGAATATGGCATGTTGTAACCAAATTGTGAAAAGCGGCAGAGTATACTTGTAACATCAGTGTCATATTAGTAAACGAAGAAGTTTGACTGGGGAGGAATTTTTAATTTGTAAACAAATCTTTCGGCATATTACTCCCAGTGTTAAAGATCGTATACTCGATCTATAATGAAAAACACAAGTCAGAAAAAATTGGAACCAGCGGGATTCGAACCTGTCATCTACTGCCCGCCGGGCAGCGACTTAACCACCAGGCTATTCTGGTTCACGGCCAAGTCTTGGGTATTTGATTCTAGTTCGTCGTGACTTGGCCGTGAACCAGAATAGCCTGGTGGTTAAGTCGCTGCCCGGCGGGCAGTAGATGACAGGTTCGAATCCCGCTGGTTCCAATTTTTTCTGACTTGTGTTTTTCATTATAGATCGAGTATACGATCTTTAACACTGGGAGTAATATGCCGAAAGATTTGTTTACAGTGTCATATTTTTTTCAAAAAAACATTTAACACAAGCACCAACACTGAAGCTGTAGTGATCCAGTGCCGCTGTGGGAGTATAAAATTGCTATTGTGGACATTAAAAACATAACGAGCACACCGGTCTTTCGAGAAGAGAGGGCTGCATTCATTTGGTAATATGGAGAACTCCTGCCCTCTGCTGGTTAACAATGGAACAATAACATACAACAAAAGAAGAATACAATGATCATTAACTGGACAAATCCAAGAAATTTTGTCCCATACAATACCGACCACATCTACGATATATCTGGGGAGCGTTTCATCAAGCGTTTCGTCAGTGATATTTACTGACAAATTTGCTCTCAGCCAATCAGATGCAAGGATTTCAGTAGCTAAAAATAGCTGTCGGTACAAATCACCAACAAAACGCGTGATGAAACGCTCCCCAGATGCCTGTATGAAGCTGATAGTCCTACTAAAGCTTAACCCTTTCAAGACAATTGACCACATTTTGTGGTTTGGCTCAATATCTTTTAATTCATAGCCCTAACAAATATACCAGATGCATGAGTAGAAAGAGCAACAATTTCTGCACACACTGTGCTGATGCCACAAATTTTAAAAAGGATCCTTATATTGGCAACACATTGAGAAGTTCAAAATCACTGATTTTTATAAAAACTGGCAATATTTAAAACATTTTGTCAACTTTCCTTACCATGTACATGTATGTTGTTTTCAAAGGTATAATTACATTTTATTAAGAACCACTGTTGCCAATTTGAAGAACAAAATGTGATCTATTTTATAGCCCATAAAGAATTATTGTCCTGAAAGGGGTAAATCAGGCAAAATATGATATTAAACGTGTAAATAAATGTTCACAATTCAATCATTCTTGATAACGTATGAGACATAGCTTGGACTTGCCCAACTACACTTGGTCTATAATTTAGTAATTCTTTATTATCATTTTCACTGATGTCTAATGACAAAAGCACTTGAAAACAAAAGGCTGCAATCATCACAATTAAAATTGAGTACTACATGTACACCCATGGGTCAGTTTTTCTTCAATACTGTAAAACCTGAAACTTTTGTGTGAATTTAAAGTGGCATTAAACTCACTTCACGATGATTGCTAAATTAAGATTATAATTTGAAAATTAATTGCATTTTATTTTGAATTTTGACATATTTCATATTTGACTTGGCATTTTGGAAATTTGCATGCAGGTGGTCAATTCCACAGTAACGGAAGGACAATCACACACAAACTGTATCTAAATGTCCTTCCGTTACCGTGGAATTGACCAGGTACATTTTAAGCTTTTACAAACTAGAATGGGGCATGACGGGAAAATGAGAGGCACAGACACTTATCAAATCCTGTTGAAAGATGATGCTATTTAGGAGCTTCAGTTTAATGTCACTTTAATGTTCGAGAGCGCTTCAGATTCACGGAAGTTCCATGCCACAAAATCATTGAACCATAATTGACAGAAGACTAAATTTCTCCAAATCCTGAAAGTTTCCTGCTGTGTAAATGGCTGTCATTTACAATTCGCAAATGTTTCATGTCGTGAACATTTCTGATTTTACAGTATTTTGTTATTGGGTTAAATACATTATATTAATTTTTTCAACCGAGTAAAAGAAAACAAAATGAAACAAAGTAGGATTTATATTTTTACAAAGTGATTTTTCTTTTGTTGTCATTATTGAAATGACAAGGTACATGTAGATATACAAGTATATATTGAATACAACATGAAACATGGAACACACCTTTAAGATTCTGCCTGCGTTGTCACCGCTGGTATAATACGGGAAGAAGCAGAATGCAAAATCCATGAAAGGACTGTAGTCCCATGAACTACCCTGTGTTGTATCAAACCGCCCGACTGATTCCAGGACCTAATTAAGGACAAATGATTGAAAAAGCTTAGGCTAATAGTATTCTAGGAAGTCTAGTTTTGAATTCCACAATTTCCACTACTTCACTTTTGGTTTTTCCAATCTATACAATCATTGCTTTCATTCCTATGCATAAAAATATTTAAGATGCTAAAATCAAAGCATATTTG
Source organism: Heliocidaris erythrogramma (assembly GCA_025617745.1). Lineage (NCBI taxonomy): Eukaryota > Metazoa > Echinodermata > Echinoidea > Camarodonta > Echinometridae > Heliocidaris > Heliocidaris erythrogramma. Next base: position 43,953,447 of record CM046857.1, on the reverse strand, counting down.
CCTTCTTGGCACTCAGGAAATATGAGCAAAAAATCAATAAAAACACAACACTTATAACATATTCCTGCCAAAGATTCCTACAGCGGATTGTGACAAAGGATTCCTACAAAGGAGTCCTGCAGAGGATTTCTGCAAAGGACTACTACAAAGGATTCCTACAAAGGATTGCTGTAAAGGATTGCTGTAATAGATTGCTTCAAAGGATTCCTCCAAATGATTCTATTAAAGGATTCCTGTAAAGGATTCCTTCAAAGAATTCCTACAAAGGATTCGTCCTAAAGATTCCCGCAAATAATTCCTCTAAAGGATTCCCACAAAGAATTCCTACAAAGGATTGCTACAAAGGATTCATACCAAGCATTTTTACAAAGAATTCCTACAAAATATTCCTACAAAATATTCCTACAAATGATTCCGGCAACGGATTCTTACAAAAGATTCCTACAAAGGATTCCTACAAAGGATTCCTACAAAGGATTCCTGTAATAGATTCCTCCAGAGGATTCCTACAAAGGATTCCTTACCTGGTTATGCGTAATGTCATTGCCATCAGCCAGGAGAAGGACACTCTTATCAATGGCAAGGATTCCTACAAAGGCTCCCGGTGTGGTATCTACATCAAATCTCACACTGGTTCCTGGCTCTGCTTCTGTCCTGCTAAAGGTGGCTGTCACCTGCACCAATAACAAAATAAAGTCTTTCAATAATAATTTCACCAACAGAATCACCATTCCCAGCCAATCTGCCCACATTTTACCCTAATTCTGTATGTAATATCTTACGAAATAAACTGCCCCTCAGATGCACATTTGATAGCCATACAAGTTCTTAATTACAGTATACTGCTGCTGAAAGACACGAAGGCCATTTCAAAGCTGTTGAATAACTTTAATATTCCTTATAAAATGATAACAGCACTGTGCCCTTCAGAATGCAAGTGTAAATTTGACTCACAACCACTCGTATAAAAAAAAGCAGTTTTAACCTGATCAAAGCAGTTCAAACAAGTTCTCACCGGATTGGCAAAGACCACGTTGACCACAAACTCAAGACTGTCGAGAACCACTTCTCCTGCGTCAGTCAAGAAGTATACAATGAGCTTGCTCTTTGGAGACATTTCAGCTGTGATCTGTTTTGTGATGGTGTACTCGGTCCCTGACACACCTGTGATGGTCTGGGCCTCCAAGATGTTTCCTCGGGATACAATCTATGTTAACGAAGAGAAGAAACAATATGTCAACCATATCTGTCAACCTTCATAGGAAAAATTACGAATCTCTCAAGACAAAATTAGGAATACACTTTAACTTATATAATTTAAAAAGAGGTTTTCAAAAGAAGGAGAGGAATCTACGGTTCATCATAATTGTTTGAAGGTAAAAAACAGGAATAATTCCTCCAAATAGGAATGGTTGGCAGCTAGGATTAATGTCCCTGGAACAATGTACGTAAAACACAAGCGTTAAAAATGGTCTGAAGTCACAGTAGTAATTCTTGTAATATAATTTAAAGAGTTCACTTGGAGGACTTTAATCTTCCAAGAGATCGAGAAAGTGGTACTGAAAAACACAGAAGTTATTACTTTTTTTAAAATTCATAAAATTCCTTAATTCCAAGAATTATTTAAAAAACTGAAATGTTAAAACAGGACTTCACAATCTCATAAGCAATGGCTATAAATATTATAGCATGATTTCAACAATCACACAATCAAAGCAGCCTTGATATTATTACCTGATAAGTCAGCTTTCCTGGAGCCACGGTGGCCTGTACACTGAAGGAAGCTTCTGAGCCGATCTAAACAAGATACAAAGACAGAAATTGCTAAATTTTAGATACTTTTTTTTTTTACTCTCTTTACCTGTAATTAAATGAAATGTCTCATCAGGTTTTGGGGCTTATTTTATGTCAGCTGACAGTATTCATATTATCATATCATGTTTGGAACCAGAAGGGCAGTAACTCGTATACATTAACATACGGCTAACGCCCTTCTGGCTCTCAAAAGACGATGTGTATTACAGTGATTGGCCCCCTCGAGTATAACCTATTTCAAAACATTAAATTGCCTAAAATTAATATTACGACGTATAATACAGTGTCAGTCATTCATCTTATGAGGATATATTTCCTGGTGCATTATTCCATTTTAGCTCAATTTTATTGATTTTCCACATAGCCAGTGAAAAAAAATGAAAACTTTTCTTGTAATCAGTGTGGACTTTCCCTTTAATATCAAATTCAAGTGTTTTGCTTACCGTCAGGGCATTTGGGTCGTTGGAACTAACTTGGATGAATGTATTACTATCAGAGGTAGCTTGGCTGAGATACTTGGTGGCAGAAGTAATGTATGTGCCAGCAGGGACGATCACTTCAGTAGACTGTCGATAATACGAAGGAAACGTGACTTTCTTGCTGATGACTCCTTTGTATTCGGCCTGTAGACAGAAAGAATCAGAAAAACGTTTTCATCCAGACGGAACAATAGCATGGCAAACACCATTTTGCAAAGAGGAACTAATTGCTTAAGAAACAGGGAAAGACCAACTAAGATATGGGCGGATAACATCAAGCATTGGAGGGGGATGTCTTTTGAGCAGTTAACTAGAACAGCTGAAGACAGAAAGTTATGGAAAACTTGTGTCTCAGGATCCATCACACTATGGCCCCAATGGCCTCCAAGCTATATGACACAGATACCGGTAGACAGATCAGTGGGGTGTTTGCAAGAAAGTTGCAATCAATTGCAAATTGTAAAGCAAATTAGAACAACCATTCTGAATGGTTCAGGGTCTGCCCATTCAAGAAGATGCGCTTGCAACCGACAATGATTTTGATTGGTCAGTACCGATCAGTTGCAACTTGCAATCAATCGCAACTTTCTTGCAACACCCCACAGGGTTTGAGTTTAGATGCGAACACAAACTGATCTGTTCTGGTGAGCTCCATACCCTTGTTTCTGTTCTTCTTCTCTTTCTCCGTCTCTCTATTTGCTACTCATTCATCTTCACTTTACTGGTTCTTATCTTATTCATTCCTGACAAGCCAAATTGTTTCATTTTGCAATTCTATATTGCCACTCAATCTTCTTTTTACATCTTTTATTCTCTCCTCTACATTTGTGAACGAAAAAGAGATGAACCTACAAAGATCCAAATAAAGAATACTTCTCATCAACTTTTCACCTATACTTGAGTTAATGCTATTATTTTTACAACGGTAAATTCATTTCTATCACTGCATATACAAAGCACTTGTGCATTGCTGTCAAATTGTCTGCCTTGTTTGAATACAGTTAAACCATTTACATGCATTCACCGATTACTGAAAAAAATCTTGGATATTTCCGGGTAAAGTACTTTTTTTGTTCAGTCTAATGTCGGTCTGGGGGGAGTTTCATAAAGTGTCTTGTCGTGATATTCACCGACAAATTTGCTCTCAGCCAATCAGGTACAAGAATTTCAGCAGCTTATAACAGTTATTGCAACCAATGACAAGTTTTATGAAACAGGGCCCTGGTGTCTGTCTTGACAGTGTGACAGAGGAATAAATAGGATTAAGTGTATGAGTACAGTACAGCCACCATACCAAAAGACTAATGCTGGAGTCTCCGCTGGAGGTATCAATGAAAGCCTCTACAACCCCAGTCTGAGGAGCAATGGTGAGCATCTGTACGTTCCATGAGGCACTATTATCGTAGCACATACTTCTACAGTCCCTCAGTTCAAGACCCCTCAAACGTTCTTCTTCAGTCAAAGGGGTACCGTCTGGATGGCTCACAACAAGCTATTTTAAGGGTTTAAAAAGGTGAAAAGTAACAAGTTAACAGTTTTAAAGCAAACAATCGTTATGTTCATATCCATTTATCAATTCACTTACATCTGAATTTCAAAACAGTTTAAGGTAAAAAAAATGATACAGCAAAATTGCCACTTTTGTTTTTATATTTCCAACTTTGAAAGTATTTCGACAAGTACATATCCTTTTATCAGGAGCTCTTTTGGATTTCCTACAGTGCATCTACATTCCTACCTATGTATTGCTTATTTCCAGGGCTATGTTGAATTATTTCTGAGAGATACATCACTCTCCTGTGCCATTGTTTCTCTTATTCATACCTCACTTCAATATCTGATAATTCTCACGATCTCTCAAATCTATTCTTTTTATAGTTCCCTGGGGTTTTTTGCTGTTGAAAGTATATGGATGGGAGGGAGGAGTTTCCCTCTCAATCCCAAATGGCTTTAGTCCTCTGCTGTAAGAAGGAGTTGACTCTTCTCACATCTAGAGGTGCATATGATTCACTGGCTCAAAAACAATGCGGCAGTCTAGGGTAACGATCCATAGTGTTATAAAAGAATTGAATGTGGAGCAGCATATGACTTACATAGGCATGATAGGGCAGTCCTGGCTTGTAGTTAGATCGACTGATAGACTCCTGGAAAACCACTTTGACAGGGTAGTTATGGTAGGAGACGAAAGCCTCGTCAGCCTGGAGTGTGGTACCTGTCAGGGTCTCCGTCATATTAGCAGTGAACTGCAGCGTGTCCGAAAAATACCATACTGGATTGTTATTGTATGTGGTTCTCTTCAGCCCAACTAGTTCCGCCATGGTGAAGTCTGTTTCGACCCTGCCACTGCTACCCACCTGAGTGACATCAAAAATAAAACTTTGATGAAGAAGTTGAGTACTGGCTATAGAATTCTATTTCAAAATAAAGTATAAAGGAGTTACATGTGTTTCTGAATGGGTTATTGAAGACGTACACAAGGTTTGTCAGTATTAGGAGTGCAGGGTCTGTGGCTTCCGCAGTGCCAGCAGAAATGGGGTGTGGAACCATGCAAGAAAATACTGAAGAGTTCTAACATGTCATTATTGTAACGATAGACTGCTGATGATGAATGACGATATCATTGTGCCTCTTTTTAGGGTTTGAAATCATCAAAGTCTAACACTGTCACCAAATCTAAACAAATATCATGCAAACCAATATTTTGGTAAAAAATGGTTAATTTCAGCATCTGTGTAGCTTTCTCCACAGCCTTGAGCTATTGCACAACGTAACACAATGGGGGGCATTGTGAGTGGTCAAAACTAACATTTCCTCCCTACATGTACATGTATGCTACCAAAAAAAAAAAATCTTTTCAGTGTTAAAGGGGAAGTCCATCCTGTTATTTAAGCAGAACAATGAGAGAAATAGATTACTGAAAGTTTAAGCGTTTAAGCGATAAGTGAGAGAGTTATTAATTTTTGAAGGTGTAATCAATCAAATATAAATTGGCAACTTGGTGATGTACATGTATCTTGCGAGCTCCTCTCCCATTTCAGTCTGTACAGAAAATGTCACAAATTTTCATTTACTTAGTTGATGGTAAAGGAATACATTTGGTTCATAAAGGCTTTGTGTAAAAACATAAATATTTGTATATGTAGCCATCACATGTATGATTAAATATTTCCTTTAGAAAAAGTGCCAATTTGTTATTTCTGAATACTGGGAAAATGGAAGAGGATCTCGTCAGAAACGTCACAGAGTTGCCAATTTGTGTTTGATCGAGTACACCTTCAAATATCCATAACTTTCTTATCCTTATTGGATTTTGCTCAACATTCATTGATCTAGGGAGCGTTTCATCAAGCGTTTTGTCAGTGATTTTTACCGACAACTGTTATAAGCTACTGAAATCCCTGCATCTGATTGGCTGAGAGCAAAGTTGTCGGTACAAATCACTGACAAAACGCTTTATGAAACGCTTCCCCGTTTCTTTAATTTTTATCCTTCTTTTAAAACCAACTTGATACCAGGGTGGACTTCTCCTTAAAAAAGAAAATGAAATCTTCTTCAATCTGTAGAATACCCTTAGAGAGTCAAATTACTTTAATCATGCCACCTTTTCCATGACACTCACCCGTACAGATGTGTGGATTTCTCTGCTGTAGTATCGCAGCTTAACACCAAGCGACAAGACCCCTTCTACAGGCTTACCGAATGTGTACCTGAAAGAGAATTGTTGTAATTGTTTCTTTATTATTCATGATAAATAGAGGTGGCAGGGTC
>CM046857.1:43809885-43942385 GCA_025617745.1 Heliocidaris erythrogramma | reverse complement strand
TTTATTACATCTATGATATTCATGTCAATTTTATTTTATGTTTTGTACGAGAGAAAATGTTGATAATAGGGCTTACTTGACTACATGTACACTGAATCTTCATAGTGACCTCGGCCTTGTGACCCTTGTCCATACAGTGATAGATTTCACAGTCCGTGATCTTGCTGTCCGAGGTCCAGACAAGCCACGTTCCACATAAATTCAGGATCAGTTACGCCCCTGTCTTGCCGACTATAACATCCACGTGGTCTGGATGACCACGCCCACATGTCACTCTCACTGCACACCCATGTGCTTGGATTGGTTTGTAGCTTCAAAGTCCAAAGATCATTCTTCACCAACCAATAGCAAACGAGAGTTTGCTGTTAGCTTAGGTCGCCCGTATCTGTAATGTGACACCCAGCTTGGGTTCCAGCTGTCTGACAGGCTTTTTGATTTTTGCTCTGTTTTGATTTTTGCTCTGTATTAATTTGTAAACAAACTGCCATGCGATTTGATAAGGAATGTCATTGTTTTGGTTCTGCCACATGACTTGTTGGAGGAAAGCGATCGAGATATAAAGGAGAAAGATTGTTAGGAGAAAGATTGATGGGAGATGTGCAGAGAGACTGAAAGAAAGATGAGAAGAAAATAAAATAAAATATGGTAACTAAGTGATTCATGAATGATAATGTAAAGAGAATCAATTTTTTCAACTGTTTGGTACAGTAAATCGGTAATAAGAGACAAGATTTGAGATTAAAAAACTGTTTTGATTTTTGCTCTGTATTAATTTGTAAACAAACTGCCATGCGATTTGATAAGGAATGTCATTGTTTTGGTTCTGCCACATGACTTGTTGGAGGAAAGCGATCGAGATATAAAGGAGAAAGATTGTTGGGAGATGTGCAGAGAGACTGAAAGAAAGATGAGAAGAAAAGAAAATAAAATATGGTAACTAAGTGATTCATGAATGATAATGTAAAGAGAATCAATTTTTTCAACTGTTTGGTACTGTAAATCGGTAATAAGAGACAAGATTTGAGATTAAAAAACTGTTACGAAAAAGAATAAATGGAAAAATAATAGAATTAAAAGGGGAGAGATACGTTTTATTTATATTGTATAAAATATATATCAATTTTTTCCTCCCCTCTTCCTCCTTATATGCTACTAGAATATTAGAATGTTTAGAAGGAAAAAGGGGTGATTGGAAGAAAGAAGAGAGAGAGAGGGAGAGAGTAAAAAGAGAAAGAGGGAGGCGACCGGAGAAAGGGACAGAGGGATTCAGAGAGAGGGGACTATTAACTTTATCTTCGTGTCTATTGATTGGCTCATTTTTCTAATAAACTTGACTTTTCCGCCCATCAGGAAGTAATTTGGCGATGGAATTACTCCGCAATCATCAACCCCAGCTCGCGAAGATAAAAACACATGTTGCTTGTTGTGGGAACCAAAGAATGTCTAGAGTGCGCGCGAAATTGGGCTTGTGACCTCATTTGTTAATCACGTGTCATGACACGCGCAAAAATATGCCAGCCATGCAGCCCACAGAGGTCTGTGCTTTTTTTTTTTTATCTTTCACAACGCGACGGCCGCAATGGGCGAAATGTGTATAGAATAAACAGATCGAATTTCAAAAGGGAACCAATGTGTGTTAAAGGATGAAGTTATGGTCGGGTAGAGAGAAAATGTTGGCTTGATATTTTTTTATGAGTTTAATGAAGATATTGATGACTATAATGATCATATCAGATGATCATAATTATGATGATGATCATGTGTGTTAAACCCGGTGTTAAACTTAAATGATAAAGTTACGGTCGGGCAGGGAAGAAAATTTGGCTTGATATTTTTTGATGCATTGAAGAAGATAATGGTTTTGACGATATGATTATCAAGATGATGATATAATTAGGATGATCATGATGAATTGATGATAGTATTATATCGCTTTCTCTCTCTGCCCACCGTATTCACTCTCTTTATTTAATCCCTCTCCCCTCAGTCTCTCTGCCCCTCCCCCTTCCGGTTTTTTTTACTCTCTATTTCCTTCTTTATTTTCCCTCTCCACATCCCTCTCCCTCTCTGAGTCTCTCTCTGTCCACTCGAGCTCTCTCTCTCTCTGCCCATCGTATTCACTCTCTATATTTCATTCCCCCCTCCTCTCCCCTCTCTCTGCCCCTCCCCTTCCCGTTTTTTTTTTACTCTATATTTCCTTCATTTTCTATTTATCCCCTCGCCCTTTCAGATTTTCTCTCTCTCTCTCTGCCCATCATATTTAATCTCTATATTTCACCCTCTCTCCCCTCCCCTTTTACTCCCCCAGTTCTCCTCTTCCTCTCTTCGTTTTCAATGTGTCGCACGCCTCTACCTCCAGCTCTCATTTCATCCATTTTCCTTCTGTAATATCTTTTGGCGTACCTGGCGTTCCTTGTCAGGCGGGGTAAAAGCAAGCAATAATTATATACATAAATAACTAGAAATGTGCATTGCTGGGGCCGCGCAATGCTAAATGTATCCCCCGGCACTGGCAGCGAATTTGAAGGAGGGACAAAGACCCTCCCCCATCCCCTCCCTCAAACAAAAGGATGGTGTAGAAATTAGATGTGTAGGTTTCACTAAGACACATCTTCATATAAAATTTGAAAGAAATGTGTTGAGAGATATACCAAGATACATCTCCATACAAAATTTGAAAGAAATCCATCAAGAAATGTGGCCTGCAGAGTGCACTCACGCCATGCCCTGAAGTATGACCTTTGACCCTATAAAAGACGGAACACTGGTGGCAGCATCACCAAAAACTATAGGTTTTTAGATTACACCAAGAGACACCTTCATGCAAAATTTGAACGAAATCCGTCAAGAAATGCAGAAGTAAGAGTGCAAGAAATGGAAAAATGACCTTTGACCCTATAAAGGACGGAACAATGAGGGCAGCATCACCAAAAATTAAATATGTGTAGATTATACCAAGATACATCTCCATACAAAATTTGAATGAAATCCGTCAAGAAATGCAGAAGTAAGAGTGCACAAAAGGGACAAATGAGCTTTGACCCTATAAAGGACGAAACAATGAGGGCAGCATTACCAAACAGTAAAGATGTGTAGATTATACCAAGATACATCTCCATACAGAATTTGAAAGAAATCCATCAAGAAATGTGGCCTGCAGAGTGCACTCACGCAATTCCCTGAAGTATGACCTTTGACCCTATAAAAGACGGAACACTGGTGGCAGCATCACCAAAAACTATAGGTTTTTAGATTACACCAAGAAACACCTTCATGCGAAATTTGAACGAAATCCGTCAAGAAATGCAGAAGTAAGAGTGCAAGAAATGGAAAAATGACCTTTGATCCTATAAAGGACGGAACAATGAGGGCAGCATCACCAAAAATTAAATATGTGTAGATTATACCAAGATACATCTCCATACAAAATTTGAATGAAATCCGTCAAATGCAGAAGTAAGATTGCACAAAAGGGACAAATGAGCTTTGACCCTATAAAGGACGGAACAATGAGGGCAGCAACACCAACCAGTAAAGATGTGTAGATTATACCTAGATACATCTCCATACAAAATTTGAAAGAAATCCATCAAGAAATGTGGCCTGCAGAGTGAACTCACGCCATCCCTTGAAGTATGACCTTTGACCCTATAAAAGACGGGACACTGGTGGCAGCATCACCAAAAAGTACAGATTTTTAGATTACACCAAGGGACACCTTCATGCAAAATTTGAACGAAATCCGTCGAGAAATGCAAAAGTAAGAGTGCAAGAAATGGAAAAATGACCTTTGACCCTATAAAGGACGGAACAATGAGGGCAGCATCACCAAAAATTAAACATGTGTAGATTATACCAAGATACATCTCCATACAAAATTTGAACAAAATCCGTTGAGAAATGTGGCCTGCAGAGTGCACTCACGCCATGCCCTGAAGTATGACCTTTGACCCTATAAAAGACGGAACACTGGGGGCAGCATCACCAAACACTATAGGTTTTTAAATTCCACCAAGAGACACCTTCATGCAAAATTTGAACGAAATCCGTTGAGAAATGTGACCGCCAGAGCGCACACAAGAGTACACACAAGACATCTATCAAAATATGACCTTTGACCCTATAAAAGACGGAACACTGGGGGCAGCATCACCAAAATCTATAGGGTTCCAGATTTTACCAAGAGACACCTCCATACAAACTTTGAACAAAATCCGTTGAGAAATGTGACCGCTAGAGCGCACACAAACTATCCAAAAAAATATGGCCTTTTACCCTATAAAAGACGGAACACTGGGGGCAGCATCACCAGAAACTATAGGGGTCCAGATTTTACCAAGATACACGTCCACAGGAAGTTTGAAAAAAATTCGTCGAGAAATGCGACCGCTAGAGCGCACACAAGAATGTGACGCGGCGGCGGCGGCGGCGGCGGCGGCGGCGGCGAAACGCTGCTGAATCCAAAGTATCCTCCGGCATACTGCCGGGGGATACAATAATAGAGGTCAATAGTCACCATAATTTTCAAAAGCATTTTCCTGTTCGAAATGTTCTGCCTGGCAAACTAAAAGCTATTACAGTTGGGTGTTCTTATATTTTCTTTCCACGTTCAAATTGAATATAATTCATTCACTCTCCTATAGTTTATTGATCTACTTTACATGTATTGTAAATGTATCTCTTAGAACCCACTAAAAGAGTCACGTTCGGGATACATTCTGTTCTTTACAAGTACAAAAAAATACACAATACACCCTCATTATATAACCAAGATACCCAGGAAGTCAATTGAAAGAGAGTTGGGGATCAATAAAACTCTCCTCGTGGACAATACCAAGGTTCAGGCTCATTGTTCAGTGGCTATTGGCCGGGGGTACTCATGCGATGTAGTGCCTGGGCCGGGGGATGCACGTTGTGCGGGCGATCAAAGAACAACAAACGTGCGCCGAACACGCTCGAACTTTTTGGTGTACAATGGAATGTATAGTAAGGGTACCCTCGGATGAGGTCACTCGGGGGTCAACAAACACAATCACTCGATCTGAATCCAAAGTATCCTCCGGCATACTGCCGGGGGATACAATAATAGAGGTCAATAGTCACCATAATTTTCAAAAGCATTTTCCTGTTCGAAATGTTCTGCCTGGCAAACTAAAAGCTATTACAGTTGGGTGTTCTTATATTTTCTTTCCACGTTCAAATTGAATATAATTCATTCACTCTCTATAGTTTATTGATCTACTTTACATGTATTGTAAATGTATCTCTTAGAACCCACTAAAAGAGTCACGTTCGGGATACATTCTGTTCTTTACAAGTACAAAAAAATACACAATACACCCTCATTATATAACCAAGATACCCAGGAAGTCAATTGAAAGAGAGTTGGGGATCAATAAAACTCTCCTCGTGGACAATACCAAGGTTCAGGCTCATTGTTCAGTGGCTATTGGCCGGGGGTACTCATGCGATGTAGTGCCTGGGCCGGGGGATGCACGTTGTGCGGGCGATCAAAGAACAACAAACGTGCGCCGAACACGCTCGAACTTTTTGGTGTACAATGGAATGTATAGTAAGGGTACCCTCGGATGAGGTCACTCGGGGGTCAACAAACACAATCACTCGATCGAGAACTTGTTGCGTTTTGATTCCGCTGGTGACTTTGTGTAGAATTATTTTTTCGCTTGTTTTTAATGAGCGATGTGGTATTGATCTGGTGTTTATCTTGAATTTCTACTTCTTAAAACTTTTTGTTTTCTAACAAATAAAGTGAATCGTTTATTTATTCATGCTCTCCCTCGGTCTTTCTCTTTCTAAACAAGCTCCCATATTCTCCCCCTCCCTCTCTCTCGAACTCCTTTGTCAGCTCCCCTCTCTTCTTCTTCTTTCCGTTATTTTCTACGCAGAAATTTTCAAACTTAGCTACATTGTAGATTAATAAAATTGATGCTCTCGGTCTCTCTTTGGCTAACTTAATTGGCTCTTCTTTGACATATCTCACTCTCTCTCTCTCTCTCTATCTTATGTTCCACTTCATTTATCTTTCATTCAATATTTATTCCTTGTCTTTCTGTTTTAAAAAGCTCAAGAACCTCATTTCATAAATATAATTCAATATAAGAACAATATAAGAACAAAATGAATGCTCTCAGTCTCTCTTAGTCTAATTTGGCTCTCTTCTTTGACATCTCTCTCTTTCTTTCTCTCTCTTTCTCTCTCTCTTCTGTGTCATTCCCCCTCTATTTTTTATTCAATATTTATTACTCTACGTATACACTGTAGGTACATGTAGCACCGATGTGAAAGAGCTTTTGTCAAAGACACTGCGTTCAACAGCTACTCCCTTTTACGCTATTTTATAAACTTTTCTTGTCACATTATAAAGGTTTTGGTATAAAAGGAAATCAATGAAAATCAATATATGTCACGATCAGAAGTTAGACTGCTATCAACGGCATTGTATACCGAAAATAAACTACATGTACATGTACACCAGTACCTCAGTTCTTCGGTCATTTTCCACCATGACTTGCCTACAGTCTGTACGTGCATACTGTCATGTCTGAGCCGCGCAGCACGCGCGGAACGTGATTGCTACTACAATGTACGATAACACGTTCGATTCGCACCACAGAAGGAGGCGATTTTCTACACCGTGATTCGCGGACGTAAACCTGTCATCGCATGGGAGATTGTTCTGAAAAGGCCGAGGGCAGCGTGATGAGCTGGAGCGTTCACGAGTTCCGGCTTAAGCTGTTCGAGCGCAACACAGCGTGGCAACGTGAGCTTGAAATCTCTGACTGGTACTGTACCCACAAATCCAGAGGTGGTCTTAAACTTTTGCAAATGATAGTAATTGATAGTACTCATGTATATTTACATTGTAGGCGACTTACCATATTCATCGATCTTGATGGTGTATTCCTTGCTTTGACCCTGAGAATAAAAACAAATAGATTACAAAGTAAAAATAGAAATGGCCGTCGCTCCATTAAAAAGTGATATTGTATTTCTTAAAGTTAAAGCATGTAGACAACATGTCTCTGAGATTAAAATTTCTAATCCTTAAATCTACTAGGATAATCTTTCTGTGGTGTACCGTGTTGGACCAGATTTAAAAGATCTCTGTAAAATCAAGTAAAATAATTATTTATCTCATGATCAAAAACAGTAATTATTGAGAAGCAACAGAGAGAGAGAGAGAGAGAGAGAGAGAAAAAGGGGGGGGGGAGTGGAGGGAGCAAGTCCAATTCATGTGGTGATTTAGTGTCCCATGTTGTATGACATATTCAGTACATGTCCTTATTAACATAAATTGACATCAAATGTCTTGATTCACTTTACACTCGGTCTGATCCAACCTCTAACATAGCTATTAAAAGGGAAAGTCCACCTGATATTTTTAGTTGATTTGAATAAAAGAAGAAAAATGGGAGAAACAGATTAGTAAGAGTTTGAGCAAACAAAATCCAATAAGAAATAAGAAAGTTATGAAGTTTTGAAGTTGCAATCAATCAAACACAAATTGGCACCTGTGTGACGTATCTTGCAAGCTCATCTCACATTTGCTCAGTACGGAAAATCTCATAAAATTTCATTTTCTAAGTTTTTGATGAATGAATAGATTTGTTTCATACAGGTTTTGTGGAAAAACATATGAGCAATAATTATATCTAAAGTACATGTATATTTGAATATTTTCTTTCGAGAAAATGGAAATTAATGATTTTTTTGGTTAAGGGCATTAAAGAGTTGCCAATTTGTGTTTGACTGATTACAACTTCAAATATTCATAACTTTCTTATTTCTTATCACATTTTGCTCAAACCTTCACTGATCTGTTTCTTTAATTTTTCTGTTTCTTTTATAAAATCAACTTGAAATCAGGGTGGATTTCCCTTTAACACAATGCAAACATCTGGGGGTGTTTCATCAAGTGTCTTGTCAGTGATTTTTACCGACAAATTTGCTCTCAGCCAATCAGATACAAGGTTTTCAGTAGCTTATAACGCTCCCCAGATAGATGATAATCTTACATGTCGTTGGTAACATAAAGGACAAACTAGCTCAGACTTGAGAGAGTGATAGATAGAGAAAGAGAGAGAGAAGGGGAGGAAGAGAAGGAAGGAAAGAGAGGAATGACAACAAAGACAGAGAGAAATCAAGAGATAGAGAGATAGACAGAGGGAGAGAAAGAGATAGAAAGAGAGAGAGAGATGACGAGAGAGAGTCATCAATATATTAGCACTGCTTCAGATTCGATAGTCCAATCACCTACATGTACATGTAGGACTGGATGATCAGACATGACCATTTCTTCTAAGATGAAGAGAGAGAGAGAGAGAGAGAGAGAGAGAGATAGATAGATAGATGAAGGGATAGAGGGCGAGGGGGGGTGGAGAGGGAAAGAAAGATAGAGAGATAAGAAGATATACATGTATAAAGAAAGAATCAACGAGAGAGAATTCTCTATATCTTACCACTGCTTCAGCTTTAATAGTCCAATTACCCAGGAAAGGATGGTCAGACATGACCATTTCTTCAGAAATGAAGAGAGACAGAGAGAGACATAGAGAGAGAGAGACAGAGAGAGACAGAGAGAGAGAGGAGAGAGAGAGAGAGGGAGAGGGAGTGAAGGACAAAGTGGAGGATAAAGTGGAGGACAAAGGAAGGGAGAGACGCGAGGAGAGACAGACAGTTACAGTGTATATCCTACCTCTGCTTCAGCTTTGATAGTCCAATCACCCAGGACTGGATGATCAGACATGACCATTTCTTCAGAGATAATTCCATTCTTGTCAGGCTGCTTATTAATCATCTGCTCAATCACGTTACTATTGGCATCCTAGGAATCAATTCAAGGCAGCAGAAGAATGATTAAAGTACATGTACTATTAACATGAACATGACAGTTGACCACCTTTTGTGGTTCTGTTAATAACTTAATTCAGAGCTTAAAATAATAACTAGAGTTTAATTCGTCATGACGAATTAGGTGATCTGTCTTTCACTTTGTACGATCATGATTGTAATCAGGATGATCATAATAATGGGGAAATGCTAAACTGAAGATAGGAAGTCAAGAATGCCATGAATGGAGATGCTTCTTGAGGACAGGAATGTAGCAAAATGTGTGAAACGGTCATTGTAAAAAGATTACGGTGATGATGATAATGGTGATGATGATGAAGATGATAATATAATGATGGTGATGATAATGATATTCATGATGATTATGGTGTTGGTGATTTTGAAGATGATTGATGATATAATGATGATAATGATAATGATGATAATGATGGGGATAATGGTAAGGATCATGACTGCAATGACAGTGACCTTAACCATGCCAAATATGAACGAGAAATCACATTTCGTTATGAAGATACGACCATAAGTTGATTTGTAGAAAATGGCGTCTAGATGACGTCACAATAAGATAATTAAGATAATTGACTAAGCCAATTTTGAGAAATTGTGATATCTAATAGGACTAATGATATTGTAGGATAGCTTTAATACACGTCAGTGAAACAGATTTTCCATAGGGATATACATAAACCACTGCACAGCACTTTGCAATAGACATAACATGCAAAATAAGGCATTTTATTACTTGGTTTGTGATTGTTTATGTTATAATAGTCGTAGAGGATGGTAAAATGACAAGTAAAAAGAAGCAAAAAAAAAAAAAAAAAAAAAATCGGCCCCGGGGATCGAACCAGGTACCTTGACCATGGTAGTCATGTGCTTTACCGATAGACCAAAATATTTCCCATAGAGATAACACGTAAACGAAAAACGTGATTCTCAAATCCCATTTGGTACTGAAAAATTGGGCATGATCCCGACATCTGATCAAAAATTGGAGGGCTTACTAATAAAAGCTTATAGTCTCAGCTACAACATATTAAAATCTGGAAGGAAATAGACCAAAAATAACTGAGATACTGCTCAGAGAACGATGTCATGTAGATTCATGATTCGAAAAAAAATCATCTTCCATAGACATAACACGCAAATAGGGAAAAATTTGACATGTCGTCTTTAATTGAAGATTTCAGTGTGATGACGTCATCAAAATGAATAATGGTGGCAAGATGTCTCGTAGAGAATTGTTGCAGCTATAACATATCAAAATTTGGGAGAAAAACGACCAATAATTACGAATCTAGAGCCAAATTTGCATAAATGTGATGACGTCAAAACATGAAAAATGGAAATTTTGACTTCTGGTGCCATTTTGATGACGTCATAATGTTTATATGGATGAAATGATACATGAAATGAAATCTATGATTCATACCCTACCTGATGATGACAAAAAATTTGGGGGTCAACGGACTATCTAACGAGCTACAATGAATTTTGTAGAGGCATGTTTTTGCACGTTTTTACGTTATTTTCGCCATAGACGCGCGCACGGATTTCGAACTTTGACGCGCCCGTACGACCTTATTATTGATTGAAATTGATTCAAATTGATGGAAATGATGAAGAAAAGTGTCAGGATTGCAAATCAATAAAAAAAACAGCGTTCTAACGTTATTTACGATTTGTGCGCGCGTAAAACGCGCGCAAGGACGCTTACGCACGGACATTTTTGAAATGCTCAAACTGACCTGAAACGTGTGCAGACTTGATCCTACGTGATTTTGAGCATTTTAAAATTTTGACGCGCGCGTACGCGTACGTCCTGACCTCTAGATGACCTGTGAGGACATGACCTGATGACCCGTCATGTGAAGTTTATGTGATGTAAATATAGTTGATTTTTGATGATCGATTATGAAGATATAATCGATCTTGTAAATTTACAAAATGGCGTCTTGATGACGTCATGATAACCTGATGACCTTGAATGAGATGCCACATCTTGACATTGACCAGTCTGATAAGTGACGAAAATTTGAAGAAAATTGAGAATGAAATTTTTGAGGAATCATGGTAACAAGAAAATGGGCGAAAAATAAAAATAAATAAATAATAATAAAGAAGAAAAATCTTGACGAAATTAAGAGGTGATCTGTCGATGTACGACAGATCACCTAATTATACCAGATGCATATGAGTAGAAAGAGCAAAATTTTCTGCACACACTACATGTGTCTGTCCATTTTTGTTGCATGACCATATTGCGTTTGATGCCAGGAATTAAAAAAAAAAGAATAAGCTTTTTAAAATCCTTAAATTGGCAAAACATTGAGAGGTTGAAAATCATTGTTTTTCATCAAAATTGGCAATTTTCTCAACTTTTCGACAAAATTCCTAATCATGTATATTGCTTTCAAAGACATTACACCTTATTACAACCATGAAGCACTATTAATAGAAAAATATTGTTGCCAATTTGAAGAACAAAATATGATCAATTTAGCCCTGAAATAATTCCTGTCCTGAAAGGGCTAATATGATCATGAAGTCCTTCAAGAAATCAATCTACATACATGAAGAGCAATTAGTTGGGGGGTTTTGGGGTTAGTTTTCATGGAAACAAATACGGTATTTGATTCTACTTTTGACTAAATTTTGCAGCAATGCCAATTCAATGATTTCCAAACAGAAGCTTTATCCTGTAGGTTGATTTTTAAAAAAGGGATGTGCACACATGTATCTTCCCATTATTGCTTGTAAGCAATGCAACTAAGTTGATATACTGTAAATGCAGAAATATTTGCGGTACATTAATTTTCGTGGATTTCGCGTTATTTTTGGCAGGCGCGAATTCTACAACTCGCAAAAATATTAGCCTGATTTCCTATGCGGGTTGAATTACGCGCTTCAGCACATTAATATGTGTGTGTGTCCAATTCATTTTTGAGCGCTTGTGTGTAGTTGCGCATGCCGTATGCATTTGAATAGACTGCGTGTGTGTAAATTAATAAATGGAGCGGGTGTACATACAAGAGTGTAATTGTGCAGCGCGAATTTAAGATCCTGTAAATATGTTTTGGGGTCGCTCAGCGCGAAAATAACAGCGTTTACAGTACTTTATAGCTATAATCTACCGTAAACAAGGGTGTGTATCACTGGATGGAGAAGATAATCCCATTTTAAGAGTAATGCATTTTACACAGGCATGCATTAACAATATGTCCATGAAATATGAGCTCTGTGCCAGGATGAAAAGTGTTTCCAAGGTTATATGAGCCCAGCGTGAGGAAACGCTGAAAACTGTGACTCAAATGGGCAAACTCATCAATTCATCCATGAACAAAATAGTACTTTGACGACTTGGTAACAAAAGTACATGTGCCTACAGGGATGACTATCCTATGTGCATAACTTTTCTCTCGAGACATGTAAATGATGGGGGTCTGAATATACAGTATGCTTCAACAATATGTAATGATATGATATACATGTAGCTATTTACTGGTGTATATAATCTACAGTAAGCACAACATGATTGGAATCTATGCAGCCTTCAGGCAGTGATTATTGGAGATTAAATTAAGGTGGAATTTTTACTTTGGATGGGGAAAATGCAAAACCAGATTCTAATAATGCAATTTATATATTCTAAGCATTTGTATAAAGTACATGAAAAATTGATATTCAAACCACAACTTTTCTTCAAACAATGTATGAAACAATTAAACAATAAATAAGGGAGTTGGACAAGTAGGAATAAATGGATACAGCGTAATTGTGGACAAAGAGAGTGGACAAAATAAACAACTTCCATTCTACCCTTTACAATTGCTCTGGTAGACAAAAAAACATCCCTTCACTGCTATTACATGTACATGTACATGTAAAATAAGTAGAACAGGTGAATATGCATGTGACACCTGTTCTACATATTTTTACAGAATAGCAGTGAAGGGATGTTCTTTTGTCAACCAGAACCATTATGAAGGGTAGAATGAGGGGTTGTTAATTTTGTCCACACTCTTTGTCATATTCATAGTGGTATATGTTTGCACATATCCATTCAAGGGCACTTGGTACTCATTGAATCGATAAGTACGAGGGTGTACTTACAGTGTATATTGTCTTACCTACCGTTATTTTTACAAGGCTTTTCACAGAAATTTATACAGGTACATGTACTTGAGAATAAAAGAGAAATTAAACCTTCAAACAAAAGCAGAAAAATCAGAGAAACATGTAAGTTAAAGTTCAAGATAAATCGGACATGATTTCACCTCAAACCTTTGCTAATTTGTTTTTCTGAAGACCATGAAGTATGAAGGTTGTATTTGCTGTCAGAGCCACCGTCTATTTACATTGCTACTATTCACTGAATCGACAAGGGCACATGTAGGCGTATCTAGGCCACCAAGATCTTTATATCTTCATTTGAAGCGCAAGTGTACCGGTATCTAGGCCATTATATCTTCATATTTGGTTGTACGACACAAGCTCCGGCAACGATTCCTCCATGGTGATCTCCTACACTCACCAAATTCTCAATTTTAACCCAGGATGAAACACCACACTGACCCTAACCCTAACCCTAAACCTAAACCTAACATACAACCCAATTGCAAACCTGGGGAGCGTTTCATCAAGTGTCTTGTCAGTGATTTTTACTGACAGATTTGCTCTCAGCCAATCAGATGCAAGGATTTCAGTAGGTTATAACAGTTGTCGGTAAAAATCACTGACAAAACACTTGATGAAACGCTCCCCTGACCCAAACCCCATCTTTGACGAAATAAAACCTGGAGCAATTGTCACTGGATCATATGGCTTATATTTTCATTGGAAGCACAAGGATACACATCGAAGCCATGATCTTTACATTTTCAAAAGAAGCGTAAGGGTAAATATATAATGTAGGAATATCTAGGCCACGTCTATTGAGAGCCAGTAGGGCGCTAACTCTATGTGAAAGTATATGAGTTAATGCCCTTCTGGCTCCAAACAGACAATATGTGTATTGGAAGCACAAGGGTGGAAGCACAAGGGTGCTTGCAGGTGACGTATCTAGGCCACCTACGCATACTTTTCATTCTCACTGGACAGGCAAGGGTACTTGTAGGTGTATCTAGGCTATCATAATACTTACACTGACTGTCACAGTGAAAGGTCCAACATAAGGTTTCAAGTCAGGGTATACAGCCATTATTCTGTAACGCACTGAAAAGAAAAACAAACGGCAAATAAAAACACAGAAAATATAACAAAAATTTGTTGCGTTTCATCAAGCTTCCAAAACTAACTAGAAATGTGCATTGCTGGGGCCGCGCAATGCTAAATGTATCCCCCGGCACTGGCAGCAATTTGAAGGAGGGACAAAGACCCTCCCCCATCCCCTCCCTCAAACAAAAGGATGGTGTAGAAATTAGATGTGTAGGTTTCACTAAGACACATCTTCATATAAAATTTGAAAGAAATGTGTTGAGAGATATACCAAGATACATCTCCATACAAAATTTGAAAGAAATCCATCAAGAAATGTGGCCTGCAGAGTGCACTCACGCCATGCCCTGAAGTATGACCTTTGACCCTATAAAAGACGGAACACTGGTGGCAGCATCACCAAAAACTATAGGTTTTTAGATTACACCAAGAGACACATTCATGCAAAATTTGAACGAAATCCGTCAAGAAATGCAGAAGTAAGAGTGCAAGAAATGGAAAAATGACCTTTGACCCTATAAAGGACGGAACAATGAGGGCAGCATCACCAAAAATTAAATATGTGTAGATTATACCAAGATACATCTCCATACAAAATTTGAATGAAATCCGTCAAGAAATGCAGAAGTAAGAGTGCACAAAAGGGACAAATGAGCTTTGACCCTATAAAGGACGGAACAATGAGGGCAGCATCACCAAAAATTAAAGATGTGTAGATTATACCAAGATACATCTCCATACAAAATTTGAAAGAAATCCATCAAGAAATGTGGCCTGCAGAGTGCACTCACGCCATGCCCTGAAGTATGACCTTTGACCCTATAAAAGACGGAACACTGGCGGCAGCATCACCAAAAACTATAGGTTTTTAGATTACACCAAGAGACACCTTCATGCAAAATTTGAACGAAATCCGTCAAGAAATGCAGAAGTAAGAGTGCAAGAAATGGAAAAATGACCTTTGACCCTATATAAAGGACGGAACAATGAGGGCAGCATCACCAAAAATTAAATATGTGTAGATTATACCAAGATACATCTCCATACAAAATTTGAATGAAATCCGTCAAGAAATGCAAAAGTAAGAGTGCACAAAAGGGACAAATGAGCTTTGACCCTATAAAGGACGGAACAATGAGGGCAGCATCACCAAACAGTAAAGATGTGTAGATTATACCAAGATACATGTCCATACAAAATTTGAAAGAAATCCATCAAGAAATGTGGCCTGCAGAGTGCACTCACGCCATGCCCTGAAGTATGACCTTTGACCCTATAAAAGACGGAACACTGGTGGCAGCATCACCAAACACTATAGGTTTTTAAATTACACCAAGAGACACCTTCATGCAAAATTTGAACGAAATCCGTTGAGAAATGTTACCGCCAGAGCGCACACAAGAGTACACACAAGACATCTATCAAAATATGACCTTTGACCCTATAAAAGACGGAACACTGGGGGCAGCATCACCAAAATCTATAGGGTTCCAGATTTTACCAAGAGACACCTTCATACAAAATTTGAACAAAATCTGTTGAGAAATGTGACCGCTAGAGCGCACACAAACTATCCCCAAAAATATGGCCTTTTACCCTATAAAAGACGGAACACTGGGGGCAGCATCACCAGAAACTATAGGGGTCCAGATTTTACCAAGATACACGTCCACAGGAAGTCTGAAAGAAATTCGTCGAGAAATGTGACCGCTAGAGCGCACACAAGAATGTGACGCGGCGGCGGCGGCGGCGGCGGCGAAACGCTGCTGAATCCAAAGTATCCTCCGGCATAATGCCGGGGGATACAATAAAGGTATAAATTGTATGCATCTGTCGATATTCTATTTTTTAGAACAACTTTTCAGCAAGAAAAAAATTATGATAATGGATGTGGTGGTTGTGCAGTAGTTGTAATTTCATAACCTTAAGAGCTGCAGTTTGAGACAAACTTGTAGAAAGTTATTCTAAATTGTTTATCAAAGAACAAATGGGTTGTTAAAGGAGAATTAACCTCAAACAATAAAGACGATAGTGTTGAAAGGTGTTATTTATTCCTACTTGTTAGACTATATGGCTTCGCGTCAAAATATACGAGATCGATACGAATCAAGATTTTCTGAGCAAAATTTATCATCTGCTAGCAATATGTATCGTCTGCTAGCAATACATGGGGGCTGCCATTTTTTTATGTGTACAAGAAGATTTTCTTAATCCAAATGCCCAATTGCCTTTTTCAAAATTAAAAACCATTTGAGATTAAAAATATAGAATAGATATGTCAATTTATTTTTAAACTGAAGATTTCCTTATATATTTCTGTTGAAAATCGATATTCGCTTAATATAAATCTATTTTCTAGATACTGTGACGCAATGGACGGAGCAAATTAATTCAAATTTTATGGATGCTTCTTCCCTGAGCATCTATAGCAGCAAACTATGCATTCACCTGCTTTCGGATAATGGGACTTGAAAAGTCAGAATGCATGCTGCATACTGCTCTGTTTGGCAAACCCAAGAAAATAGATTTTTGTTAAGCAAAACCAGACAATTTAAAAGTATCATTATAAAGATTTAATTTTTATAAATCATGTAAACACCCACTTTATATTTTTCGTCACATATGGGATTTTAGGTAATGAAGAAAAGCAATTTAGGTCTTGGATTCAAAATATCTTCCTGACCGGAACATTTCTCAATGGTTCATGTACAAATCCAAATCAGCAAGAAAATGGCAACCCCCATGTAAATGAGTAGGAGACGATACCGGGTGTTGGAATATCTTTATTTATACCCTTTTCTGATATCTTATTAGAAAATGATTTAGGCCAATAAGTAGGAATATATTACACCTTTCAATATAAGTAAATTTGTACTCAGGGGTTAATTCTCCTTTAAGAACACAAAAAGTTGAGGAAAAAGGCGATGACCTGGTGAAAAAAAAAATCACAAACATTTCATGATATTACAAGTAAATACATGCACATGTACATGTATACATACATGTATCCAACTGATAAGTACATGCAGTCTGAATTATGAACATATACAATGTAGTTGAATTTTATGAAAAATACATGTCATCATATTTGGCATACCTGTCTGCCCAGGTTTGTAGATAGCTTTGTCGCTTTGCACAAAGATGGAGAAGTGATCGATACTGAAGTACAGACTCCTACTTTCGTTGATTCCTATTCCACCCGTTCCTATCACACGCAGTGAGTATTCTCCAGCAGGGGAGGCTGTCACTGGAATCTAAAGATATAGATATAAATAAAATTTCAAATCAATATTTCAATCATTCCCAGTTTCTATTTTTATTATAAGGGCAGGTCCAGGCTTTTCTTTCCCATTAAAAAATGACCACATCTGTCTGGGTCCCGAGGGGGAGGGAGAGAGGGGGAGGGGGAGGGAGGGGGAGGGGGAGGGAGAGAGAGGGGGAGGGAGAGAGAGGGGGAGGGAGAGAGAGGGGGAGGGAGAGAGAGGGGAGGGAGAGAGTGAAAGACATAGTTACAAAACAGAAATGAAGGCAGAATTTTCTTCTTTTTTAAAATAAATAACTCAATACAGAATCGTTTATGAAATTAGTGTGAATTACAAGAGAGATACCCTTTAACCATACAGAGAGGAAGGACATTGCTTGAAAGAATCAATTTTCCCAGATGTTTAACTTTCAAGAGAAGCAAATGGAAGAGATGGAAGAGATATTAAAAAATATGATGTCATATCCTGTCTTCTTTAGGAAATATTATGTTCTAACATCCTGTAATCCTACAGACCCTTAGGTCATAATCATATTCATAAACTAGAATCAGGAGCAAACTATATCACTTTTCACTGAAAAATCTTTATATAAATTCACACCCAAAATACCAATGATAAAAATGAACAAAAAATGTACATGTACATGTACAGGTGTATCACATTATTTGAGTCACAGCACAGTGAAGTCTCTCAAAAAATTACATAAAGCTAGATACATGTAACCAATCCCCAAAAATCAACAACATATATTTCTCCATGTAAAATGAAATTTGATAATCAAGGAGTATTTAATATTAAGCATTTGCAAATTTAGAAAATGAAAACAAGAGAGAGGGAGAGAGAGAGGGAGAGAGAGAAGGAGAGGGAGATAGAGAGGAGAGAGAGAGAGAGAGGAGTCCGTCCCTGTTTTCACAAAGTGATGGTAATGAGGAAAATTGCATATTTTTTTTTGGACATCATTGACATCTTGAAACTCACAAAGTTTCAGACCATAATGTCTAATTATGTATGGAACCATTTTGTTTGAAACTTCTCAATTTTCTTCTTTTTTTTTTTCAAACATCCGTTTTTCAGTCAAATTTGCTTGCTATTGGAAAAAAGCTGAGTGATGATACGAGATGATCACTATGCACAAAATAACAAGACAACAATTTTTTAAAATATGTGAATAAATATCAGCAAAATTCTGGTTTCAGTGGCTGGGATCAGTATTAATATCGATTTTGCAGACAACTGCCTAGTTTGAAAAACAGAAGCAACTGTCAGCTGAAATTTTTCAAAATTAATGGAAAAACACTAAAAAACACAAAAGCGAGGACAATAAAGGTACATTGAGCATTACTACTTTTACTCAGGAAGGCCTGTCCAAGTTTTAAATTGTATAAAGAAATTATATGCTTGGAAATTTTCTGTTTATGGTACATATTCAATGAGAAAAATATGAAATTTGTGCAATTTGACAGTTACCTGGTACTTCCTTTTGTTAACCCCTTCCATGCCACCAGATTTTTGAGCAATTATCAAACATGAACTTTCATGAGTTGAAAATTAACGTTCAATGAGGTTTTTTTTGGGGGGGGGGGGGGTGGGGGAGCAAACTGGGCAAAGATTTATTGCATAGAAATAAACATGTTGGAGGCACAGGTTTCTGTATGAGGAAGAATTTTCAAGCCATTCTGAGCCTAAACAAAATGTTCAACACTCACATTTTTGGGCGGGATCTGCCGCTCACGGCATGGTACATGTAGGGGTTAAAGTAGGGCAATGCACCTGTAGATGAACGTCAATGGTGGTAAGATGGATCGTGACACAGATGGGAGGATATTTCCCAATTCTAAGAATCAACACTCTCATGGCTAAACCAGCTTGGACTTTTGATAAACAAGGCTGAAATGCTCCTTTTTTTTTGGTTATAAAATATGTATTCACACCTGAAAACTTTATACTGTACCATCATGTGGTAGCCTTACTGAAACATCTTGAGTAGCACTGTACATGTATGGCAGATAATACAGCCCTTCTGATAGCCTGTTCAGACTTCCAGAAAGTATACATACAAAACTTGTATAAAGAAACTGTAAAAGAATTATGGTACAGCTAAAGAGTGTACAGACTACAACGTCGTATAAACAACCAGGTTTGGGGGAAGTCAGCTCATACCATATTTGTATCAGGTATTGTCAAGAAGTATAGAGCATACATGTATGTACATTACAGCTGATTGGTCACATCAGTACCCACACACGATAAGCCCCGCCCAGTTACATGATTCGCGTGCCATACGATGTTCAGACTACAAGAGGATGCTGATGCTTTAAAGCTTTTCTTCGAAACGATGCTCAGACATGCGTTTCGCTATATACGTTTCCTTATAGTTCAGACTTACAAGGGGATGCTGATTCGTTATCAAGTTTTCCTTTGAAACATGGCTCAAACTTGCGTTTCGCTATACGTTTAGTCTTAATAAGTGTTAAGACTACGAAAATTTAATCACTTATCGTATTCAGCTATACGATTCTCATATAGCCATACAATGAAGTCTGAACAGGAAGTATAAGAAGCCAATGATGTTGTTATTCCTAACAGCATTTAAAGTGCTCACGCGAAGGCTGCCAGGGGCTGAAAATGAAAACTTAGACCCCGTTCTCATTAAAAGCAATAGCGCACGCTAGATCACGCCTTCTCTAAGGTTAGAACGCGGTAATGTCGTTTCTTTTTCTTTCTTTTTTTTTGGTTGGGGGGGGGGGGGGGGGGTGTTCCACTAGAGATAACATGATCTAGAGCATGCCTATTCACAGTTTACTGTGCAGAGAGTGCCAAGATAGATCGCTCTAACGTACCTTTGCAGGTGTGAACCCGCCGCGTTCCCCTGGTGCCCACCAGCATCTGCCCACAATAGTGCGATCCACTTTCCAATCTCATGTGAACAGGGTCTTAATCATTCACAGCTGGACAAGTGTGTGCAATGTGTCCCTTACGACATACATGTAAGCCTTTTTCCCTCATATTTCATCCAAGGATGAAAAAACTCTCAATTTTGCCATTGAATTATGGTGATTTCTTGTATCACTACCATTAAACATCATGGATAAACGTCACACATGTACATGTATGTCATACAGGACAAACTGCACGGAATGGCCCAGCTGATGGTTTACAGACCGTTTTGTCAACTCAAACAATTCACATTGCACAACACAAAGATTATGGGTAAGGATTTGCCATACATGTGGAAAATTTCTCACAGTTAAAGGCCATACAAATGCGATCATCGAAACAAAAAAAAACACAACACATGTCATGCCTGCACTATACAGTGAAGAAGAGAATAGGGAGAAAAAAAACCCCGCAGAAAATATAAAGGTGCAGGAAGGGGGTTGGGAAAATGTGATTTACATGTATACTTTAATTGAAAGTTTTAATGAAAATCTTTGGGGTTAACAGCACTTTTCTTGCAATGTGAAAAAAAACCATACAGTGTACATGTATGTACATGTACTTCGCATTTAAGCAAGTCATTGAATATACTCAGCATGATATTGACAACCATCCATGGAATTTTAAACATTGTTCACAGCTCCATAGTATATTGATATCATGCATAAAATTATAAAATATTAGAAAACATATTCTGCTGATCATTTGCAAAGGTAAGAAAAAAAGAAAAGAAAGAAGAACAAGGAAGTACATGTAGAGGGGAAGTGAGACTTATGCAATAAAGGAAATGACTCTCACTAAAAAGGATTGAAAACATTATCTCCAAGGTTGACATTAAAAGAAAAAATACAACATGTACTTTCATTTTTCATTGCTTCATTGAAATTGATCAGCAAGTTATTGGAAGTCAACCATAGAATAGATCCTTGTTTAATGTTTATGACATTCAATAATTTATGTGGACATTATCTAAACCCCGTTGTTCAGAACGGGATAAAAATGTAACAATGGACGCAATGTTTCCACTTGTGACTGATTGCCATTGAATTATGGTGATTTCTGGTATCACTCCCATCAAACAAGGATCAATTCTGTTGGATGATGTGGTCTCTGAGAGCCAGTGTGGGTTTAGGAGCAACAGGGGGACAATAGACATGGTCTTTGCAGTACGGCAGCTACAAGAGAAGTGCCGAGAACAAAACCAGAACCTCTACATCCTCTTCGTGGACCTGACGAAGGCTTTTGATACTGTCAGCCGAGAGGGCCTGTGGGCTATCCTGTCCAAGCTAGGCTGCCCACCAAAGTTCGTCAAGATTATCCAGTCATTCCATGACGGCATGATGGCTCGCATTGTGGACAACGGTGATGTCTCTGATCCATTCCCAGTCTCCAGTGGTGTGAAGCAGGGCTGTGTGATGGCTCCCACACTCCTCAGCCTCATGTTTGCTACCATGTTGTTCTACGCCCTGTCCAAGTCTGATGCTGGTGTCACTATTCGCTACAGATGTGACGGTCGATTCCTCGACCTCGGGCGTCTGAAGGCAAAAACCAAAGTCCTAGAGGCCCTAGTGAGAGACTTCCTGTTCGCAGACGATTGTGCACTTGCAGCATTGAATGAACCAGACCTGCAAGAACTTGCCACCTGTCTCGCAGAAGCAGCAAAGGCCTTTGGACTGATCATCAGCCTGCAAAAAACAGAAGTGATGCTTGCACCTGGCTTGACGCCTCCTGAGCCGCAGATTGAGATTGAGGGCACAACACTGAACAACGTGGAGAGCTTTACATTCCTGGGAAGCTGCCTGACTTCAAACTGCAGCATGGACAAAGAAGTTTCCAACAGGCTTGCAAAAGCAGGAGCTTCCTTCGGCAGGCTATGGACACGTGTGTGGGGTGAACAAGGCATTAGACTTTCCACCAAGCTGGCAGTCTACAAGGCAGTTGCCATCACCTCTGCTCTACGGATGTGAGACGTGGCCGCTGTACAAGAAGCAAGTCCACACACTTGACCAGTTCCACCTCCGCTGCTTGCAACGAATCATGGGAATTTCCTGGGAGGACAGAGTCGCCAACACTGAGGTGCTTCGCAGAGCCAAAATACCTGGGATCGAAGCTCTCATCATGAAAGCCCAGCTCCGGTGGGTCGGACATGTAGTGGGAATGGACGACACGCGTCTACCAAAGATGGTCTTCTTCTCTGAGCGGGCATCTCCCTCGAGGCCTGCGGCATTTCAGCCCTTGGATGGGAATCACTTGCCTCTGACCGCAGTGCCTGGCGCCCAGCTGTCCACAAGGGTGTTAGGCTGTTCGAGGAAAAGCGCCTCGAGAGCCTGGACCAGAAGCGACAAGCCTGCAAAGAGTGGATCCCCGACCCTACTTCTGCTGTTGCGTGCCCAATACATGTATGTGGCCGCGTCTGCGCGTCCGCCATTGGGCTACGCTCCCACTTTCGGCGTCACTGACGTCATTGTCGATTCTGACAGACTTCCATTACCATTTAATAATCATGATCATATCACGAGATTATTCATTTGTGGATGAAATATATGGATAAAAGTCACACATGTATGTCATGCGGGACAAACTGCATGGAATCGTCCAGCTGATGGTTTACAGACTGCACTATACAGGCAAAGAAGAGAATAGGGAGAAAAAAACCCTGCAGAAAATATAAAGGTGCGGGAAGGGGGTTTGAGAGGGGGTTGGGGAAATGTGATTTTTCATTATGTACATGTATATATACTTTAATTCAAGAAAATCTTTGGGGTTAACAGCACTTTTCTTGCAATGTGAAAAAAAAAAAACATACAGTGTACATGTACTTCGCATGAGCAAGTCATTGAATATACTCAGCATGATATTGACAACCATCCATGGAATATTAAACATTGTTCACAGCCCCATAGTATATTAATACAAATATCCCAAGCTGTGAGAAAGTATAGTGGAAATTATTTATATGAGAAGGGACTGGCATAGCACTAAAATAGTGCTATGGGACAAACTGCACGGAATCGCCCAGCTGATGGTTTACAGACTGTTTTGTCAACTCAAACAATTCACATTGCACAACACAAACAAAGATTGTGGGAAGGATTTGCCATACATGTGGAAAACTTCTCACAGTTAAAGGCAATACAAATGCGATCATCAAAACAAAAAAAAACAATACATGTCATGCCTGCACTATACAGGGCGAAGAAGAGAATAGGGAGAAAAAAACCCTGCAGAAAGTATAAAGGTGCGGGAAGGGGGTTGGGAAAATGTGATTTTTTATTAATATACATGTACACGTATATACTTTAATTCATGAAAATCTTTGAGGTTAACAGCACTTTCTTGCAATGTGAACAAAAAAAAACATACAGACTTGTGCAATAAAGGAAAAGACTCTCACTAAAAAGGATTGAAAACATTATCTCCAAGGTTGACATTAAAAGAAAAAATACAACATGTACTTTCATTTTTCATTGCTTCATTGAAATTGATCAGCAAGTTATTGGAAGTCAACCATAGAATTGATCCTTGTTTAATGTTCATGACATACAATAATTTATGTGGACATTATCTAAACCCTGTTGTTCAGAACGGGATAAAAATGCAACAATGGACGCAATGTTTCCGCTTGTGACTGATTGCCATTGAATTATGGTGATTTCTGGTATCACTACCATCAAACAAGGATCAATTCTGTTGGATGATGTGGTCTCTGAGAGCCAGTGTGGGTTTAGGAGCAACAGGGGGATAATAGATGATGGTCTTTGCAGTACGGCAGCTACAAGAGAAGTGCCGAGAACAAAACCAGAACCTCTACATCCTCTTCGTGGACCTGACGAAGGCTTTTGATAATGTCAGCCGAGAGGGCTTGTGGGCTCTCCTGTCCAAGCTAGGGTGCCCACCAAAGTTCGTCAGGATTATCCAGTCATTCCATGACGGCATGATGGCTCGCATTGTGGACAACGGTGATGTTTCTGATCCATTCCCAGTCACCAGTGGCGTGAAGCAGGGCTGTGTGATGGCTCCCACACTCTTCAGCCTCATGTTTGCTACCATGTTGTTCTACGCCCTGTCCAAGTCTGATGCTGGTGTCACTATTCGCTACAGATGTGACAGTCGATTCCTCGACCTCAGGCGTCTGAAGGTAAAAACCAAAGTCCTAGAGGCCCTAGTGAGAGACTTCCTGTTCGCAGACGATTGTGCACTTGCAGCATTGAATGAACCAGACCTGCAAGAACTTGCCACCTGTCTTGCAGAAGCAGCAAAGGCCTTTGGACTGACCATCAGCCTGCGAGAAACAGAAGTGATGCTTCAGCCTGCACCTGGCTCGACGCCTCCTGAGCCGCAGATTTAGATTGAGGGCACAACACTGAACAACGTGGAGAGCTTTACATACCTGGGAAGCTGCCTGACTTCAAACTGCAGCATAGACAAAGAAGTTTCCAACAGGCTTGCAAAAGCAAGAGCTTCCTTCGGCAGGCTATGGACACGTGTGTGGGGTGAACAAAGCATTAGACTTTCCACCAAGCTGGCAGTCTACAAGGCAGTTGGGTCTGTCCATGAAGTTGGGGCTAAAAGTGTGACATGAGGGTCAAAATTTCAAAATTCCACAATGGCTTTTGTTGTAACATTTTTAAGTTGCCCATGTCCCATAGTTTTTGAGAAAAAAAAAAAGAAATGGTTCGTAAGTTCTGGTAACAACAAATTCACATTCACTAATGGAGCATTCAAGTAAAAATACCGCCTCTACATGGACACCACTTCAAGTTAGATACACACCTGTGTGTTTTTATTTGTCATAATTTTTCATGTTTTCTTAGTGTGGAGGTATTCTTGGGATGGTGTCACTGTAGAACAAACTCAGAAGTTTTGTTTTCAAATAATAATATAATTATAACACACCAAATTTGACGTTTTGTTGAACTTTATTTTCAACCCACAACAGAGTGGAATTAAATTGTTGGCAAGTAATTTAGCAATTGAATATTTGAATGCATTTCAAACATTTAACATAACTAGAACAATGAAAATGCCCAAGGAACAATATATAAACAGTATACTGGCAGATACTTTCATGATTCGTAGCAGCAAAACACTTTGATTGCTTGGTACCGCCTCTACATGGACACTGTGTCCATGTAGAGGCGGTACCCGATTAGTATGTATGTTTACTCTCTTATTGGAACCTTTAAATTTCTGTCTCTACAAGTTGAGTATAATTCATTCACAGAATATAAATGAACATTGTATGCAATTAATTGTTTATGCAATAAAAATACACACACTATCCCACTGACACATTATATTACTTGGTACCGCCTCTACATGGACACCGTACCCAATTAGTATGTATGTTTACTCTCTTTTTGGAACCTTTAAATTTCTGTCTCAGTGGACTTTCAGAAAAAGATAACTGCCGTTGGCGCGGTCAAAATCGGCCATAGTTCAGAGATATTACGGATTTATTCTCAATGTTCTGCAAAGCGCCCTCATAGGCAAAAAATAACAATTTCTGTTAAAATAATTGTAAAAATAAAAACAAACCATTATTTTTGTGAAATAAAAGATATGAAAATTTCATGGAGATCTGCCAATGAATTACAGAGATTTGATAAAAAAAATTTTTTTATAAATCGAAAATACATGATTAAAATATTAATGTTTCAAGAACGCAACGAAATTGAACTTGAACAGTTTGGGGGTTTGATTGTGTACCCCAAACGAAAAAAAGATCATATTATGAAAAAAAGATCATCTTATTTGGACCACAAACAAAGTTTTTGCAAATCTATGTAGGCCTAATAAATTAATACCCCAATTAGCCATAACTCGGCCATGATTATCTCCATATCTTGAGAAAAATTTTGTTGTATAAATTTTTATTTTATTGAGAATGGGAATTTGGTGAGGGGGGGGGGGGGGGTCTTGCCCCTTTTCCCATTGGACATAAATTATCATAATTTTCTAGACAAAATTTCAAAATTCCGAGTAGAGTTCAATGAACCTCATGAAAGTCTTTCAGATGGAAAAAAAAATATCTAAATCGCTCAATAAATGAGGAAGAAGCAGCAATTTTTGTGATTTTTGAATAAATATCGCATAAATTAGCATAATTAATTTTGTAGACAAAATTTCAAAATTCCGTGTAGAAGTTCACTGAACCTCATGAAAGTCTTTCAGATGGAACAAAAAAAATTGAAATCGGTCTATAAATGAGGAAGGAGAAGCAATTTGTGATTTTTGAATAAATATCGCATAAATTAGCATAACTAATTTTGTAGACAAAATTTCAAAATTCCGTGTAGAAGTTCACTGAACCTCATGAAAGTCTTTCAGATGGAACAAAAAAAATCGAAATCGGTCAATAAATGAGGAAGGAAAAGCAATTTTTGTGATTTTGAGAAATGCGCATAAATTAGCATATTTAATGAGTTTCAAAAATTCTGTGTAGAAGTTTCGAATCCCCCACCTAGTGCTATCATATAAAGCAAACAGAATTAAAATCGGGTAAGAAATGGCGAAGAAGAAGCATTTTGAAATTGTGGACGGACGACAGACGAAGGACGGACGGACGGACGGACGAAGGACGACGGACGACGGACGCCTCGCCACGGCATAAGCTCATCTGGCCCGAATGGGCCAGATGAGCTAATAAATAAGAAAATACAAGATAATAAGGTGAGAAGAAAATAAGATAAGAAACAAAGTAGTCCCTTATGTGTCAATAATAAATAAGATGAAATAAGAACATAATAATTGAATGAAAATAAAGTGAAAGAAAATAAATGAGAATATAAAATAAGAAGAAAAACAACAATGGAATGAATAGAAAATAAGAAAATAAAAAAAAATTACAATTATTAAGAAAAAAAACAACAATTGAATGAATCCATTAATTTGCAAACATGCTCTGAAAAAAAGTTTTTTTATGAGATAATAAATAAATAAATGTAATGCCTAATAAAATAAACATTCAGCAAAGGAGACTTATTTCTCAATTTTCCCATCAAACTGGAGTATTTAGGCCTACTCACAACTTTTCTCAGAGCTTACAAGTTTCCATTCACAAAAGAAATTTGCCAAATAAGGACTACCGGTATTTGACCAATCAGGAAGCGGCATTTAGATCACGTGATCCAGAAAAAAATGGACTGGCGATATTCAACCAATCAGGAAGCGGTATTTAGATCACGTGTCGAAGAATGACTGAAAACTCCATTTTGATCACGTAAAGTAGAACTTTTACAATCTAAATTAATCGCAAATATGTGATCAGTATTTATCAGAAAAATATGTATTTTGACATCTTGGAATATTTTAAAAGCCATCAAAACACATTCTGGCAA
This sequence comes from Heliocidaris erythrogramma, assembly GCA_025617745.1. Classification (NCBI taxonomy): domain Eukaryota; kingdom Metazoa; phylum Echinodermata; class Echinoidea; order Camarodonta; family Echinometridae; genus Heliocidaris; species Heliocidaris erythrogramma. Next base: position 43,914,754 of record CM046857.1, on the reverse strand, counting down.
AGAAAAACGATGGAAAATGGGTGAAATCACGGATCACATTTACGGGATATTGGCACCACACACGCAAATTCATGTCATCACATACGACATGCGAAGAGTATAAGTACAACTTGCGAATATTCGACATGCGATATTGCGAAGAGTATTTAACAATTTGCGAACCCAAATAATTGAATAAAAATTTCACACGATTTTCATTATGAATCACTTGACAACTTAAGCATATTTAAAAAATAAATTTTACTTTTCTTCAGAGTAATAATGATGATTTTGACGACGTAAAAATAAGCCTCAATTCAACTTCCGTAAACACTACCGTTGCTCTTGCCGTCAGGATTTTTTTTTGGTGAACTTTCCTGTGACGTAATTCGAGGTCAAAATACCACCAAAATATCGGAAAAAATAACATTTTTATTACATAAATATTATCAGAATAATTCTTGTTAGTCAAAAGTGGTGTTCTCGGTATCTGCAAGATGAAAATCTCTCTCAAAAAAGGGATTGAACGAGACCCTCTCAACCCGGAAGTGATGTTGTGTTTCTGGCAAATGGTTATCAAACGGTACGATGATTCATAAAAATCATGCAAGAAAAACATGATTTTATGGCACAAATGCGCTTTATTTGCAGACAATCGACATTTCAATGTGGAAAGCAAGTCTTCATTTACGGTAAAATGATTTTTTTTATTGAATTACTCATTGAAAACGATTTTTATCAAACATTTCTTAAGACGTGTATGGTCAGAACAGTGTAGCCCCCAGTACCGTTGGACGGGGTGTCCAGTACCGTCGGGCGGGGTGTCCAATACGGTATGTATTCGTGACAATCGGACTACTATTAGTACTAAGCAATTTTTAAATGATTTTTTGAAGCTGCCGATAATGTCAAGCAACATATTATTAAGCAAAAATAATGAACAGCACAATAAAGAACCGTTACAGATCGCCGAATAACCCATAAATAACAGTCAAATTTGCGTACCGATGCGTTATTATTTACCGATTCAACATGAAGACGCCATGTTGAAAATGAGATCTCCACTCGTCGCACCATGGAAACCGGGCGAAACTAGCTTATTCACGTAAACCACGGTGACTCATCAATATTTCGACGGACCGATCCATTCTGATACGGGTGGGATTTTTTCGTTTGCTTGGTTTGATTTTACCGATTATTCATAAAACCGCATGGACACCGCGTGGGCAGCTAATATTACTGAAGGATGATACTCAAAAATGTTTGATCATATTCTGATTTTCTTTATCAAATATTACTGGTAAGATAATTCTCTTGTTATGGAGCCTAAGATATATGATTACCACTTTCTCATAAATGAAACATCAGATGACATTACCGCCACTACCTATTCATTATTAGTGGACACCGCCCGTAGAGTCGGTAGTGCCAACTTTGCCAAGTCTGCTATAAAAAATGTGCAACGAATCCGCCCTGTTTCTACTTTATTTACATACAAATGAAGTTAAAGTGTAGCTTGCTTATCATTAGTGGAATCAGTTTTTTATTTTATTTCTGGAAATAAAGTAGTAAAATTATTTGTTTTCATGTCACATTTTTTCAGCAAAAATTGATGATGGACACCAACATTTATAGTCATTTCTTTCAAACAAGGGATCAGCATGTGTTTTGATTATTCACACACAGAAACATTATAATTATGTGTTCTATTTAAAAACCTCCAACATTGCTAATTGTTTGCTTTACACCGAGTATACATGTTTATATACCCATCAGCTGTGAATTTCTGTGAAGATCCCAACTTCGTGGACAGACCCAGTTGCCATCACCTCTCTGCTATACGGATGTGAGACGTGGACGCTGTACAAAAAGCAAGTCCACACACTTGACCAGTTCCACCTCCACTGCTTGCAACGAATCATGGGAATTTCCTGGGAGGACAGAGTCGCCAACACTGAGGTGCTTCGCAGAGCCAAAATGCCTGGGATCGAAGCTCTCATCATGAAAGCCCAGCTCCGGTGGGTCGGACATGTAGTGGGAATGGACGACACGCGTCTACCAAAGATGGTCTTCTTCTCTGAGTGGGCATCTGGAGCAAGAAACCTTGGGAGGCCACTGAAGCGATTTTAAGGACTGCCTGAAAGCCTCCCTCGGGGCCTGCGGCATTTCAGCCCTTGGATGGGAATCACTTGCCTCTGACAGCAGTGCCGCCTGGCGCCCAGCTGTCCACAAGGGTGTTACATGTAGGTTGTTCGAGGAAGCGCCTCGAGAGACTGGACCAGAAGTGACAAGCCCGCAAAGAGTGGATCCCCGACCCTACTTCTGCTGTTGCGTGCCCAATATGTGGCAGCGTCTGAGCGTCCGCCATTGGGCTACGCTCCCACCTTCTGCGTCACTGACGTCATTGTCGATTCTGACTGACTTCCATTACCATTAATCATGATCATATCACGAGATTATTCATCTGTGGATGAAATATGGATAAAAGTCACACATCTTTGTCATACGGGACAAACTGCACGGAATCGTCCAGCTGATGGTTTACAGACCGCACTATACAGGCAAAGAAGAGAATAGGGAGAAAAAAACCCTGCAGAAAATATAAAGGTGCGGGAAGGGGGTTTGAGAGGGGGTTGGGGAAATGTGATTTTTCATTAATATACATGTATAGACTTTAATTCAAGAAAATCTTTGGGGTTAACGGCACTTTTCTTGCAATGTGAAAAGAAAATAACATACAGTGTACATGTACTTCACATGAGCAAGTCATTGAATATACTCAGCATGATATTGACAACCATCCATGGAATATTAAACATTGTTCACAGCCCCATAGTATATTAATACAAATATACCAAGCTGTGAGAAAGTATAGCGGAAATAATTTTTATGAGGAGGGACTGGCATGGCTATGGGACAAATTGCACGCAATCGCCCAGCTGATGGTTTACAGACCGTTTTGTCAACTGAAACAATTCACATTGCACAAAATAAACAAAGATTGTGGGAAGGATTTGCCAAACATGTGGGAAATTTCTCACAGTTAAAGGCAATACAAATGCGATCATCAAAAAAACAAAAAAACAATACATGTCATGCCTGCACTATACAGGGCGAAGAAGAGAATAGGGAGAAAAAAAACCCGCAGAAAGTACATGTATAAAGGTGCGGGAAGGGGGTTGGGAAAATGTGATTTTTCATTAATATACATGTACATGTATATACTTTAATTCATGAAAATCTTTGAGGTTAACAGCACTTTCTTGCAATATAAACAAAAAAAAAACATACAGTGCACATGTACTTCGCATGAGCAAGTCATTGAATATACTCAGCATGATATTGACAACCATGGAATTTTAAACATTGTTCACAGCTCCATAAGATATCATGCATACAGTGTATACAGTATATTGCCTCTACTGGGAAAATCTTATTATAAAATATTAGAAAATATATTCTGCTGATCATTTGCAAAGGTTTTAATTACCAATATGCTATACTACAAGAAGGTGAGGAACGGAAGAACCCCCCCCCCCCAAAAAAAAAAAAAAAAAAAAAAAAAGAAAAGAAAGGAGAACAAGGAAGAAGAGGGGAAGTGAGACTTGTGCAATAAAGGAAAAGACTCTCACTAAAAAGGATTGAAAACCAATATCTCCAAGGTTGACAAGAATATTTTGTGAGGATTTTTTTTAAAGAAGAAAATACAACATGTACTTTCATTTTTCACTGTTTCATTGAAATTGATCAGCAAGATATTGGAAGTCAATCATAGAATTGATCTTTGTTTAATGTCCCAGCTGATGGTTTACAGACCATTTTGTCAACCCAAACATTTCACATTGCACAAAATAAACAAAGATTGTGGTAAGGATTTGCCATACATGTTGGAAATTTCTCACAGTTAAAGGCAATACAAATGCGATTATCAAAACAAAAACAAAACAATACATGTAATGCCTGCACTATACAGGGCGAAGAAGAGAATGGGGAGAAAAAAACCCCGCAGAAAGTATAAAGGTGCGGGAAGGGGGTTGGGAAAATGTGATTTTTCATTAATACATGTACATGTATATACTTTAATTCATGAAAATCTTTGAGGTTAACAGCACTTTCTTGCAATGTGAACAAAAAAAAACATACAGTGCACATGTACTTCGCATGAGCAAGTCATTGAATATACTCAGCATGAGCAAGTCATTGAATATTATATACTCAGCATGATATTGACAACCATCCATGGAATTTTAAACATTGTTCACAGCTCCATAAGATATCATGCATACAGTGTATACAGTATATTGCCTCTACTGGGAAAATCTTATTATTAAATATTTAATAGAAAATATATTATGCTGATCATTTGCAAAGGTTTTAATTACCAATATGCTATACTACAAGAAGGTGAGGAACGGAAGAACCCCCCCCCCCCCCCCTAAAAAAAAAAAAAAGAAAAGAAAAGAAAAGAAAAGGAGAACAAGGAAGAAGAGGGGAAGTGAGACTTGTGCAATAAAGGAAAAGACTCACTAAAAAGGATTGAAAACCTTATCGCCAAGGTTGACAAGAATATTTTGTGAGGATTTTTTTTTTTAAAGAAAACACATGTACTTTCATTTTTCATTCTTTCATTGAAATTGATCAGCAAGATATTGGAAGTCAACCATAGAATTGATCCTTGTTTAATGTTAATGACATTCAATAATTTATGTGGACATTATCTAAACCCCGTTGTTCAGAACGGGATAACAACGTAACAATGGACGCAATGTTTCCACTTCTGACTGTGGAAAGGTGCTTACTTCTGAATTATATGACAGTGTCCATGTCATATTTGATCTCAAAACGTAATTCCTGCTTTAAAAGGAGCTTGATTTACCTAGATACCATTTGGCTGAGAAATTATTTTTTTAGTATCATACTGCTTTGATCATTATTGCTGTGTCATATATTTCGGCAAGAAAGGAGGAAAGCGGGAAGGAAATTCTTGCTTGAATTTCATTGCAATCCCACCAAAGAGGAAATAACAGTTTGAATTACAACGTTACCACAGTTACATGTAAACTACATAATCTCATGGTTCATTACTGGTAGTGATACAGGATTATCTTTCGGAGAATAATAATGAAAGATGCATGTAATGTTTCTTTTAAGAGGACTGAAGTAGAAGGAGAAATACACAAGAGGGGGTGGAGATTGAGAAACAGAAATGGCAAGAGATAAAGAGAGAAAGCAAGATGGAAGAGAGAGAGAGGAAAGAGAAAAATAGAGAGAGAGGGAGAGGGAGAGAGACACAGAAATAGCAATAATAAGAAAGGAGAGAGGAAAAGAGAGGGTGAGAAATTGAGAGGAAGTGAGGAAGAGAGGGAGGAAGAGAGGGAGGAAGATGGAGGAAGATGGGGGGGGGGGGGGGGGAGAAAGGGAGAGGGAAGGGAGAGGGAAGGGAGAAGGAGACAAGTGAGAGATTGGGAGAGAGTGCAAGACAGAGAGAGATTGAGAGAGCTCCTCTCAGCTCTCATGGCAAGACAGTTTGATTATATGTCATACATGTAGGTACATGTACATGTATACCTGTGTTGCATGCCAAGTCCAAGATCAAGATCAACTTTGGATGCGTTTATACTTTCTTTGCCAAAGGCAGAATTAGCGCTTTGAAATGCTCATCTAAAATGCTCATCTAAAACGCAGTTTCACAGGGTACTGTTTTGACTTCTTTTCTCCAGGCAAATTCGGGCTCTGCATGCAGCTGGTTCAAAACGCACTTTTTGGTGAGTTTTACATCTGCGTTTTAAATCAGTGATTATACTAAAATGACTAGATGCAACTGTGTTTTGAACTACATGTAAACGTGTTAACAACAGGCACATTCTGGCCTGAAAAATGGGAGTATCCTTCTCACATAAAAGGGAGTTGAAATTCCTTAGTTTGTTAATTTTGTAAACATGGCTAGTGCGAGCAGACACTGACACAAAACACAATGAGGTACATGTACATTGTTGTACCACCTCCCCACTGAACAATTCAGTGCAAACCTGTACCAGTCTTCGATCACATCCCTACCTTGAAATCCATCAGTGCATGTCAAACCAGAAAAATAACAAACACAAAAGTTCAATACAGATTTGGAAAAAGACCAATCTGCAACATAAAGAATATTGCATACATTGTTGTAAATATTGTACATACAGTACTGTATACGTGTTCATTACATGCACAAAAAAGGCTTGACGGTATAAATGTACTGTGGGTTCTTACTTCTCTAATATTGAAATAAAAATCAATCTTTCTGATGAAACACTCCCCCCCCCCCCTTTACAGATATGGAATTGTACATGTACATGTTCACACAATGTAACTTGAAATATGAACAGTTCACACTTGTAACCACATGTACTTCTCTCCATAATGAGTTTCTTTTAAAGTTTTTTAATACAATTTATGTACATTAAAGATGCTAGTCTGTCTCTTGCATGTACATGTATGTGATCATGTACAGTTTGGTTAAAGATCGTATGCTCGATCAGTAATGAAAAACACAAGTCAGAAAAAATTGGAACCAGCGGGATTCGAACCTGTCATCTACTGCTTGCCGGGCAGCGACTTTAACCACCAGGCTATTCTGGTTCACGGCCAAGTCACGATGAACTGGAATCAAATACCCAAGATCCTCTTCTTTCTGACTCATTAATATTCAAAAGGTCCGCCGTAGACAACGGTTAGTAAACGAAGAAGCTTGATGGGAGGAAAGCAGTAGATGACAGGTTCGAATCCCGCTGGTTCCAATTTTTTCTGACTTGTGTTTTTCATTACAGATCGAGCATACGATCTTTAACACTGGGAGTAAAATGCCTAAAAATTTGTTTACAAATTAAAAATTCCTCCAATCAAGCTTCTTCGTTTAATAGTCTCATGCTGTTTTCTATACATGTATATATCAAAAGGTGTTTGTATGAGCTCATTTGGTATTCCATCAATGATTTCCGGTGAACTGTACCGTAAATATAAGGAACGCTAGATCACAGCAATATGCTGTGTTACGCTAGGACCTTTTCACCCTGACCGCTCCCTGCACAATCTTGAGGCTTCGCACAGAGACAGCATGTGCGTCAATGTGTGTAGGTTTTGAATGTGTGCGTGGTGTACAGTGCACGCTGATATCCCTGACCTGGCACCTAAATTATCTTTTGCCTCTCATTTGCTTATTATGCCACTTTAGGGCGTGAAATCTTCACAGTATCTTTGTATCGCTAGAATCTTGCTACATGTACATGTGTATGTACATGTAGCAACAAAAATCCAAGAAATCTGACAAAAAGCTTTTGAGGCCTTACCAAAACTAAACATTACCTTTAAACATTTCTTTGAACAAATTTTCCTGTCCCATGAAGCGGTTGTGAGAAACTTCAAATTACAGATCATCAGAGAGGTCACTTGTCCCAAAGCATAGATTTTGGATGTAATGGTAGACCTAATTGCAAACAAATCACTGAAATATTTTGAAAAGCTCTGAACTTTTATGGGAAGAGATTTTTATCTGACTGCTCTGCAAGGGTTCTGATTAGAACTGGAGATGAGAGTTTCATGATTGGGGGGGGGGGGGGGTTCTTTTGTGCTAGTAAAAAGAGTACTGTGAGTATATGGCTAAAAAGATACTTTCTTTTCAAAACCAAAGGTAAGTGTGCAAGGTCTACCAAAAACTAGTTTGTCTTTAAAACTATATAGATTTCAAATAGGTTTCACAGTTGAATAGAAACAGATTCTTATTGTGCAAAATTTGGAAGTGGATTATACTGTGGATAATAGTCTCCAAACGGTACATGGAAAGTAAAAAAAAATCAGATCAGAAGTCATTTAACAGCAAATACCTAAGAATTTAAAACAATAGAATACATAAGAAATTCATAAAGCGGTAGAATACATACGAATTGAAATAGACATAACGATTTGCGTGTGTGGTAGTGTCCAAAAGGCTTTTAATAAACTTTTTGTGAAGAGAAATGCTTGAAGAAGCTTTATTTCTATAATTAATAAAAAAATTGAATATATGAATATAATTTGCATAAATTGTCTTTGATATAATAGTATATTTTCAGCAAAAAAAATGGTGAGGCGCCTTTCTTTGCATAATTTATGAGGCTTTGTGGTGATAAGGGGGAGGGCCTACCACACCCCCCCCCCCCCCCAGTTATTTGTAGCTCAAAATAACCCAGTCCAGTTGGGGTTAAGATGTATCAAGGTAACAAACAACCTTTCATCCGTGAGATATCATCAAGCAAAATAGTTGTATCACAAGACTTTATTGGGTACCTGATGAATCCCCCAAATCAACACTAATCATCTGATTTCTCAAAAACGCAGGCATTTCAGAGCAAACTTCTTTTTGTGGGTTGTGTTCTACCCTCTTGAGTGTATTCAAAAGTTTTTTAAAAATGAAGGAAATATATGTTTTTACTCCAACTATTACCAACACTGCAATACCTTTAAATTTAATAGTCAACTGGATTTTCTTTCATTGATCTTTTATCGTTGTTATTTTTGTCATAGATGCATTCAAAATGATGCAGGCTTCAGTATGGTTTTAATACATTTCATGTTTATCCACAACGTTGCAACATGTAGCTTCTACAGTTTACATGGCTATTCTTAGGGGGGTCATCCCTATAGCTAGAAGGTCCGAAAGTTAGCGGGTCCGATAGACCGACACCCAATAGATAGAAGGTTCGATAGACCGAATGTACGAGAGGGTCCAGTAGACAGAAGGTTCTATAGACCGAATCGGCAGAAGGGTCCGATAGTCCGAAGGTTCTATAGATCGAATGACCAACGGGTCCGATAGTCAGAAGGTCCGATAGATAGAAGGTTCGATAGACCGAATGTACGAGAGGGTCCAATAGGCAGAAGGTTCTATAGACCGAATCGGCAAAAGGGTCCGATAGTCCGAAGGTTCAGTAGGGTCCGATAGTTAGAAGGTCCGATAGACCGACAATAAATACGTAAAAAGGGTTAAATAGTGGATAAAATGATAAGTGGGTAAAATATGTGGTTAAAATAAGTGGGGGCGTTCTAACCAAAGAAAAAGCAAAAAAGGAAGAGGTTGAAAAGGAAAGAAGAAAAGAAATGAAAAGAAGAGAAAAATAACAGAAGAAAACAGAATGGAAAGAGAAAACAAAAATTCAGAAACTTCACTCACTAGCATTATTAGGGTTATTTACCAATGCCCATTATATTTTCATTATTAATATTATTTATTAATATAATCGCCATATTTATGTATATAAACCAATGCAATTATATTAATAAGTCATATTCTTATGGAAGTTATTTGGTTTGCAACTTGAATCTCTAGCGAATGTTATGCTATTTTACTAATCAAAGAATGTTAGCAACATAACTGAAAAGAATCGAGCGGCAAGTTGACCTAAAGAGGCTAAAGAGATGAATTTTCAGAAATAATGGCCTATGACCAATAGTCTCTTCCCAATATGAGAACGAAAGATGCCGATAACATGTTACACAGATTATGAGAACGGAATAACAATACGCTAGAACCTATTCTCAGGATACAAAAATTCTTTTTTTCTCTCTCTCTCTCGTTCGCTCGCTTTGCTCGCTCATACAATCAAGAAACTAGGCCTAGATTGTTTCTTGCAGCAAGCACCTCTTACGTCCTGCAGCAACAAGAAGCCCGAATATCATAATATTTGGGCAGTGAGGTATCCCACTATTCTCGAATTCCCCCACCCCCCCCCCCCCCCCAAAAAATGGTATAATTTACCCGACAGAGTCCACAGACTAAAATCTGCCGCAAGATAGTAGTATGGGTGTAGTCGGTGAACATTAAAAAAGTATAAAAGCTGACATCATAGCTGGTAGGAAAATATCACCTGAAAACCCTAAAAAAAATGGAAACGCCCCTCTCCCAAGAAGGTGGTAGGGCCTAACTGAAACAATTTCATTTTTATCGGGCAGAATCTTTTGTTAGAATCTTATCTTTTGTTACATTTAATGAAAATTCAACTATAAAGTGTGCCCCCAATAAACTTTCTTTGTTTAAAAAATAACACTTGTGTTTGAAGGGGACGCCCTTTCCTCAGCTTGCTCCACTAGAAAAAAAATGCTTCGGGCATGATGGGCCTCGGGGCTTTAGTGTGCACCATATAATTAGATTTCCATGTTTCAAACAATGGTCAGGGTTCCCCATTGCCAATGCATCGGTTTAGTGGCATAATTAAAAATACTTTTAACATGTTGAAAATGTATAAAACAAAACAAAACTTTAAAATAAGTTCCCCATTTTTTTTGGGGGGGGGGGAGGAGGGTGGGCCTACAGACCTATTGCATCGGTTTATTATAATACACATAGAAAAAGATAAGGCATTACCCTTTTCCTTTTATGAGATAAAACCATTAAAAACTTATTGTATTCACTTATTTTACCGTTTTTACGTTATTGTCGGTCTATCAGACCTTCTAACTATCGGACCCCTACTGAACCTTCGGACTATCGGACCCTTTTGCCGATTCGGTCTATAGAACCTTCTGTCTATCGGACCTTCTGACTATCGGACCCCGTTGGACATTCGATCTATAGAACCTTCGGACTATCGGACCCTCCGCCGATTCGGTCTATAGAACCGTCTGTCTATTGGACCCTGTCGTACATTCGGTCTATCGAACCTTCTATCTATTGGGTGTCGGTCTATCGGGCCCGCTAACTATCGGACCTTCTACATGTAGCTATAGGGCTGTAACCATTCTTAGGGAGGGCTCTGACCATGTACACATTTTTACTTTTTTGTGGTTTTTTTTTCATCCATCTAGGTGTGCCTTGCAGACGGAGTGGTCCTTGACCACACCATATGGGAAAAGATCAGCGCTTCCAAGAAGCACTCGATCTTTGTCAAGGACCTTTCCGTCGCCCTGTTCGGGGACAGAGGTTCTCAAGACCAGTTCCGTGGAAGGAAAAATAAGCCCCAGATATAAGAAGGTCCCTGGGAAGGTGGCAAAGCCAGCACTTTGCCCTAGAAAGCTGAATGCCATAAAAGGTTAGTCATTCAGGTTTCTTTCTGAAGCAACCATTTAGAAAAGATTTCAATGGGTGAGATAAGTAAATCGATAGGGCATTTGACCAACATATTAAAAGAAAATCTATTTAGAAATCAAATGTATTCAAATATGATAGGTTGAGTAGTAGATAAATTTTTCATAAATAACACCCATAGCAGGTTATATTATTTGCAATTACAACACAAATAGTCTTCATATGTTACCCAACAAGTTAAAATCTTTAATCAGAGTAAGCTAGCACTTTTACTCATTCCCAGTATACAATACTAATGTGTTCTGATAAAATCATTTGCTGCGATTGCCTCTCACGCCTAAACACTATGCTTTTTTAAGTTTTCCGTATAATCTATGTTAACTAGCCCATTACAATTTTTTTTTTTTTTTAAAATATTTAAATGTAATCTAAACAAGTTTATTTTTCTCCCTTTTCAATCTTAATAAAAAAAAAATTGCAGGATGCTTCGAAGGCTGAAAGGCAAGAACCTGGCAGAAGATGAATTCGAGCAAGAACTCATGAGGATGAAAAAGTATATCCCTGAAAAGATTCAAGATCTCAACAGAAAATGATAATACAATACATTAAGCGCCTAATATATCAATTTTCATGATGGGAACAGACATATTTCTCATACTATTATATGGGTAACCTGAAAAACGTCTGTTCCATCATAAATATTGAGAAGAGGGGTAATTTTGAGTACAAAAAATATGAGGTTCTCCCTGCATGACGTCACACATAACCAAATACCAATAGGAGAATCAGACTTTAAACAAATTATAACTTTACTCTGGTTTTTTTAAAGGAAACCAAAACCCTTAAGTCAAGTGGGTTTTAGATTAAAGCTTAGACAGAATAAAACTGATATTATAAGCAGAAATTTGAACGAAATAATAATTGGACATGGAATAAAAAAGTTATGGTTATATAAGATATTTTTTGAAAATTTCAAAATCTTTTTCTATTTAATACTACCATAGCTATTGGTGACATCATCTTTGGACAACTCTCAATTTGTTTTATACACATAATTATTACATTTTCATTTTGCTTAAAGATTTGCACATTTTCTAGAGTCAAATTCAGGGTATATAATGTGAGAGTGTTTTCTCCACAACATATTTTGAATAAGGACAATGGAAACATGTGTTCTTCAAGAATATACAGAATATGTAATATGTGCATAAAACATATTGAGAGTCGTCCAGAAAGTGATGTAGCCAATATCTATGGTAGTGTAATAAAAAGAATGATTTTGAAATTTTCAGAAAATTTCTTATAACCATAACTCTCTTATTCCGTTTCAAATTTCGTTCAAATATTTGCTTAAGCTTTGATTTAAAATCCACTTGACTTGAGGGTTTTGGTTTCCTTTAATCCCATCAGGCCAAATTTCTGAAAAGGGTTAATTCCCCTCTCATATTTTTCAAGACCAAGGTCAATTTCTCTGTAAAGACACTACATGTACATGTATGTACCAAGACAATAATTCTGTTTGAAACTTTCCTATATGGTTTTACCAATTAATGTACATGTACCGGTATGTACATGTACTAAATAAAACTCATGAAAAACTCCAAATAGCACTGGAAGATTGTAACTAGTGATGTAATTTTTTGTCTTTTATTATTGCCAAATATCAGCATTTTTAAAAATCTTGCAAGTTAATTTTTTGCAAGTGTTTCTTGCCACAAAAACATTTGTGTTAGCAATTTAATTTAAGAAAGATTATGGTTTTGCAGTAGTTTGAGGGTTCGTGAGAGTGACAAGACCAAAGGTTCAACAACCAAATTTTCCGGCATCATGTCCTTCGGACTAGCATTTTTTAGTCTAAATTGTTACTGACCATGTTAAAATTCAGGAAAAGCTTTTACCTTGATTATACTACCTTGCCAGCTTAAAGTATTTGAAAAAAAATATTTTGCTATTTATCAGGAACATTGTATAGTCTTTCTTCATAAGCACATTAGTGTGCTGATAAATTTCTTTTACTTTTTGATCAGTATTCAAGCCTAATGTGTGCAATGTTTAAAAGATATTTACAACAAATATTTTCTCACTTGTACAAGTGTTTTGTCTTTCTGTTATTATTGATACATGTACAAACAAAATCAATTTGCATGTTTGTTTTTTTTATTTCATGTTAAGCAACCTGTGAATATTCATATTCTACCTCTATAACTATATATTCATTTTAGAGATCTACTAGAAAAAAGTGACATTTCTGTTGGGCTCCCACTTGCCGATCATTAATTTTCTTTGTCCAAAATTGTAAAGAAATATATTACATGTAGATATGATGTAGCAGTAAGATACATTGCTTGCCCAATTGTGCAATTGGGAAAGTGGATTTGTATCACCCTCATATGTGTTGACTTGGTAAAGATACTTGTGCATTACTGTAAACGTGGAATATTTCGCGGTGTGGAAATTTTCGCGCATTTCACGCAACATGAAATGTGCGCGAAAATAAGAACATGCGAATATATTTGTTTACGTATTCTTTTGCCCATGAGCATAGCCCATCGGCGAAATTAAAAACACGCGAAAATGCACTTTACTCAGGCGAGCGCGAAAAATTAATCAATGCGAAAATTTCCACTTTTACAGTACCTTGTAGGATGCTTTGTTTAATGGGAAATCCTACCCTTGTGACAGGTTGACTTGTGTGGACTTAGATAATTCAAAGAAACGATTAACAAAAGTTTGAACGAAAGTGGACATATAATAAAAGTTTTTAGTGTTAGAAAGTTGAGATCAATATATGTACGTGAATCTCAAACTCGACTATGACCTATCCTTGGTCTCCCATTTGTTGTAAAGGTATTTCCCTTTAGAAATGTTAATCATTGATGGTATTAATGTGTAAAGACATAATTAATCATGCATATACCTTATTCTACATGCAGTTTATATTAATGATCAACATACATGTATAACCTGATATTGCTTTTATTTGTACTAGCTTGCCAGGATTACTACATGTATCTCCAAAATCATTCATATTTATCAGAGTTTTTGTATTAGGTCATGTAACCTATTAGTGCAGATTGATTCACGTTCAGTATTCATGCCTTCTATTTGCCATGCTTAATCTTACCTTATTGTCTTTATTTTTTTACTTTGTGTGTGCCCAAAGTTGGAAAAATGTGTTTTATTACAAAAAACATGTACATGTTAACGTTTTTATTGCTGAAAATAGCTGTCAAATTGCCAAAGAAAAGTATCTGTTGCTGAGAATGTCCTTATGCCAAAAAGGAGATACACTGACTCTCTCTATATATCTCTCTCCACATCTGTTTTACACGTGTATATGTATTCATAATAAAAATATCTGAAAATTAATGTTTTAATGACTCTCAATCTCTTTTTTTAATTATTTGGTTTATATACATGTAATATCATTTTTCTTTCACTTTATGTAGGTATGTTTTTTTCTTTTCTATGCTTGTTGATTTGCCACATCCAGTAATGATTTCTTTTCAGCGGATCAATTGGTTTCAACTGGATCCAGTTGCCTGTGTTCAATTTTTCAATTGGTTTCAACTGGAACCAGTTGCCTTTATTCAATTGGTTTCAACTGGAACCAGTTGCCTTTATTCAATTGGTTTCAACTGGAACCAGTTGCCTTTATTCAATTGGTTTCAACTGGAACCAGTTGCCTTTATTCAATTGGTTTCAACTGGAACCAGTTGGCAATTGGATTCAACTGGATCCAGTTGCCTATATTCAATTGGTTTCAACTGGAACCAGTTGGCAATTGGTTTCAACTGGAACCAGTTGGCTACTGGTTTTAACTGGAACCAGTTGTTCCAATTTCCATATAAGAACCAGTTGGCAACTGGTTTCAGTTGGTTTTGCTCCAATTGGTTTCAACTGGATTTTTGTCCTGGGTAAGGCTAAAAAAATCTTTTCAAAACCAAAGGTAAGTGTGCAAGGTCTACCAAAAACTAGTTTGTCTTTAAAACTATATAGATTTCAAATAGGTTTCACAGTTGAATAGAAACAGATTCTTATTGTGCAAAATTTGGAAGTGGATTATACTGTGGATAATAGTCTCCAAACGGTACATGGAAAGTAAAAAAAATAAATTCATAAAATAATCACGACATTCTATTAATCTAACTATGATTTTTCTGTAAAACTAGAAAGTTTCACGTGCATGAAACTTTGGCGAATTTCATGAATGGTCAAGATTCACGAAAGTTTCATGCATCAAAATTATGAATCACAACTGGTATAACAGGGATTTTTGCAATACAATGAAAACAACCATCATCAAGAATTCCACAAATTTCAGGTTTTACAGTACTCACTGGCAATGTGACTTGATGTTACTGTTACTGTAGTGTGGTCATAGCAGATACTTAACCATTATCTCGGACGATATCAAAAGCAGCAACAGGTCAACATCAGCGAAACATTTAAAGGGACACACCACAAGGTGGCCGTGGGGAAGTCAGAATTAGGTATAAAGCCCCATTCACTCGTAAACAAATGTTGTGCATTGGACACATACTTTGGACTATAAATGGAATTACATTTCGGACTGTGCAAATCCGACTGCTCAAGTTCAGGCTGAGAATGCATGTCGTGTGGTGACCAGTCTGTCCAAAGTTTGCGCCCCATGGGTGCTACGGCATCATGAGCACAGTGCCTCTCGCGGCATAAAAACGTCCACAATCTGCGGGTTAATTTCCCTTTAATTATAACTTCCTATATTATGGTTTCAAAAATCAAGCAGAGAGGGGGAGTTGACAAGGACTGTACAGAAAAGGAAGCTTGTATATGTCAGACATTTGAATAGAGGAGGACTACAAACTATTAATAAAGGCTATTACTACTACATTAAAGGCTTGATCAATAGAAGGAAAAATCACTTGGTTTGACAACATCAAGTAGTGGACATGACTTTGCTTTGGAGAGGTCAGAAAAAGAGCTGATGATTGAAGAAGATGGAGGTGCATAGTCCACAATCCTGACCTCGGGATGGTACCTGATGATTAATGGATTTATCTACATGTATCTATCTATCAATCAATCAATCTATCTATCTATATATAGTCAGGCTCACACAGAGGGAGTTAAAACTTTATTTCACTTGTAATTTCAAACCTTCAAGTCATCTTGTAGTTTCAGACCATATGCACGGACTCGTACATTCAAAACTTTAAGTTTATTTATCTTTCTCGCTTGTGGTTAATGCTAAAACTAAGGGCAGGGGGGGTCCTGCACTTGTAGTTAAGGACCGTGTGGACAGAATAAACTTTAAGTTTAGCAAACTTGTTGTTAACGACGACCACTCTGTTCATGTTAAACGATGATCGTTCGACTTGTAATCTCAGAACAACGAGCTTCGTTGTTTTGGGCCCGTGTGAACCCTCGCCGTTGTTAATGAGTCGTTGTTTCATCAACTTTTGCTAAAAAGTTTAGAAATCACAAGTCCCGTAGCTGAAGGTAGCTTACATGTACATTGGAGGCCGTTGGGGCGACAGTGTGAAAGATCTTAAGACTCAGCTCCTCTGCAACTTTCTGTCTTCAGCTGACGGATTCAGTACTCACCTCTAATGTGACTTGATGGGTTCCTATTTGTAGCGTGCTCATAGTCGACACCTCTACAACATTATCCCTGATGATGGCTGCATCAAGAGTTACAGGAACACCTCCCTCAGTCTCAAAGATGGACACGCTCAGAGTGAGAGGCATTCCGGGTCGGATAGTGTTACCAGCAAGAATCATGTAACGTCTGCAAAATAATGGATAACATAAATTGTAGATTTGATCATGCTTCTTTCAAATTCAGACCCCCCCCCCCTAAAAAAAAAGGTCTGTAGATGTCTGCTGAGATCCAGGAGGGAATCAAATAATGATCTTTTAGATGGAGGTACAACTCTTCTGCCTCTTTAAGCTATAGCAGAACATTTTCGAGTTTTCTTAAAAGGTCTAAATTAATCAGCTTTCCATCCTCAAATTGGCAACAATTATTCCTATTTTCCACTCCACCATACAGTACATGTAGTTTGAAAAATATAAAAATGTATATTAAATGAACCAATGTGAATTCAAATTTCAAGTAAGAGAAAAATTGCCAATTTGTACATGAAAATAGTAATTATCTATTTTCACACTGTGTTGCCAATTTAGAGACTTTAAGGATTAGTAGCAATTAAATTGCTCTTATTTGTGAATGGCACATCGTACCTGCATGTACTGCATTAGAAATAGACACAAAAGTTTCTGTGATATTTGCTCTTTCTGCTCATGTAATTCCTAGCATTCTAGATCAAAAGATAATGCAAAATCGTCACTAAAAGAAGACTGCACTGCATGCTGTGGGTTAAAGCAGATGATATGTAAGTACATCCTATACATGTACATTTGTACATGTATGTATGTACAAGTACATATCGTCTGTTTGGAGCCAGAAGGGCGTTAAGTCCCATCTTTTGTATAGAGTTAATGCCCTTCTGGCTCCAAACAGACGATATGTACAATGTATATGAGACAAATCAAGTGACAAGACAAGAAGTTCATTGCATTTAGGAAATTAATGAAACAATTGTAAAAATTCAGTTTTAAAGAAGGTACATGTACATTGTACATTGTGCATGTACGTACATGTAGCTGCTCTAGATACCAATATCTGTCAATGCATAATAATTACAAATATCCACAAGCTTTGTATGGTATGTTTATTAAATTTAAACAAGAGGACAGTTTTGCTTGGATATGAAAGCAGACAAATCTGAATTTGTAATGAATGTTTAAGAAAAATCACACTTTATATTAATAAGAAAGTTATGTATCTCCCTACAGGTGTGTACATGTACATGGGCTTGTCTCGAATGGGTGGGTTGCGGGAGCGGGATGGGAGCGGGAACGGGCACACCCTTTCGAGACAAGCCCCCCTCCCCCGGTTATCTCGAATGGACGCGTTCCCAGCGAGAAGTTCAATGAACGCGCCACTTCGAGACAACCGGGGGGGCTTTCCTCGAATGGGTGTGTTGAGTAGACTTTTGTAACAGACGTTTTAGAAATTTTTGAAAAATGTACTCTTGCTGGTTTTTTCGTTTTTCTTTTGCAGTGTGTAGTTAAAACCAGTGGAGTAGCTACAAGGTAGAAGGACAAGGCACGTGCCCCTCCCCCCCCCCCTCCCCCCCCCCAAATCGGATTGAGAACAAAGAAACAAGGAAGAGGAAGGCAGCAGAAAAAAGAAGATACTAACTACCCTTTCTAACACCTGCCCCCTCACGCTACTGCCCTGGCGTGGTATTCTGAGAATTATTTTATCTTGATTTTAGATTTGTCATAAGATTTTTATTTGTCATAACAAATTTTAAATTGCAACATTTCATTGGTGTTTGCGCAGATGAATTCAGCCTACGCAGCCACTTTGGCGCAGTCATTAACCATTGATGCGCCATAATAAAGCGTACATTTTGTTATGACAATTAATATATTATTTCACTAAAACCAAGATAAAATAAAATCTCAGAATACCACCCCTGTTCTCTTGCATTCCATCCAGCAAAGATTTCTCGTAGACCCCCCCCCCCCCCCCCAAAAAAAAATACATCAATGCCCCCTTAGTCTGCAAGCACAGACCCTAATTTGACACTTTATCAGAAAATAATTGTGTCTTGAGAGAAGCCTAATCCAGGTACCTACTGGCCAGGTCTTGTCAGGAGCAGCTATAGTACAGGGCTTATTGTAGTCTTACAGTGCAGACACTCTTTTATGACTGATTATGATGTGACTTGTGCCTGCAAACGTCCCCTCAACAGCTGAATCCATACTACACCACAGGTTCAAACAGTCTTTGAGTCTTTGTAAACAGACTAATCATGGCCATGTCAGTTTCTATATGATGTGATTATGATGTGACTAATTACTGTTCTTCCCCATTGCCGAGAAATCATACTTGATCTTGCCATATTTTATGACATGCTGATACATGTATAATAACTAGACAGCAATGACAAGCTGATTCTCATGAAAAGAAATCTTTTTGGCAGACATCCAACCACAAGCATCTCAGATTTTATGCTTTGTCATTCTCTTCCCCCCCCCCCCCCCCATGGTTTCTTATACAAAAAGGAAGAGTTTCTTGGAACTTGGATGCTTCAACCCTTCCACGGCAGGAATTATTTAAGGGCTAAATTGATCACATTTTGTTCTTCAAATTGGCAACAATATTATTTTTTAGTGATGTGGGGTTCCAATGAGGTGTATTTGTCTTTGAAAACAATATACATGGTTAGAAATTTTGTTGAAAAGTTGGAAAAATTGCCAATTTTGAAAAAAAAAATGATTTTGAACCTCTCAATATGTTGCCAATTTAAGTACATGTACTTTAAAGCTTACCCTTGTTTTTAGAATTCCTTGCATCAAACGCAATATGGTTCATGCAACAAAAATGGACATAGTACATGAACATTTATGTGCAGAAATTTTTGCTCTTTTTACTAGAGCATCTGGTATAATTTATAGAGCTCTGATTCAAAAGTTATAGAGCCAAACCACAAAATGTGGACAATTGTCTCCAAGTCAGGGGATCATCCTTGCCATGCCTACATGTATTGTACTGGAAAGTTTTTCTGTTCCTAGAATTTGTTGCGAAAACTAAGATACAAAAAACTATATGCAGTTTCTTGTCCACTCTTGCTTCTCTTTTTCAGCCCACCTCGCTTTCTTCAATGTTTATGTATTATACGTCGATTTTGAAATTAAAAAAAAAAAGAAGACATTTCACAAGAAATAAATTAAAATAATAATATATTACATATTTGTGAATACATGTACATGTACTTCAATGCGCTTCACAATGTTATTTATAAATACAGATGAAAAGGTGTATTTTGAACTACATGTATAGAGAATCTTAATAGATAATATTAAATAATAGAGGTAACATATTGTACGTGGCTGAACTTTAAATTTTCAATAATTTGCGCTTCAGTATTTCTGGTTCTTATAACCACTTCATAAATTTCCATTCTCTTCTTTTTGTAGACCTACATGTAGATGTACATTACGCAAACACATGTACATGTATATGTAATATCATAATTACGTGCAATACATGTTTGTGAAAAGAGGTCTCAGTTCTATTTCTACTCAGTGACATCAGTGTCCTTCACTTTTTAGATGTTTTCTGAAACAACTCTGAACATTTTGGACTAAAAAATGAGAATTACTATGCCAGCCTTGAATCATCTGTTTCAAGCAATAATGGATGGGTAAAATAAAATCTGGGGCATGTTTTTGAAGTACCGGTACACACTTCATTTATTCACACTAAATTTGCCTGGCGAAGGTCAACAACAAAGCAGTTTATCTATCACCTGTGACAAGTGGGTGGTCACTACAGGTCAGGGTACGTGCACGTGATCAGGCCACTGTTGTTTTACAAAACAACAATGTGCAATGTAGGTCTACGGGTATGTACTTGGACTTCAATAAACGTTTACAAAATTTGCTGTTTTTTTAAAAGCTACATTGTGTATACATGTGTATGTGTACCATGGTCACTGGGTAACTCCACTTGTATTTGGTTCCCATAATGTACAGTGTACGTACATTTGTACATGTAGGTCACCAAGTATTACAGAGTCCACAAAACATTGGAAATGACTGTAGTTCCAGAACCACAAGCAAGCTTGTAGTTGACACCCAAATTTACTACAAACAGTAGGGGGTCCTTGTCATAATTAACCCTTTCAAGACAATTGACCAAATTTTGTGGTTTGGCTCAACAACTTGATTTGGAGCTCTAAAGAATATACCAGAAGCATCATTGGCGGATCCAGGGGGGGGGGGCACTTCTGGCCCGTGCCCCCCCCCCCCCCTTTTTGGAAGAAAAATATGCATTTTGACCACAGACGATCCGCCATTTTCTCGATTGTGCCCCCTCCCCCTTTTAGAATAAAGACCTTTTTTTTTTTTGCTTGTCAGGGAATTATGGAGGGAAACTGGACCCCATAAACTCCCCCCCCCCCCCCCCCCCCCCACTGAGCGACTTTTCGAGAAGCTGGCGAGACCAAAAAAATATGGGTTTTCCAAAAGTTGACAAACCTGCTTTTGTGTGCCCCCTCTTATACTCAATCCTGGATCCGCCCCTGAGATGCATATTAAGTAGAAGGGAGCAAAAATTTCTGCACACACTACATGTCAATTTTTATTGACATAACCATATTGCGTTTGATGCCAGGAATTTTGAAAAGGAGAATAAGCTTTGAAATCTTTGGCAACACATTGGGAGGTTCAAAATCATTGTTTTTCATCAAAATTGGCAAATTTTCCAACTTTTAGACAAAATTCTTAACCATGTAGTATATTGTTTTCAAAGATATTACACCTTGTAGCACTAAAAGAGAAATATTATTGTTGTCAATTTGAAGAACGAAATGTGATCAATTTAGCCCTTGAATAATTCCTGTCCTGAAAGGGTTAAGGACCGTGTGGACAGAATAAACTCGTGATGACCTCTCTGCTCATGTTAAACGACGATCACAAGACTTGTAGTCTCAGAACAATGAGCGTCGTTGTTTCGGGCCTGTGTGAACCCTCGTCATTGTTTAATTGTGAGCTTTTGTTAATTGTTAATTTAAAATTTTGAAACTACAAGTCCTGTATGACTTACAATGTAGCTAATGAACCTACATGTACATGTACATACTCCTGTAGGAATGTATCATGCCACAAAGATAATTTAATGCAATTAATATAATATTGGAAAATAACCATGTCAAATAACCAAAGTGTGAGTTACATGTATTCCATGTACATGTAGAACAAAAGAGTCACATGAAAGACCTCTATACAGGGGAGCGTTTCATCACGCGTTTTGTCAGTGATTTTTACCGACAAATTTGCTCTCAGCCAATCAGATGCAAGGATTTCAGTGGCTTATAACAGTTGTCAGTAAAATTCACTGACAAAACACTTGATGAAACCCTCCCCAGGTCTATGATCTTGACAAAACATTGAATATCTTAAATTGGTTCAGGAAAGATTACTCATTGATCACAACATGTACATGTACTGTGGTCCTTCTCGAGTCACCCATGATGATTGATAGAGTCATAATAAATGCATCTTTTAGTTTGTATGCAGCGATAGCATGCATGTGTCATCAGAACAAAAAACACCTGTTCAAAGAGATATTGCAAATTCCTACATGTATATGAACTTGGGTGAAAAATAAATTAAAAGTCTGCAGGAATAGAGTGGTACAGTCGAACCTGCTTTAGCGACCACCTGCATAGAAAGACCACCTGTCTATAAAGACCACAATTTTCTGTTTCCCTTGAACAGTGTTTCTCAATCTATTGTATAATTTACAGTGAAGTAAAGCCTAAATATAAAGCATGCGAGTGAATCACTTACATGTACATGTACATTATCCAAACTGTCATGACAACATTTTTCAGTGCTCCCTTTACTGTCTCTTTCCACTTTCATCTTCACCAAAAAAAAATGATCAAAACAAACAATCTAATAACCTTGCAAAAAAGTGCCTGATAATAACTAATTTGCTTCAGTTCTTCCGCAAACCACTCAGTTTATAAAATTACTTTCATTTGACTCTACCTTGTAGAAATCTTGAGGCACCTACATTTAAACATATTGTTGATTATGGCATGAATATATTTTCCAGTGATTATCATACATGTTGGGGCCTACTGTGTACATGTATGTACATGTATGGTATGATCATTTGCAATGAGTACAAATATATGTACATGTACATGGAATTTGTTGTCATTATCCCACACATCCAAGCACACACTAACAGTGACCCAGTGTAAGTACACTATGAATGGGGGAGGGGGTTGGCAGTGGATAAAAGCATCTGTTTACATATGATTGGCATACAGTGTACTTTTACTGTTCACTGCGCTTGTCAATTGCTGCACAATATTTGACAAGTCATCCCTGCATCTTTTCATTTTAAGGTACTGTAAAAGTGGAAATTTTCACGCGATTAATTTTTCGCACTTTGCCGAGTAAGGTGAAATGCATGAAAATTTCCACACCTCGAAATATATGGAAAATAGAATTCCTCTATATCCCATTTTTATGGGAAAGGTGATGGTAAAATAAATCATTAAGTTGGCAATTGTATTTGATCAACAACAACTTTAAAACTTCAAAACTTTCATTCAGATTTTCCTGAAACTGTAATATTTCAGTCTCTTTCTTTCATTTTTATGCTTTTATTTTTTAAAAACCAACTTAACTCTTAACTCTTTACCAAGATGTGATCAATTCTTACTTTTCAAATTACTGCACTTCATTAACCATCCATTATTTCACAAAATATTGTGTACAAAACTTGTACTAGGAAATTTAATACCATTTCTTATGATGCCAAACATTATTATTACTTTCCCCAACTTTATTGCATAAGAATTATTGAATATTTTATTTGAGTTTCTTTTTTGTCCATTATTGTTTAATGTTGAAATAAGGTAATATCTTGTTTTAAAATATGCAATTTTCTCTGAACATTCTAAGGTAGCATATAATCATAATCATTTAGAATGCTTGCGTTATGCTGAAAGTTTTGATATACAATGACCACCATATACATGTACATTTCCAGTGGTCGAGCAATTGGTGAATGAAAATGGCAAGTCCATCTGTACATGTGTGACACTGGCACTGAAGGAGTAGTGTCCAGCCAAACTACCCCCATGAAGAGACGGGACTTACCCAGGATAGACATTAGGAGTAGTAGGTTCCACTGGTGGGGGAAGAGGTGGTCTTGCCTGGGCGTTGATCCCTACGATCACTCCAAAGAGGAACAGCAGGACTGCTGAGCCTGACTTCATCATCATCTCCTTTTTCCGACGAACAAATGGAAATCTGTATTGAATTTGAATATCATATTTTTCAAAGACTTAAATCATGTAGCAACAGATAAACACGAGTACGGAAAACGATTTAGCTTACAAATGCAGACACTCTATGAAAGTTCTAAGCAATAGCTCAAAGTAAATGCTTAAAAACAAATTTAAAAAATCCCCTTCTCTTGATAAAGTTGGTTGTATACATGTATTTTGCCTTCCGACTGATACATGTCATGTATCTTACCTTTCTTACAGGTAGATTTTAGATCATGTCCACAAAGTTTCGAACCCCTTTGTACAGCCTTTCTTCAATAATTATGCCTTGCGATCTGAAATTGAATTTTGAGATTGCAAATCTAGAATGCTTGACAAACTTTCTAGTCATGCTGATTTGAAATGCATTCAAATTGATAACCATTCAGAGGGGTATTACAGAGAGATAATCCCTGGTTGGAGCATTCGAATTTGATATCAATTAGCACAAAGTATGAAGGCTGGCTGTATAATCTGACGTCTGCTTGATTTAGCTTTTCGGTTTTCGCGAATGAAAGCAGTAAATATACAGCGCACGTAAAGGACCTTTGCTGGGCCCAGCGAAGTGTAATGCATTCTGGGATATGTTTTCCGCGCGCGCGAACTCAAGAAAGTTATCGTAGTACATTATGCCTCCGTGATGTGACTTTCTACCAAGAAATCATGTTTTATCACTAAATTTGAATATACATGTAACCCATATAAAAACTGACTCGAAATTGTAAGTTTATGAAACAGTGAACTTGAGTGAAGTTTTTCATATATTTAATAGAAAACTACAATATTTTGGCAATAATTTGACATAAATTTGATGTCAAATGTGATGATACGGCCAGCTGTAAGCCCACTAGGGGTTAATGACAGCCAATTATGCAGCAATAATTTGTTGTTTCAATTATGATTTGATAAATTTGTGAATCTCGACCAATCGGGGAAATTCGCGAAAGTTTCATGCACGCAAAAATTTCTGGTTTTCATGTTTAACTTTAAAGAGAGGCCACATTTTGGGTCCATTTTCTTACAAAGTATTATTATTCTGCTTATTTTCTAACTATAGTACACAGCGCTGTACGAGTTGCCCATTCTCTAGCGTTGTAAACCGCTACTACAAAAGTGCGACTACATGCTTTTCGCTGAAATTACATATATTTTTCATCTAAAAAATAAACTAAATATAACTTCAACTATTGATTGCCAAAAACGATTTATTGCGTCATCTGCCCACAGTCCGTAATGGAATGTAATCACGCCGCACTTTTTGAAAGGTCACACCGTGCGTAACTATACATAGCGTTGTCGCGAAGCGATAACGCGATGGACAGGTTTCAGCAGTCAAAAGTTGAAATTCATACCCTGTGGACATTGCCTGATGATGGCTTGCTGGGGATTTAACTTCCACAAATCCATCCAAAACCAAGCAATCGATTTCATGCGAGTATAACGTAAAATTGGAAGTTTAACATACATTTAAAATTGATTTTGTACATTGTTTTTAGTGACGTTGTCATTGAGGGGTGTCGAAATGAAAGTCTATGAGTATGACTATGTGACAATACATCCCTCAGTAGTCACATGTGTCCTTGACCTTGTCAGATGCCGTGTTTTGCACGGCGTCTGGTCGGGCTACCTACATGTACCCACTCATAGCTACATTCCTATACTCCGTGTGTATAATGTAGGCAGTCATACACCTCAACTTTTTAAAACACCACTGCACAAAAGTCACAAACATTCACTCAAAATCGGCATTTAATTTACAAAAACCGACCACTAAATATCCAAGAAATACAATAAATTCAACTCACCGATGTTGGAAAAGATATTTCCAAAAATCAAATCCGTAATTTACTGTTGATTCTCGCGAAACGAGCTATCGGAGTCATTGTGTACATTTCCTGGTCGCCGCGGGCGCTGACATCTCCCCAAAAGAGTTTTGTCCTTAAAAATTCGGTCCCTATGTGGCATACACGGAAAGTCCCGATTTTCTGTGTGCGCGATCGTAAAGATCGATGTGCGCTTGCGATCCCGAGTTTCTTCGTGGACAAAAATTTATTGGCCGATTTTAGTCTAAGACATCGGCAGTATGTAAACAACACGCGATCGCGAAACAAATAGGCGGGGATTTCTCTGGTTTTGGACAAGATTTTGACTTTGGATTTTGCTGAAAATATCAAAAGTTCTTTCTAACGGCCATTTGAGGTCGGAGTGAGATTTTTAAGGGCTGAATTTGAAAGCAAGTATTTAAAATATTTATCTTATTTTCCCCCCATACCTTTACTACACGCGACAGAAAATATGAACTATTTTTGCATTTTGTATTCGTAGTGGTCAATATGACCACTATTCGTGGTGTGTTCCTAACGGCCATTTGAGGTAGGAGTGAGATTTTTAAGGGCGGAATTTGAAAGCAAGGTATTTAAAATATTTATCTTATTTCCCCCCCATACCTTTACTACACACGACAGAAAATACAAACTATTTTTGCATTTTGTATTCGTAGTGGTCAATATGACCACTATTCGTGGTGTGCATGTACCTATTTTCATGACGGATATGTCAGTTGTGGAGTATGATCGGCATTATCGTGAAATAGTCCCCGCTTCAAAAAAATCTAAGTTTTTTTAGGATTAGGATTAGGGTTAGGGTTTAGGATTAGGGTTAGGTTTTAGGGTTAGGGTTAGGGTTTAGGATTAGGATTAGGGTTAGGGTAGGGTTTAGGATTAGGGTTAGGGTTAGCCCCGGGACGCTGCCACGAAGTGGCAGCGTCCTGAGTGAAACCAGTACGATTCGGTGGATCTCACAATTTACCAATGTTCAAATAACCATTGAAAAAATGAATATCTATTATTTTTTTTTAAAGTAAAGTATCATATATACGATGCCACTTACCTAAACAGGCTTTGCGTGAATCAGCTTTTCCTTAAAAAATGTGTAGAATCGATGAATCTCACTTTTTACTCTCAATTTTTGAAATCAGTCCCATTCGCCATGTTGTTAAGCAAAATGGAAAATAAGGAACTGCGCATGCGCCTATGACTATTTATTACGATGACGTCATAATTTTCGTCGCAGGAATAATGAATATGCATTAGGAGACATGAATATGCATAATAGTGATAAATAGTTCAATCCAATTCAGTTAAATTTCAATTAATTGTCCAGTAATGAAAAATCATTTTGCTTACATTCAAATAAACATATATCAAAATAACTTTACAAATATATATTTATATACATAGGCCTACGTATATAACTGAATTATATAATTATATATTACAAGACAATAACCATTCTACAGTATAATACAGTTTTGTATAATTGTTGAACAACTTTTATATGTGGTATTTGATGGAAACAATGGAGGGTTTAATACGAGATTTGCAAGAAGAGGTGAACTTCAAACTTAAAGAGCAACAAATAAAGGCACTGAAGCAGGCAGCAACTCAAAAGGACACCTTCATTATACTCCCAACTGGCTTTGGAAAAAGCACATGCTTTGCTCTGCACCACAAACTAATGGATAAAGTATGGATGAGGTTTTATAAACTCTAATTATGTACTTTAGCCTCTGAACAAATTTTATATCTATTTTGTTTGTTGATTAGCACTGTAACTTTATTTATTTTTTCTACTATATCAAATTAAAACTGATAACATATTTCATTTTAAATTCATCCAGTGTGATTCCTTCGTCAGTGCAGGATCCAGGAATTTCTGAGGGAAGGGGGCGCAATATTCTTAAAATGCTCTGACAAGCAGGAAAAGTGGTCATCAGCATTTTGGGGCAGTCTTCTTACTCCAAACTTTTCTGACAAGCAAAAAATAATAATAAACAAAAAGGTCATCAGCGTTTTCTCCTGCCATCTTTTCCCCAGGGTAAGGGGCCAGAGACCCCCCCCCCCCCCCCCGATGCACCACTGTCATTTTTGCTAATGTTTGTTTGTATTTACGTATTTACGTATTGCTAATTTACATGTATTCTTATATTGAATTTGCATTTTCAATGTTTGCAATATAATATATATTTTTAATGCTATATTTTGTACGCTTTTTATCATGGTTTGTACTGAAACAAAGAACATGAAATTAAATTGAAATGAAATGGATTAAATTACCAATTTTGAAATAAAAAATGAAATCACATTGACTAATACATCTATTGTAATACCGAACAACAGCAAAACACAAAAGAAACACGATGGCATAATCAATATTTTTCTTTAAAATTATCAGTTTATTTAGTGTTATGAATTAAAACATATTAATGAAGGCCATAATGTATGAAATGTAATACTAAAGAAATAAATGTATCTAGATACATCCAGCAGAGCACCACATGACAATAGTGATAACTCCTCTTAAGAGTTTGATGATTGACCAAGTGGCGAAATGGAGAGACAAGGGAATATGTGCAGTAGCCCTGCTTCCTATGAAAGAAATGACTGCAGCTGATATTGAAGGTATTTAACATAATGACAAAGATTACTTTTATCAGCATAGAAAGGCTTAACAAATGATAACAAAGCGAAGTTTAAGAAAATGTGTTGTGCCCAAACCAAGTCATGTGACCTTTGCGACCTTGTAAGCCCCAAACGGAAAATGTTATAGTTTTGTATACAAAAACAAACAGGAAATGCATTTCCTCATGTTCTTTGATTATAAGCTATAATATGTTCTGTAAGATGTTATTATAATCTATTATAACTGAATAGTAATCCAGATAACAACCTGAAATAGCAAATTAAAAAAAAAATAATATTCATGTTGAAAAGAAATACAACTTTTCTTATCTAATTTTCAGTATTATAATAAGAATGGAAATCACTTCCATTTTTTCCTTTCATAATGTTTATTAAGAGCTTCCTACATAGAAATGCATAGAAATTTCATCTCCATGGCTTTTTATTGCCTGATTAGCACTCAAACATATGCATATATGAATTACATGAATTATATCAATTTGAAGAAAAAAAAACATTAAAAAAAAACATGGTCATGATGCTGCTGAGATACTGAACTTTTACCCCCCAGTCCTTGCTATCTCTATAATGGGCCAGTGTAATTGAAAGACAACATAACCCTAAATTTGCTAATAATAATAATAATAAACAATTCTTATATAGCGCATAACAGTTCAATCATACAAAAAAAAATATATCTCAACATTAACATAAGTCGAATCATGAAACTTGCAAAGTTATAACACATAATATAACTTCATAAAACATAGTATAATATTATATAACCTAATATTAGAATATTCAAACTTATATCACCTGAATAAATCTAAATTTAAACAAACTAAATTTAAAACATAGTATCATATTGCAAATATAACCTAATATTTGAATAGTCTAACTTATATCACCTGAATGAATCAGAAATTGATTTGGCCATGCCCCCCCCCCCCCCCCCCCCTAAAAATGTCACAGGACAGACGACGAACAATAAACATAATTAAAAATAACCACTCCCTCCCACCCACAAAAACAAACAGAAATCAAAAGGCAAAAAACTAAACAAAGAAAAAACAAAAAACAAAAAACAAACAAACAAACAAAAAACAAAGAGGGAGTCTACAGCGGCGAGGATCGATCAAGCCCCTGAGTGGGTGAACCCGGCAGCCCCCTCCCATCATCTTTCTGGTTTTGATTAGTGCATAATACTTTTAGATTTTCCCATTTTTTATAATGTGTTTCGCTCGAATGCTATCTTCTTTTCTTCTTCTTTACTCTTAAGTATCTTTTCTCGTTATCTCTTCCGCATTCGGTAGCTTATTGTTTCCTCTCCCAAGGTATATTAAATATTTAATTAGTAAAATTATATGATTAACTAATTGTCTATTTTCAGCTGCCTCATCTACCCCAATATGGATATTCTTCCAACTTAATTCTTTAAGAATTGGAAGATTAAACAGAACGCTACATAATTTCCACAATGTCCCTACTGTCTCACAATCCACCGATCGTTAGCACTCGAGCTCGAGCTCGAGCTCATTGCCTGCCACTCGTCTTAATGAATATTCATAATGCTCCCTTCTTGTCGGCAAGATTGCATCTATGAAAGGGCTAGGCAAGCGCGAGTTGGAACTGAGCTGAAGCATGTGGTGTTTTGTTATTTTCTTATTACGCTTTAAATACAGATGCATATACAGTATTAATTGTTTACTTGATTCTAAATGTAAATTAAAAGAGAGAAGGAGTCAGAAATACTGAATTTGAATTACATGCATAACATCATTGGCAACAATAGTCAAATTTGACTGATTGCCGATACCATACAACGAAAGAAGAAGAAGAAGAAGATGACGTAATAATTGGAGCTGTTGACGCAAGCGCATTGCAAGCAAAACACCGAACTTCGGAAGCTTTTACTACAGGCTCTTGGAGATAAATATGCCTTTTTTTGTATCATCCTCATTGAAAAGAAAGACGACAGTCAAACGCAAAGTATTGTAAGTACCTAAAATTGCCTAAAATCAAATAATGTCATGTTTCATGGCTATCATTTTGACAAACGACCTTGTAATTAAGAGAACTCCAAGCAACCAAAGGACTGCTCATCGCAGCAAGGGTTAGGGTTAGCCTTTAGGGTTAGGGTTAGGGTATGGTGGGGACTATATCACGATTATGCCGTATGATCATGTATGAGGTACAAGATAAATGTTTTTTTGGATCTATTTGTAAAAGATGAAATTTTATGATGCTATGCCTATCTGCGGGTAATTGTCTGAAATCTAGATACCACGGGTTTCTTGGATGCAGTCCCCGGGGGCTCTGCGGGTTGACAAGCTCAAATTCGCTGGACTCCCTGGATCGACTCATGTCAATCAACAAGTGACTTAAATTCTACCAACATGCCCACAAAACTAAAAGCACCACCACATTGAACGCTTCTAATTCGCATTAATAAATGTATCCTATTCATCAAAATGAGAAAGAAATAACATAACTTACGATGTAAAAACCCCGGTAAAAACACAGTTCACTTCACTGCTACTGTACCTAGTCCGCAGGAAAGTTGCTCGATCGTCGATATAAATAAGCATGAAACACATACGCGGTAGCTAGCTAGCTCTATGTACTGTATACGAACGTATATCACAGGCTAGGGGAACAGTACACACATACGGCGCATGCATGCCTTGCAAAATATTATTCCAGCAAAGAGTATAAATGCGAAGAGTGCTCAGTTGTATGGCTCATACATGTCATAAACGGTTGTACGTCTTGTTATGGCAGATGAATATCTTTTTTTTGCCCAGAGCATGCATAGTCAGTGGCGGATCGGGGGTGGGGGTTGCGGGTAACCCGGGCCTGGACCAAAAAGGGGTCCCCAAAATACTGAGGATTTTTCTCTTTTTTTCTTCTTTGTTGTTGCTTGTCAGAGATTTTTTTAGTTAAAAAGGGGCCGAAAATTGCAGCTGAGGCCTTTTTTTTTTTTGCTTGCCAGAAAATATTGTGAATATTGAGCCCCTCCCTCAAGAAATCCTGGATCCGCCACTGTGCATAGTCGATCCCTGGTAGAGTCTATTCGACTTGTCGAGCCATAATTATACATTTTCAAAGCTATAAATTTCATGCAAGTCCCATTTGTAATAATTTCAAATAAATACTATGCGCATGGAAATCATCTCTAATCCCTGTTTCCTATATGGCTATGGACGATGGAACGGCCAAAAACACAATAGTCTCTGGGATTTATGCAGGCTCTTATCAATTATTAAAGCCTTCTTAAGTTTTTTTAGAATCTCAAATTACATGTAAGTCACATTGTTTCATATTTAAAAAAAAAACTAGTGAAATTATAATTATTTTAAAATTCCTTGTTTTCGCATGTAAAGATATTATGACAGAGTGGAACTTCGGCCAAAACTAGAGTCCTAGCTTGGATTTATGCAGCATCTCTTACACTTTTTGAGCCCGTATTAATTTTTTTCAGAGTCTCAAATTACATGTAAGTCACATTTCAAAATAACTTGAAGGTACTACTAGGGGAACTGTAATCATTCCGAGTCCGTGATTTTTAAGTGTCACCCTATGGCAGTTGACCGTCAAAGGCTTCCGGTCAGTGAAAAAAATAAGCGGGGGCTAAGGGCGACTAGCCCCCCAAACTCTTGAAAAAGCCACCGTAAATGAAAAAAAGAGCCACCGTCAAATAATATTTCTGGTCATGGGTCTTAGTGCATTAAAATCTCTGAACACAATAGGTGGACCTCTATAGCACTCGTGAAAGAAATTTTAATTTTTACACTGCTTCCGGGGATTTATAAAAAAAATAAAGCCGTTAGAAACATTTGAAGAAGAAAAAAATATACATCCTTCCTCTCGTACGAAAATTAGACTTGACAAAAATAGAATAAGATATGAAATGGAATAATGGGACACTTTTTCAGGTGTTATAATGGGGTTATACCTATTATTGGCGAACGTATCTTTTCGATTCTCATTTTAAAGGGGAAGTCCAGTCCAAATATAACTTGGTTTTATTAGAAGCAGAAAAATCATCCCTACAGATAAAAAAAAAGTTTGAGGAAAGCGGACAACTAATAAGAAAGTTATGAATATTTTTAGTGGCATGAAAAACTAGAGAAACAATGAAAATCACTAGACAAATTGGCAACTCAGTCATGGGTTTGTGATGTCATTGGTACACAACTCACCAATTTTGTTTACATTCATAATACAAATTCTCAAATTTTGTCCAAGGATATGAATATTGACATAAACTGAACCAAATACATGTGTAGTAATATGTTTTTGCACGTATTAACATTTACAAAATATTTTATGAACTTCAAAATATTGATATTGTTTTCAAAATATTACATTTCCATAAAAATTCATCTTTTATGTTTAGAATTTAGAATTTTATTGACTCTTTTACCCCCTCTCGGGGTATGAGAGTACAAACATAAAAGTATAAATAACAATACATGACTTATGAATACAATTATTTTACAAAGATAATGACATAATGATACAATGTGCAAACAAAAGTTCTATAAAAACAATGTACATGTGTAAAATATATAACCAACTAATAAACGCAATGTATGCATAGATAGTGTACAGTGATGTAATATGTAAGAACAATACAGTCTATTTACAACTAATATACAAGCTACAATGTAAACAAAACAGGCCGTTTCACTATCCTATACCGCTACGAGTACGTATGGGTCCAACTCTAGTTGTACTACCAGAAAATCCTGAGGTATTTTCTTTTTCTGTTTTTTGAGAAAATTGCAACATAATAAGGCGTGTAAATCTAGCTAAATTCTTCAACTGAGAAGAGTGTTCCTAGTATCAAATAGTTCTGTAATGTGCAAAGCACTCGGAAGCCTGGTCCTATATGTAAAAAACTTTTTTTTGGCAAATATAAACGTCTCTCCTTTTCAAAAAAAGGACAAACAAAAATATGGTGAAATTCATCACCTATATCAGTATTTAGGCAGAGAGGGCACTGCATGTCACTATGTGGTGTGTTCGCATCAAATCGTCCCTTGTAAGTTACAGGTAGTTTATGAGATCTACACCGAAACTTACAGAGAGTATAGCATCAGTTTTATTTAGGGTGAGTAAATAACTTTCAAATACATGGTTGTCTTTAAATTATCTATAATTTGTGCAAATGCGATTTGACCAAACTACATCTCTCCATTCCTGAGAAAAAATATCATTCAGTCTCAATTTTAACAAAGAATTAATATTCAAACCCAATCCACTATTTTGACCTAGCCATATATTGGATAGGCCAGTTTGATTGAATGTATCTTCAATAAACTTTAACCATGAGGAATTAAAGTCTGAGTGTTCATTTCGATGAATGGCAGACATAAATTTCAAAAAGACATATGAATATTTACTTTACCCCTCAAAATTCTTGACCAAAAATTGACTAGTCGATCGACGCTTCACCTGATTCAGTTTCTCCATAAACCATGCAATCTGGGCTACATGAACCTACAGATAATAAAGTTCTGAGGAATTTCCTATGGAAAAACTTTGAACTGCCTTAAATCTTCATATCCCCAGACCTCACTACCATACAATAGAATAGGCATGATCATGATTTTCATGATTTTTACAGAAAATTATTTATTCTGTATTAGTGTATACATGCAAAAACATATTACTATAAATATAAGTTGGTTCAAGTCATGAGGAAATCACATTCTTGGACAAAAATTTAAATTTGTATTACGAATATAAACAAAAAAAATATGGCATCACAGATGCATGACTGAGTTGCCAATTTGTCTAGTGATTTTCATTGTTTCTCCAGTTTTTCATGCCACTAAAAAATTCATAACTTTCTTATTAGTTGTCCGATTTTCCTTAAACCTTTTTTGATCTGTTGGTCTGATTTTTCTGCTTCTATCAAAAGCAAGTAATTTTTGGACCGGACTTCCCCTTTAACACAGCAATTTACGCCTACCGAATGTACTACGGCAGTATGTGAGAGTAATTTGTCTTGACACTTTTAAATGTCTTTGGGAATAGCAAGCACAAATGTACGGAGCGTACCCGGCCCATCGACCGGGCGAACACAAGGCGCATGCCGATGACCCAAATGGGGGCGCTGATGCTGATAGTAAGTTCGGCTTTTCATCGTGAAAGTTTTAATCCTGTTCAATTAATGACGTCAACCCCCCCAAAAAAAAGAAGTTAATCCATGACCCGGATTCAGGAGCACAGTCGATGTAAAGGAATATCGACAATTACCGGTACTTGATAAAATCCCTCCATATTGGAAAAGTTAGAAGATTCGCTTAATGTAACCTTTAAATGTAGAAAACGCATCTACTAGCCCAAGAAAAAGTGTCAACAGCAAGCAACGGGAACTTCAATACAAATTGTTCCATGGAAATGATGGAATTATTTATACAAACCATCATTTGTATCGTTTGGAAGTTCAAAATAGTCACGCTTGTGTTCACATTCAAAAGATGTGAGAAAAGGTTAGTAATAAATTCAAATATCCTATCTTTAAAAGGATCTAAATTGGGAGAGAATTTATTTAGGAGTTAAGATGGATAATGTGGAGAGAGAAAATTTATTATATCATCTGAATCTAATAGTTAAATAAATGATGCGTCAATGTGGGGAATAAGAGATACATCTCCGACTGCATAAGAAATTAAAGCAATGATGTCAGAGAACTTCGGGTCAGTTAGAGGAGAAGACTGGCTTTGGAGAGAGGCAGGAGTTTACCCTCTCATTACACCTTATAGGAAGTGGGAAATTTTGATTTCCACTTGATGACGGTGTGGATTTGGGGAGCATAATAACATCATTATTGACGATAATTACGAACTATAAGTGGGAGATATATAGTGGAACAATACCCGCCGACATTTTTTTTTTTGGGGGGGGGGGGTGGGTGAAGGAAATTGCTTCTTCTTCTTCTTCTTCTTCTTCTTCTTCTTCTTCTTTATCTTCTTCTTCTACTTCATCTTTTTCTTCTTCTTCTTCTTGTTCTTCTTCTTCTTCTTCTTGTTCTTCTTCTTCTTTTCTTTCTTTCTTTTTTTATATTTCCTTCTTTTTCTTTTCCCTTTTCCTTCTTTTTTTATTTTCTTCTTTCTTCTCTTTCCTTTTCCCTTTCCCATTTTATCCCCCTTTTTTAAAATAAATATTTCCAATATAAAGTTCCTTTCAATATGCATATGACTCATGCATATATTATTGAAAGGACGTTTTATATTGTGCTTTCAAAATGGTAAGTTTGACTTATTGTTGATAATTAATTTCATTGTACACTATGTAAAGATTATATACATTAGCTGATTCTGGCATGTGAATATACTTCTTTATAATTACACTTCTTTATGTTATCTTATATTTGTGAAGATGTTATTTTGAAAATGGAAAACAAAATAAAAGAATCTTAAAACATTTTTTTTCCAAGGAGAAAAACGCAATGGGGGGGGGGGGGGGGGGGGGGGGGGGTATATGATACTAGAGAGAGAGGGGGAGAGGGGAGAGGGGAGAGGAGGGTCTTTAGACCAATAACATGGGGCCACTGCAGAAGGGGGTGGTCCTCATCGGATAGAGTGACAGGGGCTGTCAATAAAAGGCTTTTGTACAACCTGGACCACGCCTCGCACGTTGGTCCCTCAGGCCAAGCCTGCATGCCTGCAGCACTGACTGACAGCCCGCGGGACCCATATTTTTCGGTCTCGTATGCCTTCTGTCAATTTTTTGAGGATTAATGAGACCGACGGCCGAAGCAGGCGCCGCGGAACGTCTTGGAAAGTGGAGGGGCTTAATGGGGGGCTGCATGTATACCACATTTTTGCACTGCCATACGTTTGCACGTGTTTACTGAAAAAAGCGGGGGGCTGCAGCCCCCAACCCCCAGCCCCCCCCCCCCCGGTTCCGCGGTCCCTGAGAAGAGATCAGCAATGTTGGCCGCGTGAGTATTCTTGCCAAGCACTTTTCAGAGGGTTCACTAAATCACTGTAGACCGACAATGCCAGTCTCGCGGGCTGTTGGTCTAGTGAAACAATGCTGAATATTGAAAAGTGATTTATAGACAGCCAACGGGACCTTCAATGTCTCATGGGCCTGTCAGTCTCTTCGACCATCCTGTAAGTTCAGAAAGTTCACTAAACCATTAGCCCATTACAGTCTAGTCCTTTTTCATCTTCTCTTTCCCTATATCTTTTTGTTTTAATGTGTATCGTTTTTCTTATGTAATTTATTTGGTATGTCGGTTTCGTTCCTCACGTGGGCTGTCGGCTTATACTGTAATGACCCTTTTAAAAAGTCTGAACATTAACTTTTGTCCCAACTCATCCTTTTCTTCCATTTTCTAATATTGTCAATAAAATTCGTTTATCTGAATTGCCTGCATTCACCAAAGCCAAGTTTTTAATGAAGGATTAATTCATGCTTGATATGACAATTTTTGCTATTCCACCTCACCATGATGGGATTTTCCACCAATTACAGCAACAATAACCTCAACAGACAAAGGGAAATTAAGTACAGGTGAATAAGTAATTGGCATCCACTCAATATTCATCCTGAATTTGGTGACTTTTGTGGTGATAATAGGCCTAACACAATTTTTTGCCAGTCGCTAATCGATTTCAATTCATGTAAATGCGCGGGAAGTGAAGTGGAGCAATCATTGTCTTTTAAACCATCATTGGTAGAAGAGCGTCCCCATGCATATTTAGAGGTTATAATAATTCATCTCCTGTATCTTCATTGTCATAGTGTATAATTTATTTTCCAAGATATCGCTGTCAAACAATGTATTCGGTTTAATGGTAGTAACGATATCCCTATATCATGTACATCCATTGTCATTATAATATTACTCTAATATTGGTTGATTTGATTAGGTTGTTTTCATTTCACGAGCGGGAATATCATCCATCTAAGGGAAATAAGGTGCAATAAAGTGATTAAATTATCAATTCTATATAAGTGCAGAATTCGTGACAAAATTTCATCACTATCACCCGCCATTCATCCAGTGTGTAGGCTACGATAAAGCCTTTTTTGTGGCTTTATAAGAGAGTCAAAATTATTTTCAGTGAAAAAAAATTATTTTCATGTCACTGATTTGTGGAACTTCGTACAGTTATTCCTGTTTAATGGTGTGTCATATTTTTTGTGTTGCGTCTTTATGAAAGTTCGAGATGTTAATTCAGCACACTTTTGCGTCTTGTGCATGCCTCTATTGAAAGTGTATTTACATGTCTGTTTGGAGTGGTTATTTAGATTTATGGAAATGCTTTCAACAATAACAACAAGGAACAACAATGGCGCAAAATAATGTCGATTGTTTTACCTCATCATATGATGGACTTTGCTGAGAGATCTCTCTGACTTATGAGTGCACCAACGAACTCCATCTAAACCACTTCTGACTATTTGAAAAGTTGAAGAGCATGTTTGAGAATGCATCTATCAGGAGGCTGTGGAGAAAATGTTCTTTGGAAACAAGTCTGAAATGACCGCCACTCCCCACGGTGTTTAACCCTTTGGAGACAATTATTGACCACATTTTGTTGTTAAGCTCAATAACTTTTGATTCAGAGCTCTAAAAAACTATACCCGATGCATGAGTAGAAAGAGCAAAAATTTCTGCACACAATATGTCCATTTTTGTTGAATGACCATGTTACGTTTATTGCCATGAATTTTAAAAATTAAGAATAAGCTTTAAAATCCTTAAATTGGCAACACATTGAGAGGTTCAAAATCATTGTTTTTTATCAAAATTGGCAGTTTTTCCACTTTTCGACGATGTTCCTAACCATGTGTGTTGTATTCAAAGACATTGCATACTATTGGAACCATGTAGCATTAAAAGAAAAAACTTGTTGCCAATTTGAACAACAAAATGTAATCAATTTAGCCCTTAAATAATTTCTGTCCTGAAAGGGTTAAAGGTTTCAACGATACAGTGGATGCGTTCGAGAAAACTGCTTTGAAATGTATACCGACACTGGGGAGCGTTTCATCAAGCGTTTTGTCAGTAATTTTTACATTTATCTCTATGACTTTGAAACACAAAACTGAAGCTCAAATTAGTTGCAGACACTAATGATTCTACACATAAGACTAGAATATACGATCTTATATCGATTATTATGAAAAAAATAAGTTTGCTTTGGTATTTACGTTGTTCAACAAATTCTTGGTTTCTGAAGACTAACAAAAATCGCGAAGGCTAACTCTTGGAGATGGGGAGAAAGCGGAAGAATAAAGCCAGCAGTCAACGTGAGGTGAGATCAGATTCAGATTCAAAACACATTTATTTCCTTCTCATAGCCAAATAAATACAAATATGAAATATACATTCACAAAAATATGGTGGAAGGAGGCTAGGTTTTCAGGAAGCACATGGCTTGTGTTGGGGTCGCTTTGACAATATATATTTACGTAATTATAACATATAGAAAAATCTAAAAGATGGATAAAAAAGAAAAATAGAAAGAAAAAATGAAATCTGCAATAATGTGCTACTGACTATATTGTACGAAGTATATGTTTTTTACAGTACGAGTAAATGTATGGAGTAAAGGCCATGTTTTAATAGAGTCATTTAAGCTGTTCAAGATTTTGGGACCTTAAAAACGAATATTTTGTTGAAACGCAACTGCTCTATGTCTAGGAATCATGGGTCATAAAACGATATCATTATTTTTATTTTTGTTTGTTTTTATTTCACATCATTACTGCGTTCAACAACGGGATACAAAGAATGTAATATTACAGAAAAACACAGATCTAAACACATTTTCAGACGTTAACAATCATGACAATAATACAAGTCAGAGCCATGGGTGTCTAATTGATTCATGTGTTATTAATAAATGATACACTGTAATGAAAAAAATTCAATGGAGCTTTGAATGTTTATATTTTAAGACTTCTTAAAGCTTCTCCATTGGCATTATTTCAAGGATTATTTTAACTCCTGGAAAAAACGATAATCACTGTATATTGCAGAATGGAATATCCAATATATCTGCTTAGCTCCATGTTTTCCTTCTCTTCACCCTTTTTCGGGGTCCGCTCGCTATTCATAAGGGCCGCTATTCATAGAAAACCGTTATTCATTTAACACGTGTTATGAATAGCGGTCATTATAGCAAAAATGCGGGGGAAGTGAGAGAAAAGGGCCTAAAAATGCGCTACAAGCCGTTATCTGACTCTCATAATTTGCTAAAACGTCAAAGCTTTCGCGCTTCGCGTGGGAAGGGGAAATAACTCTCCTCTCCCTGCACCCACCCCGGTTACCATGTGTTTACTGTAATGACCCTTTTAAAAGACTGGAAATCAACTTTTGCCCCAACTCATCCTTTTCTTCCATTGTCTGATATTGTCAATAAAATTCGTTTATCTGAATTGCCTGCATTCACCACCAAAGCCAACTTTTTAATGAAGGATTAATTCATCTTTTGATTGCTTGATATGACAATTTTTGCTATTCCACCTCACCATGATGGGATTTTTCACGAATTAAAACAACAATAACCTCAACAGACAAAGGGAAATTAAGTACAGGTGAATAAATAATTGACATCCACACAATATTCATCCTGAATTTTGTGACGTTTGTGGGGAAAATATGCCTAACACAATATTTTGCCAGTCGCTAATCGATTTCAATTCATGAAATGCGCGGGAAGTGAAGTGGAGCAATCATTGTCTTTTAAACCCATCATTGGTAGAAGAGCGTCCCCATACGTATTTAGGGGTTTTAATCATCTCCTAGCCTATAACTTCATTGTCAGAGCGTATAATTTATTTTCCAAGATATCACTGTCAAACAATTTATTCGGTTTAATGGTAGTAACGATATCCCTCTATACATCCATTGTCATTATAATTATCTACTCTAATCTTGGTCGATTTGATTAGGTTGTTTTCATTTCACGAGCGGGAATATCATCCATCTAAGGGAAATAAGGTGCAAAGAAGCGATTAAATTATCAATTCTATATAAGTGCAGAATTCGTAACAAAATTTCAGCACTATCGCCCGCCATTCAGCGAGTGTGTCGGCTACGATAAAGCCTTTTTGTCGCATACATGTGAAATGTTGCGTCCAAATAATTGCAAAGCGGTCCGGGTGTCGAACTATAACTTTCCGCCTAAAAAAATGGGTGCTAAAACGTCAGAGCTTTTGCCCTTCGCGCGGGAAGGGGGGAAACTCCTCCTCCCTGCACCCACCCCTGTTACATACAGTTCAGTATTGCGTCCAAATAACTGAAAAGCACCCAGGGCGTCGAACTGACTTTCCGCCTTAAAAAAGGTGCTCCGAGCCGTTATCTTTCTCTCAGATTTGCAGCTGTAAAACGTATAAGAGCTTTCGCGCTATGCGCGGGAGGGGGGGGGGGGACTCCTCCTCCCTGCACCCAATCCCTGGGGAGCACTCATCACCAATTTCGCACCCTTCGCGTGCCCCACAACCGCCCCCTAAAATGAAATGCTTCTTTTTCTTCATCTTCGTCTGCTCGTTCGAATTCTCCCTCTTTTACTCCTTCACACGCCTCCAACACTTTATAATTTTCGCCATCAGCATCTGCAACGCATTCTCTTTCTGTTGCCCCTCCTCTCGCTTCTAACAATTTCTCCTCTTCAGCATCACCACCACCATCACCATTACGAACATTATCTCCTTCTTCTTCCACTTCTTATTCTTTACATTCTCCATCTATTTCTGCTCCTCTTGAATATAGCAATATTCCCCTCTCTTCATCTTCAACCGCCCCCTAAAATGAAATCCTGGCTATGCGGTTGGATCCTTCACGTCTGCTCCCCACCCATTGAAAACTCCTGGCTACGCCTGTGAAAACCGCTATTCATTATTTTAGTCCCGCGTGATGGATAGCGGTCCTTATGAATAAGTGGTCCTTATGAATAGCGGTCCTTATGACTAGCGAGGTTACCCCCTTTTTTCATGGGTTGTTTTTTCCATTTTCTGCTAGATGTATGCGGCTGTGTATGTATGCAGTATGTTTTATCAGAATGAGAAGTAAATGTGAGCCTCACAATGAATGGAAAGAAGAATATCTACACAAGTTTTCAGGTTGTACCTTGTGATATGTTATACTGAAGCAACTAAAATTAAAAGGAAAGGAGAGTAAGAATATGATTTTAAATTTAGCACTTGTGTTAATTGTAAGCACTCCTTCAATCAAAATGTCATTAGCATTACGTGACAAAACCAAAGTACTTTTTATTTTGTTTTTTGTTTTGTTTCATCGTTATCTTTCTGCTTCAAATCCATAAATAGTTTGTTGAAGTGGAAATAATTTTTGTTTAATAGTCATCATGATATTGTTGTGCAGTCTTCAATAAGGGAATGGAAGGGGTGGAGGGTTTTCATACGATGATATTTGTTTTCTTTTTTCGATATCATCTTCTTTCAGCATATTCAGCAACCTGGTCAACGTCTTCGATTACGCCCCAAGCTGCTATCGGCATGTGTCCTTTTATCGGTATATGTGACAGGTAGGACACGAAACATGCGAAATGGAATTGAGTGAATCAATATTACCACAACCAACATCACAACCATCATTATTATTATCACCATCATCATCATCATCATCATCATCGTCACCATCATCATGATCCTAATTCTCATTATCACCACCTTCCTCATCTTCTTCATTATAACCACTAGCAGTATCACTATAGTGATCATCATCTCACCATCATCATCTTCATCAGTGTTATCATCCTAATCATTATCCTCATCAGTATCACCACCACCACCATCATCATCATCATCGTCATCATCATTACCATCGCCTACCTTTGGTTTCAATCTTTCGGAAATACATTGACCGGAGACAACATTTTAAGAAAATAAATCCATCAATTTTTAGGTTTTCTAGAGCAATCGACTGATCATTTCTTTGCATAGAACAGTCGGCCATTATCTTTCTCTTCGTAGCAAACTTGTCAGAAAAGGGCAAATGGTGACCCTTCAATATCCTTATGCTCATAATTATTATGTTCGTATCCCCTTCCTTATCTATCACGTCTAGCAAAAATTTAGGCCTCGTATACTGTTTCACTGCCTATATCATTTTCATTAGCTGGAATGTGGGGTTTGAACACCGAAACAAGACCACGACGCGAGGTATCATCATCATTGTCATCGTTGAATTCGTCTAGGAACTCGACCACCACTCTCCCTCAAAATATGACTTGTCAGTCGATCACCACCCCGGAAGGAACGGAAATTGAGCTCCTGCCCAAACTGATCTCCAAACCACCGATTCCTCTTGCTGATATGGACAACATTGACCGCCATATCATATGCCGGTTACCAGGTATATGGACACACAGACAGACAGACACAGACACCCACACACACACACACACGTTTACATGGCTTTACTTCCGAGGACAACTATTGTTCCTCTATTGTTACTCGTCCTCGGACAGTCGACGGAATAAGGCATAAATTCATTGTTCGACGTTCGAGGACTTTTGTCCGGCTTCCGAGGACCATTGTTGTCATGATTTTTTTTTTGTTCTCTGTCCGAAAATGTCCTCGGACATAATGCTAAACAAACGCACACACACCCACACTCACACACACATACACACACTCTCTCTCTCTCCCTCAGTCTCTCTCTGTCTCTCTATCTCTTTTAAATAGACCCCCCCCCCAAAAAAAAAAAAAATAAATAAATAAATAAATAAATGAAAAAAATTAAGATAAAAATAAATAAATTAATTAATTAATTAATTAAATCAAATAAACAGTGAGCCTCCTAACTTGATAATTCACCTAGAGGCGTAGCATGAGTCCTGTCATCGACGGGGCACTTGCATGGGGCACCGGGGAGGGCTGTGGGCAATGGACCCAATACTTTGTAAAAGATGAAAGGAGGAACGATTAAATAAAAAAACTCCTGACAAGCAAGCACAAAAACAACAAAAAACGAATAGGAAAGGAAAGAAAAGATCAAAACACTTTCAAATATTATTATCGCCTTTCTAATTTATTCCTATTCTTAGATTGCTACAAGAAGCCATGTAAGAATGGACATTGTGAAGAAACAATAGACGGGTATAAATGCGTGTGTTCACCAGGCTACATGGGAAAAAACTGCGAAATGGGTAAATATATATATAATATATATTTCAAATTTTTAAAAAATAATTTACG
The DNA here is from genome assembly GCA_025617745.1 of Heliocidaris erythrogramma. Taxonomy (NCBI): domain Eukaryota; kingdom Metazoa; phylum Echinodermata; class Echinoidea; order Camarodonta; family Echinometridae; genus Heliocidaris; species Heliocidaris erythrogramma. The sequence continues at coordinate 43,871,168 of CM046857.1, read as the reverse complement.
TAAAAACGTATCTCATCTTTAATACTGAAATAACGCAATCACAAAAGTTAGTAGGCCAGGATATAGACCAAGTAGAGCGCTTTTTTTCTTCATAACACTAATGATCAGATGATAACATTGCCTCTAAATTAAGTTTCTGTAATCTCATTGATTTTATACAAAACGAAAATACTTCATATAAAGTTCGAGTGCGGAAAATTAGACGAAATAGATAAGAATGAAAATAGATCACTGCTCGTCATGAATAAAAGTTTATTAAATGAGGCATATCAAACGAGGTACAATAAACTCGAGTATCTTTCATCTGCGCTTTACGTTTTAATTACAGATAATATGTACTCGCAAGAAAGATCTACAACTCCACTAATTTCGACTACCGGGCCTTGGAATACTCCTCCACAGAAGGGAATATCTGAACAAGTCTCCACCCCAGTGATTGATCGGCTAGATCATGGCAAACATGATGAAACTATTCATGATTTCAATTCTTCCCTGCTGTTTGATTCTCCTACTGGCTATCTCCGTCCTTCTTCTAGTTTTCGTTCGTCCTTCTCATCCTTCTCCTCCTCGTCGTTATCATCGTCACCACCACCAACACCACAACTTCCATCACCACCACCATCATCATCATCATCATTTCTTGCTAGTTTTCCTGTAACTCCCTCTACAGTTCGTCCTTTTGCTTCTTTTTCTTCATCTTCGTCTGCTCTTTCTCCCTCTTTTACTCCTTCACACGCCTCCAACACTTTATCATTTTCGCCATCAGCATCTGCAACGCATTCTCTTTCTGTTGCCCCTCCTCTCGCTTCTAACAATTTCTCCTCTTCAGCATCACCACCACCATCACCATCACGAACATTATCTCCTTCTTCTTCTTCTTCCACTTCATCTTCTTTACATTCTCCATCTATTTCTGCTCCTCTTGAATATAGCAATATTCCCCTCTCTTCATCTTCTTATCCATACTCTTCTCTAGCCAATTCTTCTGTTTCTCATTCCATTCCCCAAACTGTCTCTCCTGACAACACTTCAGACGACTCTTATCATGAGTGGGACAGTTACTGGTCCCTTTATTTCAACTGGTCCCTTTATTCCAATTGGTCCCTCTATGCAAACTGGTCCCTCCACGCAAACTGGTCCCTCCACGCAAACTGGTCCATGCAACCAATCACCCCGTGGGTCGACCCTGGAAGTGAAGTGCATGATTCCCATGAGGATACATCTTCTGCGAAATCGCCCCCGTCGTCGACCTCGAGGCGACGCCGTCGTCGCCGACGCGGTGTTTGGTGGAAGAAATAGTTTTAACGTTACAAGCAATAACATTTTATAACATTTTTATCTTATTAGTCATGATAGGAGTGCTTGTATCGGCTCGCGTGCCGATACGACTTACGCCTATATAATATATCAGACACGTTTCCAATTTGGACGATAAGTGATGATTTTCCAAATTTATATATATATATATATATATATATATATATATACACACACACATATATATATATATATATATATATATATATTAGATTTAGGACGGACACAACCACCCTAGTCATTTGGTCTCAGTTACTGTTACTGTGGAATACGTGTATTAATATGTAATCCATTTTTCTGTGGAACTTAATCGTTCATTTGACTTAAAAGTTCGTTTATTTTGATCTAATATTATAGGATATTCTATTCGATTGGATAAAAAATTATTTGTATTAATTCCTGTTGTATATATATATATATATATCTATGATGCTTTTATTTTATATCCCTATTGTTTTACATGTTAAAATCTGTATATACAAGTTACAAACAGGGTCTCATAGAAGACACAATGCGCAAATTCCTTTCAATTTCAAACTAAGATAGGAATTGTGAACTGAATATCTTAATAATGACAATTGTATCGTCATCTTTCGATACTTTGGTTCAATTTACGTATATTAAAACGGTGGAAAATACCGTGGCAAACACATAATAGACTTCTCCCTCACATAGCTAATGTATTACCACCTGAATTATGGTTTGCGAAAAGAATGATTGCTTTTGTAAAGAATGCTTTAAATTCTTACAACAATGTAGTAGCATACATTGCTGGTATGAGTCAGTTTGGTTCTCATTCAGTGATGGGATGTAATATACGCTTTTTACAGAGCGTGTTTGATATGAGCTGTAAAGAGGTGATGTATACTTGGAATCATACATGTCTGAATGATGTAGAGAATAAAAGAGTGGCTGAACAAGTAAGGGAACTCATTAATGTTAGGGATAGATGTCATTACAATGGAGATTGGGTTTTAAGTAAGGAAGAATGTAATGTGATTATCAATTTTCTTTGCATGCATTAGCTACACTACTGAAAGGTGGGTGATCCAGGCTGGGGGTAAGAATGGTTTGAACGGATGAAGTGGGCTCGGCATGGCGAGGGGGCTTTCTGCGTTGTTTCGATTGGGCGGTTCTGCGCATGTTTTCTTGGGCGTGCGATGGTTGACAGTTGGCGTCGTTTTCTCCCTCCTCTTGTTAGGGTGTTATTGTTGGCCTTGTTAAGGGTGCATGCATGTGTGTGACTAAATGTTTTTTGTAGTTTGAATGATTGTGATTTTGTGTGGTAGATGTGGGAGAGAGAGAGTGAGAGAGTAAGAGAGAGAGAGAGAGAGAAAGATTGAGAGAGAGAGAGAGAGAGAGAGAGAGAGAGAGAGAGTGACGGGAAAAGGGGGAGGGGGTGACGTCTTCGGCCATCACGTCGTTTTGTCGGGACAGCGTGCGCGGGACTGTTTCCTCGAGCGATGCGGCGAATTCACTCTTGTGGTGATTCCGTTTGATTCTGCTCTTTCTGTTCGGATCGTGTTGTTTTCAGCCTGGAGTACTCGGTTAATTTTAGATAGGGGAGGTGGGCCGCGCTCACCTGTTCTCATTTTCACATTCAATATTTTATTGCCCTGTCATCAGCCGTGTTCATTCGTTCTATTCCCCCCCCCCACATACTATGTTATATTTATATATTTATTTTGTTGTTGCCCAGGTATTTATCTTTGTAAAGTTTTATACTATTGTATTATGAGGTGAATAAAGACGATATGAAATGAAATGAAAACTTTATTTTATGACAAATCACTACTTGATCAAACCGATGTCAAACGTTGAACGAGGACTGAGTCAAAGATTATTCATGTGATAGCACTTTTAATTTGTATAATTTATTTTGTATATTAAGCAAAAGGACAAATGGAATGGAGAAAAGAAGGCAGAAATAGAGAGAAGAACATTGACTATAAGAGAAAGAGAGGGAGAGATGGAATGAAATAGGCAGATCCGTCTAGAATGATATCACCCGGCAAATTTGCAAGGTATTACTGAATAACATGGCATCCGTTTACAAGATTTAAATGATAACATGTTTGCTTTTTATTCATTCTTAAAATGCATTTTATTGTTGACGGAAGAACAGTGACACTTGAATGGGATTAGAACGTCTTTGAATCGTGTGAGAATAGAATAATCGATACGCATGATACAAGAATTAATAAATTATACTTTATGTACATGTGTATAAGGGATGATGGAGGACCAAGAAGAATCCCTTGTGGGACACCAGCCATTATGATTCGCAATAATATGATTATTAAGATGAACAAAATGTTTTTTTTTTAATTCACTGATATTTCTACACACTCCAGTGCTTTACTCTGAGCGATATACTACTACGTGTTAAGTAGAATAGATATTATCGTTGTCAAAATTGTTTAAAGCCTTGGAGAAGTCAATCGATATTCTTGTGGTAGTTTTTATTGTATAAGATAAAATATTGTACTTTTTATTGTATGAAATAAAATACTGCAAACGCTGGTCAGTTGTATTGGTTATTCTATCGATGCGTGTCAACAGTGCCGGTGAACCCGGGAAACGTGTTCCAGGAATTATAAGAGGGTGCGTCCCCGTTCAAAAGATAAAAAAAATGAAAGAAAAAAAAGGTGAATAATGAGTTAAAGGGGCCGGGGAAGTCCATTCTGGCATCGGGTTGGAATTCTTACAAGCAGTATATTACCGAGAGTCAGATCAGTAAACGTTTGAGGAAAATCCGGCAAAGGATTAAAAACTGTCAAGTTTGGAATTTGTGTTTGATGACAAATAATGGCCAATTCTGTGAGTTCCCTTTCAATATTTTTTAAACATTTCCCCACATATATCAAATGCGTGTAACTGAACAAACTTAGAAAGCACACTGACAATAGATGGCGCTAATAACAAATTTATAACACATAAAGCTCAAGACGAAGGAATAGTATATTACTTGAAACAAAAAGCTCTTTATTATTACTATACAGTATTATGTGAAAGAAAATAGTTATATATCTATGTCCAACGATTGATGCATTGTATTTTTCTTTCTTTTCATCGAAAAATAATCATGGATAATTTCAGAGAATTTTTTATTTTTTACTGGTATTAATGTATTTCATGAAGTTTCCTTGTATATGCAAATTATTTTATATGTGACTTATCATGATTGTTTCTTGTAATATTGATCTTGAGAGGAAGCAATAAAATTTTATTCAAAACAAAAAATAAAGCATTCAAAACAAAAAAAATAGAGGCAAAAAAGCTTTTCAAAAAACAAACAACAAAAAAAAAATTGAAGACGAGCAAATTATATTGATGGTTTATGTTTTGTGTGGGCATCATGAAAAGAAAATATGACCGTAAACCAAGCCGGAAACATACTTAAAGCCGGAAACTAGAAACGATAATTGTTGTTCAGGTCTTGTATGACTTGCCACTGTATCAGGAATAAAATTTAACCAGAAAAAAAAAGCATTAAAAAAAAAACCGTGTATCAACATACCGCATTAATAAAGAATAATACTGGCGTGGCTCATTTTCTTTGAATTCTTCCTTCTTTCATGAGAGACAACAAAATTACATTGCCTTAATACAAACTGTCAATTAATCATATAATATGATTTAAAATACCAATAACCGGAAATTAAATGCTCGTTGGATTTTTCCTTTCATTTTGTTAACCCCACAAATATGTAGAAAAAGAGGAAATGTCAATCCCAATAAGTTTGGCTATAATTATTACATGCTCAATCACCCCGCCATATTTTAGTATAGTACCGACTCGACATAATTTCGGTCTGTGTTTTTTAAGTCATCATTTCTGACCTTCCAGTGATCCAGATTACCAAGTTTGAGAAAAATACGGTAGTTTATCGATAGATGCTAAGAACTTGAAATTAAAAAATATATATTATTTTTTTTTAGTTTTGTGGCCAAGTGCAAGGTCTTCAAATTTACAAATTTTAGACAGGAATTTGAATAGGGGAGTACCAACGTGTATTAATGTGAATCTTTATACTTCATGGAGCACACGCATCTGCAAAGTAATCCACCATTGCGTCATTCGTAGGGTCAACAAACTTCTTGGCTGCATATTGCGCGCGAAACTGACTTGTTGGGTATTGAAAATGGGGTCTATCGTCTGCCAGCGCTCTGTGAATGACGTCAGCTATGTCCTCCGGCTCTTGGGGGTTATTATCAAAACCTTCCCGAAGAACTGAGGAACATTTCTCTATTGACATTCGAACGGGATCACTCGGGTCAAGCTGACGGGCAAAGTCAAAGGTCGGGAGTTTATTGACTGAAAAGTTCTCGCCGAACTTGGAATGGACCGGACCAGGCTGGATAGTACTCACCCTGCAAAATAAAAGTAAGAATTGATTTTTTTTTTCTTCACAGAATTGACAGAAAGGTTACCGGCCCCTCCCTTAAATTTGATTACAGTGTTGAGTCGCATAGGTGAATTCCAGCCAAGCGGTATAATTTTACAGGAGCGCACATGCTGCGTTAGTATTTTACCGGGTACCAATTTATTTACCGGGGTCAGGGGGTGGAGAAGGAATAGGTGATGTAGGCCTGTGGGTAAGGTGTTATTAGCTGCTATCATCATCGGATGCTATCCATGCCAGAGATAATTATACGTTATACTTTTTGATGAACTCATGGAAGAAGGGAAAGTGTGATTAGGGGAAGGGGAGATATAGATGAATCTTATCTGATGTTGTATACAACTTTTTAATATACTCTTTGATCATAAGGTCTAAGAGTATAGCTGTTATAGACTTTTATAGTACCCTTTCAGTGCATACTTACACTGTAAAAAATAACTGTAGATTAACAGGTTTTTTTTTAGATTAACAGGTATTTTTGACTTGTAAAATTACAAGTTTTGGCCGTTTTTCTGTTAATACGGTATTTTTCTTGTGAAATGGCAGAAAAATTGCTATTGAATAGTGATTTTCCTGCCATTTCACAAGAAAAATACCGTATTAACAGAAAAACGGCCAAAACTTTTACAAGTTTTACAAGTAATTTTACAAGTCAAAAAACCCTGTTAATTTACAGTTATTTTTTACAGTGTAGAGTGCCACGGATCTTCATAATTATACGGGATGCTCGTCGCCATGGTTGCAAATTAATGATACATGTATTGGGAGGAGGAGAAGAAGAAGGAAAAGGAGGACAGGACGAGGAGGAGAAGGAAGGGGAGATGAAGGAGGAAGAAAAATAGTAGGGAATTGGAAGACGGAGAAGAATCTTACCAGATCTTGTAAGGTTTAAGAGTATAGCTGACAGACTCTCAGAGAAAACTTACAGTGCATACTTAGAGGAGCTGTAGATCTCCTTGTAAGGGATACCTGTCAACATTGTTACATTATGAGGAGTGGGGAAAGGAAAATGGATACGAATCTTACCAGATGTTAAAGGTCTACGAGTAGCTAGAGCATGTCCAGACTTCCGGATAAACCTTCCAGTGCATACTTAAGAGCGCTACGGATCTCTATGTAAGAGATGCTCGGTACCATAGCCACATGAGGAAGAGGGGAAGGAGGATGGGTAGGACGAGGGGAAGGAGGATGGGTAGGACGAGGGGAAGGAGGAGCGGAAAGCTAGGAAAGATGGAGAAGAATCTTACCAGATGTTGTAAGGTCTAAGGGTAGCTGCTAGACTCTCGGAGAAACCTTCCAGTGCATACTTAGAGGCGCTGTATATCTCCATATAAGGGATACCTGTTTCAAAATTTGATAACCATGAAATGAAATTTATTTCTGCGTTCAATAACGGGATACAAAATAGTCAAAATATGTAAACACATTTTGAGACATTAACAATTCACTTCTACATACAAACAAAATATGTATATGGGAAATTTGTTAATTTCATATTGGCCATCGTTTTAAAAAATTGGAGTTACATTGGCTATTATTAGCAAGTCAGGCAAAATACCTGACTGTAAAGACTTATGAAATATGTGTGTTAGTTGGTCAGCAATAAAATGGATTATTTTCTTCAAAAGTGAAGTACTAATTTTTTTCATGATCTTAGGATTTCGAAGAATTAATGATCTAGTAATATTAACAACTAGTATTTCAGTATTTCATTATGGGATTCAAAAGGAGAGATGCCTGAATCGGTTAAGAAAAGAATTCCGTATAATGAGCATTATTTGGAGTAGCAATATTGTCAGCAAGTTGAGGACCAAAATAAGTGCAAAATAATTAAACCAATCATTACAGTCATTAGAATCTGCAATTTTGTTACCATTAAAAATCAAACCATTTCGTATATAACTTTCCATGTGGCGCTAGAGTTGGATCGCACGTTTTATAATGTGTTTGGAAAGTGTAATTTGCGAGAGAAACGAATTAACTTTAATTTGTTACGGTATGTTTTATAAACAAGTAGATTTGTATCCGTGGGGTTACGCCAAGGATGTTTATAATTCGATTTCTTGTTTTAATTTATGCCTTTAGTTATCCATGTGTTGATAGCTTTATCACGTTTATGTTTATGGCATGTTTTTAATGTTATGAATTTGTAGCTTTTTAATCAAAATTTTCATATGCAATACTCACATCATCTGTATTAGGAATATCATTCCCATCTTCCATGGCTAAATCCTGTTTTAACATTTATATATTGTTAGGGGTCTCTTTCCGATACATACCATTTTGTGGTGATTTAAAATGAGACAATAACAACTGTCCAAATTAACTTTCTTATATATTGCCTTCTTTTCTGTTTCTCGCTCTATTTCCTCTATCTATTGGTCAAAGTAGATTTTCGTCTTTCCTTCTCTTTTGCGTCTCTCTCCCTCCGTCTTTCACTTTACCCCCTCTTTCCATGCGTCTTTAAGTATGCCTTTTGTAGACCTTTAAATATGTCCATATTAGTCTGTAAGTCTTAAGGTGTTTAACCTTCTTTTTGTCATCCCTCACCCTCTATCTTGCTTCTTAAACCTAAAATGGGTCATATCGAATTTGTTCAACTAGAGGTTGATTAGTTCAAACATTTATGATATTTCACTTTCAAAAAAAATTAATCTATATTTCCACTCACCGAATATACCGGTGGTACTGCTGATGTTAATTATACGACCTGACTTCTGATTCTTCATGATAGGAATCGCTTCCTGGGTCATCCTGACGGCCCCGAAAAAGTTGGTTTCCATGACTCTCCTGATCTGATCGAAGGTGGTGTCTTCAAGCAGACCATAGCTGCCTATACCTGAATTGTTGACTGATGTTGGACGATTGTTATACACCCGAAAAATAAACAAATTATAAGACAGATATATCAAACAGAGACAAAGAGAAAACAAAAGAAGTAGAGGACGTCGAACAAACACAAACAAGAAGGAAATCAAGAAAAAAAAAGAGAAAATAGAGCAAAATGATAAGGTTTAGTCTCAGATAGCCATTTGGTACTCTTGCAACCGGAAAAAAACATATGTCCCCCTCGGAAATCTACTCTAGAATACTGCCACATTTTTTTTTTTTTTGAAAAATTCAAATATATTACAATTATTATAAACATGCCTTTTTTTTTAAAGCAAGTTGTAAATTCAGTACATGTAGTACAATGATATGTGTCAGTGTGGATACCAAGTGCGCAACCCTGAAAGATGAAAACCTACCAGGCAATTGAATTACGATTTTAAAATTTTTAATCATAAACTATCTTGATATCTAAAGTTTGATGGACTTGAAAGACTCAGCCTCTCCGTACATATACAGTCATAGATAGATATTAAAGATATAAAAATGACCTCATATTCACCCAAGACGTCCAAACGACCATGCTTCTTCATCACAGTCTTCACCGCATCCGTGATCGTGTCGTGTTTCGTCACATCGAGCTCGAGAACGAACAGGGTGTTGTGGAGTTCCTTCCCCGCAGCCTTCTCGAGCTCGGTCCGCTTGGCCAGGTCCCGCATCGTGGCGTAAACCACGTACCCTTTCGCTGCATCCTGAGCAAGCTTCACGGCTGTAGCAAGACCAATGCCGGACGAGCAACCCGTGATCAGCGTAATCTTTGGTGCCATAAATTATGTTTTGTCTATAACGAAAATATCAATAAAAAATTATTATAGCGGTTCTCTATGAATAGCGGTCCTATATGAATAGCGAGCGGACCCTAATTTATGCCTCTATTGACCCACCCACCCTTTGTCCCACCATTAGCTAAAAGGACTTGCAGATATTATATTTAACTTTAACTATCTTTTGGAGTTATTGTTTGATTTTTACAGAGATGCATGTGAACGAACCTTTGCAGTAGAACAGTGACAGATCTGTATTACTTCTATGACAGAGCTTACAAAAGTATAAACACGACGATAGTCTATATAGAGTTCCTAATGAAATGAATATGTAACTTTGATAAAATTTGTATTATGTAAGTTTTAACGTATTAAAGGGCCCTGCAACCAAATACAACCCAAATGCAAGTTTTTTGTTGTTAATGTGCAGGGATGCATAAAACTATAATATTTTGTTATTCAAACATCGAAATATGTTTCATAGATTTTTAAATATTTTTTGAAATATTGTTTCCAACCTCCTAAGCTCCACCCTAAAAAAAAGCTCCAGATCTCATTCCTGTTATGACATCATCTGTCAATCATCAGTCAGGTACACTAACATTCTACAATAGACAGTGGAATGTAAATTCCCCCAGCTCAACATAATGCTCACAACAGAATTGCATGCTTTCGAACAATACCTCTTTAGTACCATTCTTTTCCTGATGATCCTGCAGCATGTCTGACATAGCAACTACTATGTAGGCATTGTATGGTCTATTAGAACAGATGGTCATCTCTGGCAAAGCTGCATACCACTGTCTCCCCTTAGCTCTCTAATGATTGACTGATGATGTCACTGCAGGAATGAGATCTGGAGCATTTTTTTTAGGGTGGAGCTTAGCATGTTTGAGAAAATGCTTTCAAAATATATTTAAAAATCTATGCAACATAATGATTTAGATGTTGAATTACAAAATATAAATTGTATGCATCCCTTCACATCAACAAAAATCAACTTGCATTTGGGTTGCAGTGGACCTTTAAGGCGAGTTCGTGTGTATTACCATTCCTATTCAGCCTATACACAGTCACAAAGATGGCCTCAATGTACAGGACGCAAATATCCCGTTTAATAAATACAAGCGTAATGTCGAGGTTATTCAATATGTTAGTATTGATAGAGAAGAGAGAGCGAGAGAGAGAGAGGGAGAGAAATAGATAAAAACATATAATGTGACACTGATGAGAGTATATTCGCAAGCTTGCTAATAGGTTGAATATCATGAATATATGCCGATATTTCAACTCATGTTAACAGATTCAACCAGATTGGGGAAAAATTACTGATCACGGATTAGATCACTCACCTGCTACGTACTCGACTTCTCACCCAAACCAGATGAACGGATCTACCTATTCTACTCCTTTCCGCGGGGCTTCGCTGCATGCACTGAACTTCATAGATCAATATCTATCAAACGTTTTGACTGAAATGTGTTGAACAATGAAAGTACGGTGCTTACTATCCAAATTGTGTTCAAAGTTCGGCCGAAATTAATTCATTTTTGTTAAGAAAGGTTATGTACACAATGGACCGTGTGGTTTTTAATCGCGGACTATGGACACCGTAAAGATTTCATGATTGAAGTTCTGGTCACTCTTTTTTATGTCGACATGTAAAGTAAGCTCGTTTAACATGTTAACAATTGAAATTAAGTGTGCTTGGTCCTATGGTCATAATTTGCAGACTTTCAAGCAAAACTGAATTTATATTTATTATAATTAGGACGATTCCGTGTTGGAAGAATGGACATTCATAGGATCACGATCGATCAACATGGTCATAATTTTTGTCATGATTTTTGTTAAGATTATAATTAGGAAGACCGAAATAAAGATTTCAAAGAAAAAAATGAAATTAAGCAAGTTAGTAATTACATGTACCATGAAACCACATGCAGTCAAATGCTCTGAAAGGTGATTTTAACTCAAGGAAATTTGAAAGTCCCAACCGTGGGAGGGCATACTTCATTCCAACGTCCATGGCCATAAACAGGGGCACACTGAAAGAACGGTAGATGCCAATAAACGTTACTAAAATCACGTATTATGAAAATATTGCGAGGGCTTGATATCCCACCCCAAAATAAAAACAACAAAAAATTTCTCGCGGCAATTTCTAAGCCCATATCTGGACGACTACCCCGCTATAACTAATCTGCAGGACAACTATCCCCTCTAACAATCCCACTTGAGAATTGGAACTTGAGATAAGGGTAAGGATTAGGGTCTCCACAGGAGTTGAAAAACGGGAGGATTTGGATCTGTGTGTGTGTGGGTATTTGGAAGGGCAGGGGGTCCTCTCCTCCCATGTAGATATATGGATTAGACATCGTTTTTTTAATTATTAAGGCGTTGGCAAAGTGCCTTTGAAAGTTTGGGGAGTATTGATGAATAAAGTTCACTTTTTTTTTTAAAGTAGGGATATATCTGACAAAAGCGGGAAATGCATTTTAAGGCTTTCTTAAATACAGTACCGTTCGGTTGTCCTTCATCCATTTCCTTTTCTTATTTGATTTAAATGACGACCCTCTTCTTTGATTATGAATAGCGACCCTCTTCTCTGATTATGAATAGCGACCCTCTTCTCTGATTATGAATAGCGACCCTCTTCTCTGATTATGAATAGCGACCCTCTTCTTCGATTATGAATAGCGAACTTCTTCTTCGATTATGAATAGCGACCCTTATGAATATTGACCTTTATGAATAGCAGCCCTTATGAATATCGACCTTTATGAATAGCGACCCTCTTTTCGTATTATGAATAGGGACCCTTATTTTTAACGATCCTTATGTCTTATTATGAATGGCGGTTATGAATAGCGACCCTTAGAACGGAAAATGGGCACTAATCATACAAAAAACAAAGGCACAGATTTCAAAAGGGGCAGTAATTTCTGAAGTTAAAGGGGGCACTTATCAGAAGGTGAAAAGGGCATTTATCTGAAAGAAGGGGCGCTGTTATACGAAGGAAAAGGGGCAATTATCATAAGTGAAAAAAGGCGCTTATCAGAAGGAAAAATTGCACTATTAAAACGGGAAATGGGGACTAATTAGACGAAAAAGGGGCAATTATTAGATTTCATTAGGGCAGTAATGTCTGACGTTAAATGGGGCACATATCAGAAGGTAAAAGGGGCACTTATTAGAGAGAAAAAGGGGCACTATACGAAATAAAGGGGGCACTTATCAGTTATGAAAAGGAGCACATTTGGGGCTACTTGAAACAGTGGGAGAAGTTGTTATAGATCAGTAATTGAATTGGGATTAGACATCTAGAACATAATATACGCAAAAAATTAGTAAGCTTGTTAAACTTTTGGACCGTCTTCGTAATCATTTGAATGAACCTATAGCTGAAAATTGATTTAATAATGCTGATATAGTGTACAATTCATATGATAAAATATACAGCAATCAATTGCAAAAGTTACGAAATAGAGCAGGTAGAATTATACTCTGGATAAGTCCATTCAAACACATATCTAATTATCATATTCATCAGATGCTAAATTGGGAATCATGGGCTTGTCCTCGTTTAAAACATACAAATTCAATGTTAGTTTTTAATTCTTCATGATCTTAGTGCCCTTTACTCACATCCAGTTCAATTCAGTTTAATTTCGGTTTATTAAAATATAATATACAATGTAGTAGTCCAAGGACTAACAGTGCAATGTTTACATAAAATGAGCAACAGAAACATGAATAATTATATACAATTAAAATTATTAAATAATTATAATAATATAATATAATATATAATAATTATTACAAAAGGACATACATCAAACTGTATTAATATTGTAACAAAATGATAATGATTAAAAAAAATTAGCGTCAGGCTGACAAAAGTATTGCATAAAAAAGTGATTTTTGAAATCCACTTTTAAAACAAAATATGTAAATAAAATCTTAGTTGGAATTTATATGTGTCAAAATTACTTGATATGCCGGATAATCTAATATATTAAGTTACGGTGAATGAATTATTTTAAGAAGCAAAGTGAATCTGTGTGCAATATTCAATGATTATTGAGTAATTTCATATGACCAACTGTTAGTAACCATAAGCTTAATACAACAGAGTGAAAATTAATACATTACAAAATCGAAATGAGATACATAAGAAACTGTTATGGGACTGTACAGCATTGCGTATTGCACAAATACTATTATTATTGAGTTTTCACATTAGATTCTATACATGTTGAGTTTACACAAGTTATGATATTAGCAGAATAAGACACAATAGTTTAAGAACAATATTATAAAGAGAGAAATCACAGCTGCATTATTAAAACATATGCACAACACTGAATTACATATGCACGATATTTCAATTTTGAAATCAATTAAACAAGACAAAACAGATGAAAATAGATGACCTACAACTGAGCATTAACTCTAGTCTGACGAGTGTGGGGACACTTGATTTCTTTTTCACTTTGTTTATTATCAATATTATTTACGTTCCATCCGAAATACATCGTTACCAAATCCACATACCGAATCATGTAGAATGTTTTCAAAAACGAATTATATTGTATTTAGAACAAGGATCAGGGGGGTTGCATATTGATGATATAATACTAAATCACGTTCAAAACGTAAAATTTCTTGGTATTTATTTCAATGAACATTTATCATGGAATAGACATATCATTAATGTAAAAAATATTATTTCTAGAAATGTTGGTATTTTATCAAAGTTGAAATATTCACTCCCACAACAAGTTTTGCATATGCTTTACAATTGTCTCATATTACCTCATATAAATTATTGTAACTTTGTATGGGGAAACACTTATAAATCACATACTTGTATTATTTATTTGTTACAGAAGAAGGCAGTTAGAATAATAACTAAATCTCAGTATCGTGCTCACTGTGTTCCTTTATTTAAACAATTAAATATATTTCCTATCAAACAGTTAGTTCTGTTTAATACTCTGATATTTATGTATTCTATACAAATCATATCCCCAAACTTTCATTTTAAATAAAGATATATATTGTTACAATACAAGACAAAATGATAGATTTCATGTTCCTAAAGTCAAAACTTCTGTTGGCTTACAATCATGTACATATGTTGGGATCAAATAATATAATGATTTGCCTGAAAATATTAAAGCCAGTACAACTCTAACTAGATTTTAAAAACTGTGTAAAATACACATTTCAAATAAGTATTGATCAATTTGATTGTTTGTACTTATATTATTCCGAATTTGTGAGTGTTACATATTGTTATTACTGTATGTGTCTCAGTCTATGTGAGTGTGTGCGTGTGTGCGTCTGTGAGTATGTGTATCTGTACAACATTTTTATTCGAATTGTCTTTTATTGTAATATATATTCGTTCACATTTATGTCTATATTATTGTCATTTTGTGGGGTGCTAATCACAAGCTTTTAGCTTCTCGGCACCCCTAACCATTATTTTAATGTTTTTTATACATGTATAATTTTAAAAGATTTGTTAAATATGTATTTTAATATTATTTTTTATGGTTAAAGTTCAATCAATCAATTATGGGGCATCGTATCTTAACGTCTTACCTTATATTGTAAAATCATCTTTCAGTTATAATGAATTCATGAGGGCATTAAATGAACACACGTTTAGAAGGTATCTTCCTTTAAAAATTGAAGAATTTAACATTAATGACTAATAAGGTTAGGGAGGGTGATATGGTTTGCTTTTGGGTGGGTGGGGGCATGTTACCACGAACAGAAAAATTATTATTGTTGCCAATTTGAAGAACAAAATGTGATCAATTTGGCCCTGAAATATTTCCTGTCTTGAAAGGGTTAATAAATAAACCTTATACAATCAAATCCAAGAATCTTAAAAGGCACAAAGATGAAGGGGGAGAAAATCCACAGATAATCGCACTTGTCATTCCTGCTATCCAAATAATGATTCATGACTCTATAGGCTAAAAGAGGGGCTCTGGAAATTCAGTTGCGGGAAAGAGTTGTCTTCTGAACTAATTGTTGATACACTCAGATTTTGTGGCCTTATTTTTTTTTCTAACATTGACAATCTAATTGAATATTCAGAGCACTGCTTTTAAAGAATATTATTCACATAAATGCCATAAAACTTAATCTAAATAAATTTGACATCCCTCAACTTTACAATGTGCAACCCTCAGATATAGCTTTTGAGTGATTACCATTCAAAAGTCTCAATTTGTTTTGTATTGAGTTATTTAAGATAATCTTCAACAATCAGTTCTAGAGGTCAACTCAAGATTTTATTTCAAATTACCACCTCGAATGAATTAAATATTCGAATTGTTTCATACCATAAAAATATGATATTACGTAGGATATAGATTATCGTGGGAGTTAAATATTCTAGAAAATGTGTACTCTTTTAGTCCGTGACCAGGGGCTGGGTGGGTACAAGAGCCAGTGGTTGCATTTCTAAATCTAGAATGGCCCCTTTCAATATTTCAAAATGAAAATTGTTGAAGCCCCCCCCCCCCCCACACACACACACACATCGGAAGCAAAGCGGAAACCATTGTGCCCTACTGGACAAAATCATAGCTACCCCGCTGTTCTCATTCCAAGCTTCAAATATCCTTCGCATCGAATTTATCGTTCGAATCAACCAGGGAAAGGTTACATTTCCCCGAATCAACCCTCGGATGAACTGGAACATGATGGTAAAATGGAAGGATAATCTCTGCTCAGTTCTTACAAAACACGTGATTGGACAATCTATGCACGATTTGAATCAGGTCAGCCAATAAGATGGGACTTCACTGCAGAGATTGATGGCATAATCTCCTACCACGTCACAAATGTTCGTCACCTCTCGCCGTTGCAACATGCCTTGTCGAAGCTGAAAACTGTCAAACGATGTGTTGAGCGCCACCTATCGGTAAAACAACATAATAAAGTAATCTTACGTTCAGACAATTGCTGGGGGAAAAGTCACGGGGTCTGAAGAAATGCTCACTGAAGGTTCACGACAACAAATAAATGATTCATACCATAATATTTTGGTAGAAATGTATGATAGCTAATAGACAGAGAAAGATTAGTAAATCGAGCTGGCATTGTCGTCCACCATGTCCACGTACAATACGCGGTCTCAACTATAATTCTTGAATCTGAGATTATCATTTTCCAACAGATTTTCGCTGATTTGTTTACAATTTGGTGGTCCCGATAATACAGCCACTGCATAATAAACATTTCAAAATAATTCAAGTTAGTTTCGTTTGAAATGCAATTCCATTTCCAGAACTCAGTATTAGTTTTAAACAGTATTAAACAAAATGATAAGTGATAAGATTACGACTATGCGATTCTGCAAAATCTCCTGTTTATCTTTAAACTAGTAAGAATTCTCATTTGAAGGAAATAATACTGGCCCAAAATAGGTAAAGACGGAAATGGTCCTCGGAAGCCGGACAATAGTCCTCGAACGTCGAACAATGAATTTGTGCCTTATTCCGTCAATATCTGACCGCGTATAGGCCTTTCAACTGTTCTAGTATCATAAAAAACACTTCATAGCATAAAAACGTTCTAAGGAATCCAAGTGGTGGAAAGTGTTGAATAACACCAAAATCAGTGATAATTATTTTCCATTTTCCACAAGCACCAACAGAGTCAAGTACTATACACATAAATTTATTGGCCAACTGCGTTTCAGCTGGCCATTTCTGTTGTGTGATTGCCATACCAAGCAACGTGTTCGTACTGGGTCCAACTTACACCAAGCTCTATGTTTATACATATCGGAGAGGGAGCTAAAGAGAGGGACAGAAAGAAAGACAAATCGTGTATTACAACCAATATAGTTATCTGTCATTCTTTTCACAAACTCACCAAATGAGACTTCAATTCATTCAAAGTCTGAATAGATGACTTGCCACTAGGAAAGTGAAAGTGATCCAGAAAACATGGGCCGTCGGCTTTTAGAAACTGTCGAGGTTTGTACACTGTGAGGTTCTGGATAGGAGGAGGAATAACAATAATGATAACCAGTGGAGAAGCTAAGGGCGCGTGCCCCCCCCCCCCCCCCTCCCCCCAAAAAATATTTATATAAAGAAAATAAAATAAATACAAAATTTGCATAGTGAAATTTAAAAACAAAAGAGAAAAGGAAGAGGGGAAGAACGAAATAAAACAATGGGACTTCCCCCACACCCGTACCCCTATTCAGTAGCCTTGTTAATTCTCGTTTCATCCACTGAGTAAGGTCGCGTCATCCGATTAGAGTCTAAATCATATATTGAAGCTAAAAGATCTGTATGCTGAATATCCAGAGCAGCACTTCGACAATACATATCATAATAATACAATTTAGTTAGATATAATTTCAAAATATATCATATATCATAATTTTTAATTCGATAATACTTTCCTTGTGATTATTGCAGGTACATCAAATGCAATCGCCATCGCTGATGTGCTACTTCCTGTTTATGTTAAAGGCATTGAGTAACTTTGTGGAGGCTTGATTTAATAAATTGTTGAATATTGATATCTGTCTTGTATAATGATGTTCAGAATGATAAATAAATAGCCAGGCATAGAAAGGTTTTCAAATATATAATGCTATTATTAACATATCTGCGACTGAATACTCCCATTTACGAAAGCGTATGGCCATATGCTTTAGTCTAACACTGAGTCAATGGGGAAAATGAGTCTGGCATTTTCCGGTCACTTGCATATGTTTACTTTTGTGAAGCACATGATGATTTTGAAGTGCTTTTTTCCACATGGGCTTCATTTTTACACCATATTACATACACTGATAACATGTAAGGCCAGAAAGCTCAGATTTTATCAATCCTCCACAAAGTTACTCAATCACTTTAATATGCAGTTGTATTGACAACAATGACTGTGATGATGAAGATGATGATAAAAGCAAAAACTTATCATTATTGTTATCATTATTATTATTAGTTTTACTATCATTATTGTTATTATTATTACTATTATTTTTACTGTTGCCTTCTTCTTCATCATCATCATCACCATCATCATCATTATCAATTACTATTATTATCATTATTATTATTATCATTATTTGTATTAGTAGTAGTAGTAGTATTACTTACAATATTACATAAACAGTAGTATTACTACTACTATTTATCATTATTATTAATAATAATAATAATGTTGATGATTTCAATGCTATACCTGGTTGTGGTGATGTACTATCCTTAACGCATCAATTGGAGTGTGATCAGAAAATGAGATGATCATTACGCTGATCCCTTCCATGTTACGTGCCGTACCATTTGATATATAATCCTCCGTCCTATAAACCTCTTCCAAGGAACTGCGAAAAATCTGCATGTATAACAAACAACATGACAAGAGAGTCGTACATTTTGATAAGTTTTTTAAAATTCTTTCAATGAAAATCAATCGCCAAGATGTGAAAATATTTCCCGCTTTTTTTAATTTGCCGGAAGGGTGCGAAAAGTTATACGTTCTCACTAGGTACTTTATCACTGGGTAACTAGGTTTGAATAAATTCATCAAAATCAGAAACACGTTCATACTCTGGTTAAGTGGTTATAATAAATCAAATTTTATTTCACACTTTTAATAAATCGAGATCTTGACTTTAGTGAAAAAAAATGATACAGTATATTTAGCGAATTTCAAAACTGATGTTGGCTCAGTAGCCATATAACATTGTATAAATAGATATGATAACTAGTGCTAAGAAAGGTAATATTCAAATAATTTCTTGGTACTGCAAAATTTCAATATGGCACGAAAAAGAGACATGATAACGAAGCTTTTCGACCTGCACTCATCAGGTTATCACGCAGGTATATAACAAATTACTTGAAATCAACTATATTATACTCGGTGAACCCGGACGCAACCTAGACGCCGTAATTTCAGAACAATCGCAAAGCTTGGACGAACTCCTTTTGTCTGCACAGAAGAGGTTCTTGCGATTGAATATAAGCAGCTTCCAGAAAGCGTAAATGCGCTGAGCTTCTGGCCCGGGACATAATTGAGAATTGATCGTCGGCATAGCTTTGTGCGCAAGCTGGATTGTTCAGCAAGTGGAGACCAATCGCTGAATCGCATTTGGCTATCTTTGGTCTGTTAGCGCGCATTTCAGATTTGCAGGCACGGACGGGCTGCGTGCGCTGATTGGTTGTACGGTTCCGAATAATCGAGGGAATGTGTTGTTTAATGCGATCAGCCAACCGCTGAGAAGTACGGCCCACGTACCTGGCATCGCACCGGCACTGAAATTGGTAAATAACATTACTCAAGTGGGGGGTGGGTAGTACATCCTTGCTAGTTGACGGTAGCATCCTGTGTGTAGGTTGCGTCCGGGTTCACCGAGTATAATATAGTTGATTTCAAGTAATTTGTTATATACCTGCGTGATAACCTGATGAGTGCAGGTCGAAAAGCTTCGTTATCATGTCTCTTTTTCGTGCCATATTGAAAGGTAATATTATATGCTTGCTGATAAGAAATCAGGGATCTACAGACTATTATCTATCCGAGGGACTAGCTGATTGAGAATTAAAGGAGAATGAAACGCAACAAACATTAGCTGATAATCATGTGGAAAATTGTCAGCCTGTTCAAAAGATCTTGAAAATACTCCAATTTGATTACTCAGTAAGGAGAACAATCTCTCTACAGTTTTCAGATTCCTTGCTAGATATTTTTCCATGGGGGCTGCCATCTTGAAAAACTGTGATGTCATATTAGTACATGTCCATTTACCAGCTGTACACAATAGATTTAATGTTGCATAATGAATAGCTATTGTACAACTAAAGCCACCAATGCAAAATAGCAGCCATCTTATAGTACCCCCATTGTCGCGCACAGGTGATATTTGAGAGCAGTTGTAGGTCTTTTTCACTTCCTATTGTAGCTAGTGTACAAGTAACAGGTTAGTGGGTATCTCACAAATAGAACTGTTCTGATATTACTTTGTAAAGAAAATGGCAGCCCCCATGGCATAATGTCTAGCAAGGAAACTGCAACTTTTGGAGACACTGCTCTCCTTATTAAATAATCAAATAGGAGTAATTTCAAGATACAATGTATTTGTAATGGGTTGACAATTATCTACATGCTTATAGGCTAATGTTTGTTGCCTTTCATTCCCCTTTAATCATGTTAATGCTTTACCAACGGGTGTGAGCGCGTCGACTTTGTTTTGAGGAACCTGGGCCATTGGCGTCATCTTGTTACACCAAGATTTTCATATAAATGAATAAATGAATATTTAATTAATGATAAATAAACAAACTTGATACTGGGGTGTATATCTCACCTCACAACGGAACCACAGGGTGACGTCCTGATGTTTCGCACACCCCTCTGTACTAACGAAGAGAACCGAACGGACATGGATATACCAAGAAGTGAAGGAGATTAGCAGAATCATAACAAGAAAGCAGAAACAGGCGAACTTCGTGAAAGGCCCCTGAAGAAAATGGCAAAACTTCTGCATTGCAGCTTACACCTATTATGAAAAATAATAGAATAACAATTACTACTGTATTCACACATGTAGGTTTCCATCTTGAGTGCAATGTAAAAAATAACTGCAAAAGAACAGGTTTTGGCCCTTGAAATTACAAGTAATTGCTTTTATTTCAATTTTACAGTCTTTCCCTGTAAAACAACAGCAAGTCTGTTGGTTTACCGGAAATCAGCATTATTTGCAATCGGCCGACATAAAACACTGTTAAAAAAACATTTCCTCATATTTTAACAAGTTAAATTATAGTTTCCATAGTTCCGTTTCAATTTACATAGACTTTCCTGTTAGAAATGAAAGTTTCTACTATTTAGCAAAAATATGACTGTATGCAAATAGTTTCCTTGTTTTTCTACCCAAGTCTGTGAGAAAAACACAATCGCCCGTATTCTGAACTACGGTTTAATTTAAACCGCGGTCTATGGACAGCGGAAAAACGGGCATTCCCGGCATCCTGACTGCCAGGAATTTCCCGTGAAAAAACGGGAGCCTCTACGTGAAAAGGCCGTTGATATAATTATTTTTTCATCATGATCACCTGTATGACGTTTCTGTGTGTGAGTGTGTGGCTGGATCATATAGGGATCAAATTTTTAGAAAAAAATTAAATAATGAATAAGGTTCAGATTCTTAGACTCTTAATACGGTACAATAGTAAGATTCTTTGAAGAAAAAAACCCAATACGGAATAAGCTAACATTTCATGCAAATAACATAACGTATTGAAGATATATTTAATTCTAATTCAAATTTAGAATCTCTTAGTGAATGTTGTATATCACAGTTTCGTTGATTTATGTCAATGGTTCAAATCTAATAAATTATCTGTAAATGCTCAGAAATGTAAATGATTCTCAACGGAAAAAAATGCTGATAAAAATTAATAACAGAAGCACTGTACTTGACAATGTCATATTACCAAGAGTAGACAAAGCTTAATTTCTTGGCGTGTATATAGATAGCTTATTGACATGGAAATATCATATTACTGAAGTTGAAAACAAGTATCGAAAAGCATTGGTTTTATTTCAAGAATCAAACATATTTTACCCAATCATATTCTACGTATGTTAAACTGCACTCTACTTCTTCCATATTTTTCGTATTGTAATCAAACTTTCAAAAGATTATAACACTTCAGAAGTATCATATCTTGAATGCATTTTCAATGTCACACTGGTTCTGCCATTTAAACAATTAAATGTAGTGATAAAAAATTAAAACAAAGTATGTTTATGTATAAATGAATGAACAATCCTTTTCCAAATCAATAATCTCAACACTTTAATTTGCAACTCTGAATTCCATATATACAACGCTAGAAGTGATAACCAAATTCATTTACCAAAACATAGAACCAAGAGATACCAACAATACTCCGGGCCCAAACTGTGGAATACTTTGCCAGTCCGCCTACAAAACCCCCTCTCTTTGCAAACGATTTCTCACAAGGAGAAAACGTTTTTAATTAGCTGCTAAACGATTTTTTAATCCGGATTTTACAAGTAAGACATGAGTCACAGCCCCCCCCCCCCTGTCAATACGCGGCCCTCTTTTATTTATCTGTATCAGTATACATACAACATCTGTTGTATGTATAGTGATACTCAATACTATACTTTTGGAAACTTTATACTGCCACTATGTATTGTACTTGGAAACCAAGAAATTTGTTTCCAGGATGTTGCATTCTGATTTCGGACTGAAAAAAAATGTTATTTAAACCAAACAATATACGGATATCAGTCACATGTTAAATCGAAATTCGATTCGGATTTTCCATCTGTGTAAATGTTTTAGCTCTTTGGTGACTCAGACAAATGGTCATTAATATTTTGTTGATGTATTCTGCTTATCGGGACAAGGATGTCAAAATGGCTACATGCCTTTTTCCGACGGTTCATAATTCCGAAGGTTCTTATTTTCGAAGGTTCATTACTCCGAAAATGAAATAGGGAGTCATAATTCCAAAATAAAAAGGGTTCATATTTCCGAAGGTTCGTAATTCTGAAAATTTACGAAGAGCTCTATTGCAATTTCGGAATTACGAACATTCGGAATTATGAACCTTTTTTTCATTTTCAGCATTACGAACCCTGTTCTAATTTCGGAATTATGAGCCCCCTGCTGTGGGAAATTAATGTTTCGAATTATAAACCTGCGGAATAATGAACCTTTGGAAAAATGAGTACCCCCCCCCCCCCCCCCCCATCAAATGAGATGTATATACGCTGCCAAAATGATTTAGTAGTTATTAACTTGTTCACCATAGTGCAATTAATTCAGTTTTCTGTCACTATAATTATGCTCTTCTGTATCATCAATTTATATAAAATGCCACTCTTTCTCTCTTTTTCAATCTGTTACAGCCTCCTTCCTATGCCAATTTTCTTTATCTGACAGAAAAAAAGGTAACGCTGATGCCCTTACGGTAACATTTTATATTACATGTACTTTTTGAGAAGAAAACAAGTGTACAAGATACTTGCCATAAATCTCCATTTAATTCCGTTCAAGGCGTTCATTAAAAGAGTTAGTGTATGCCTGAATATCATCGTGTGATGATCATGAAAACTAAACTCGATCTGAACAATGTCATGAATCATAACGTAATAAAAAGCATACAAATATAAATGCACTAGAACTTTGGTAACATCCTGAACATACTAAGCTAATTTGATACTATGTTTCCTCTCAATCGATCAATTCATAATTACACAACAAGACAATCTAACGAATTCCACTTACCACGTTTTAGAACACTTTTCGCAAAGAATACTTTTTTTGTATGACAGTCCTAGATTTTGAAACTCTCTAAGCATGGAAATTAAAAATAGTCCGTCTTTAGATACTTTTAAAAGAAAATTAAAAACATTTCTACTTAAAAATTATAGAGGTCTTCACAGCTAATTTCGCTCACTCAACCGGCTTTACGATCTGTGTTACCTTTTCTTTTCGGCAATGTTTCGTCCTGTTTTCTAGCTTTGTCGATTTTTCATATTTTTTATTGACTTCGTGGCAGTTCCTTCCTTTCGTTCCTTCCTTTCAGCTTTTTTTTTTTTTGGTCTCCTTTTGTCCATGTTCTGTTCTTTGTCCCAGTCCTATTTCTGTCTTGCTTTTGCGTTTGTTCCTCGCTATTGTTCCTTTTCTCTTTTGTTAATCTTCGTAGGCAAATTACAACTTTTTCCTTTTTTCCCGGGGGGGGGGGGTGGGGGAGGAAGGTTCGCAATATACAAGCCTTGCTTTTTAGCGAATCCCCCATTTCCACAGGTAGTTTCCAGTCACTACTTTTTAAGAGTACCTTTGCTAATTACTATTGAAAATAATAATAATCTATATCTGTTCACTTTATTTTTTATATACATATACATATATATAATACTGAATGTAAACTATGTCATGATTTCTATTGTCTGTTGGAAATGAATAAACAAGAATTTGAATTTGAATTTTGAACTGAAAAAAAAAAATATGGGGATCTCGATCTGAGCACCTGATAACCAGGAAGGATTGTAGCTCCTCCCAATGGCCCTATAGATTCCTGGGGTCGTTGACCCACCCGCATGAGTGCAGCTCCCGCGGTATTCCCCCAAATCTCGGGGACTGTGCCTCCTGCTCAATTATTATTGTGTTAGCGTATACTTTTCTATTGTGGTGACCCCACAGGTTTCCATTTATCTCAGAATCTATAACCTCCAAAGAGGCTGTACGCATGGTAAGTACAACACAATATGGTCTATAATTCGAGCAACTTGTCAACTGCAACCTTCCAATCCTTATACCTGAACGGTATGCGTACACGACAAAACAATCAAACACGTTATTATACAATCACATAATGATGCGATCTTGAGATTAACATTCAACATATAAATTCACGGGGGGGGGGGGGTATTGAGAAGAAAAAAAAATTCGCCAAACCTTCCAAAATTGCTTAGTAAGGGGTTATGGGGTCCAGTTTCCCTCCATAATTCCCTGACAGGAAAAACAAAAAAAAAAGGTCTTCACTCTAAAAGGGGGGGGGGGGGGGGGCCACAATCGACAAAATGGCGGATCGTCTATGGTAAAAACTCATACTTCTCTTCCAAAAGGGGGGGGGGGCACGGGCCGGCTGTGCCCCCCCCCCCTGGATCCGCCAATGCATGTGCATATCGTATAATCTCATCCAACCTCCGAAGTCCCAATCATATTGTATGTCTCATCAATAACTTCTACGTTATTCCGTTATCTATGGCGTCTGGTCCATTACTCCTGCCCAGGCTTAAGGTTATTTCGCAGGCCCATTTTAACCGTTCAGTGGCCTCGTCTTGGCCAGTAACATAAATAATGCATATGCCTACCTTAATCTCACCCAACCTCCCAACCATATTTTAAGTTCCATCACAAACTTCTCTTACGATATTCTATATCTATGCTACCTGGTCCACTACTCCTGCCCAGCCTCCCAGCCATTTCGCAGGCCCATCCTAACAAGTAAAATAAATCCTGCACATGTACATGTATATCTCAACCTCACCACAACCTCACATCCGTATAGTATATGGCACAATATTAACTTCTATGATATCTCTGAATATGTGCTGCCAGCACCAATTTTCCTATAACCAGACTCCCAGCCATAGGCAGGCCCCTTCTTATTCCACACAGTGGAGAATCCTCTCCTCAGCCAGTAAAATGAATCCCGTACATGCATATATCAATCTCTATCCTAACCTCCCATCCACATTGTAGGTTCCTCAATAACTTCTCTTATGGTACATGTATTTCTGTACCTAAGCGACCTGCTCCACTTCTCATCCCCCAGTCTCCCAGCCGCAGCCATTTCGCAGGTCCATCCTTAAATTACAAGTAAAATAAATCATGCACATGTATATCTCAATCTTCTGGTACCTCCTATAAACGTACGGATAAGGTCGATTTCTGGAAAGGGTGAAAATAATATTTCGTGAGCTTTCTCAATCTCTTTATATATCAGTTGGGATGATAATCGTATAGGAAATGTCCCTCAGAAAGGATTGCACTTCAAATGCAATCATACCCAAAATATGATTAGAAACAGCTGAAATGGTAAAGGCTAGAGTTTCAGCCATATGCGTGTATAGTCCCATATACACATTTCTGCGTGCAGCGTATGTCACTCCCCAGGGTTCACGGTTGTGATAATTTCTTCTAATTTGGGTGATCAATAATACAATAACATAATACAACAATATATTCAACCCTTCCCCATTGCTTCGAGAATTTTTTTCTTTTATCTTCCAGATGTAATCGTACGACCATGAATCCACTTCACCTTTAGATATGAAAATATACAATATGCTTTCCATAACTAAACATGTATATTATGGACCACATACTCGCCTAAATACTACGCCTCATAAACAAGGCCACAGGGTGAGCGAGGAGGGAAAAGTTGTCGCCCGCCTCGAACGGACATTAGACTGTTCTAAGGGGCAAAGCAGGTTTTTGAGACACGGGCTGTTGTAAAAGGTTGTTGGGCATCAGCTTGTTCGAAAGACCATCCTGCACAACTTCCAGGTGGACTACCTCAGAAATACGCTGCTGAATAAAAATGGCAGCCACTTTTTCAAAATGGTCGCCATGTATTACTAGCATTGACAATTTTGAATATAACTTTTGAATAAAACCTTCAAATACCATGTCTGAGGCATCAAATTAAAGAAAATTAAATTCTCTACAGCATGGTACCACATTTAATTGTTTTGGTAATAATTTACATAACAATTTTTGGCCAAATGTGAATTTTTATAATTTTTTCCCCAAAATATGAATTGCACCTAAATATATTTTTCTCCATATTTCTAATTCCTTTGTGACTATGATGACTTGAAACTTTCTCAAAAACTGCCCAAACATATGGTCAATACCCTATGCAAATCACAAGTTCACTGCTTTTATGGCAAAAAAAAAGTTACAGCGTTCTAAAGTTTACGCTTTGATATTGGCTTTAGAGTGAAAACTTGGTTGCTAAGTCTGCCTTATCCCTAGCAACGGTGTCATTGTGAGGTATAGAATCAAATATTTCACTTTTAATTGCTATCGGCGCGCAGATGAATATATTAATACCGAGTGTGATGTCAGATAATGAAGTTTTATCATATTTTATTGATAAATAACTCTGTATTATTGCTCTGATCATGATGATGTAAATGTGCCTTTATAGCAACGGATGATATTACAGAACTCAATGCAGACTATTGGTCCAATGAAAAATAGATAAATAGATTGGATAGTTTTGGCATCTCATTTAAAATCTTATGGTAAAGGGGGAAAAAATCTGTCGATGCTTTACCTTTTTTGCCCCCTTCCCCTTCTATTAAATTGGACTTTTATCAATATCTACAAAATTGTTTAGTTGAGGAAACCAATTTAGGTCATGAGTGAAATAAATGAGACCTGGATTCAAGGGATAAATAGTATTTAAACTCCAAACCATGTAGAAACTTGGTATTAGGTAGGCCTATCCCCGCACCTCTTTTTTTGGTATATAATGCAATTGCAAACAATAGCCACTTCAGGCATCAACAGATAATTGTTGACAGCTTGGCAAGCCAGCAGTCCCCACAAGTAGAGTCCTGGATATGCCAATCAAATTGGTTTGCTACTGCTCAGATAATGTTATATGCCTCTGTACTATTCAGAAACAAAAACAAAATTAACAAAGCACCTCTATATCATAAAACAAGAGATGTTCATGTATATTGTATATTTTATATGAATTATTACATGTCCATGCTTACCCCTCCCCTATTCCCAGTCAAAAAGAAAAAAGAAAAGAAAAACGACTAAAGAAAAAAGAAAAAAAAAGAATAAAGATAAAAGAAAAAACAAAAAACAAAAAACAAAAAAGAAAAAAGAAAAAAGAAACAAGAGAAAAAAGAATTAAAGAATTAAAGAATTAAAGAATTGAAGAATTGAAGAATTGAAGAATAAAGAATAAAGAATAAAGAATAAAGAATAAAGAATAAAGAATAAAGAATAAAGAATAAAGAATAAAGAATAAAGAATAAAGAATAAAGAATGAATAAAGAATAAAGAATAAAGAATAAAGAAAAAAGAAAAAAAGAAAAAAAAAGTAAAAGTAAAAGGAAACAGGAAAAAGGAAAAAGGAAAAGAAAAAGAAAAATATGAAGTTGAAGTACGATTAAGAGTCTTTTTTGATCATTTTGGTAATAAGGGAACATGTCTGCCTATACCCTACCCTATATGCCCACAAGTTCTCCTTCCCTTTACCCAAATCGATATCCACAAGCAATGTTTTATATTCCTCCCAAAACAACAACAACAACAAAAGATACAACAGATTAAACCACCAGACGTGTAGATACTGGACAGTTTTTTGGGCAGGGGCATCCAAGACCATTCTAATTGGGGGGGGGGGGGGGGGGAGATGTGCAACCAAATTTGCTGACAAGGTAGCTGAAATTTTTATTTTCAATTAATTGAAAATAATAATTTCAGAATTGGATTGAGCTTAATGTAAAATGATTTAATTGAAATATTGTAACTGGTCAAGATTAATCCCCCAATTACATTGTATTTCATAATAATTCCCTTGGCACCAATGTCTTCTTTGAACTGGGGTGGGTGTAGAGGTATGGGCAAGGACATTTTATAGTGGGGTGAATAGGAGGAGAAGTTTTTGAGTGTAAATCATGTTTATCATAAAATCCAACTCTCATTTAGGCCTAACAAACTTCAAAAGGGAAAGGGTGGCAAGAAGGGTAAAGCATTAGACGCAGTGGCGTTTCTATAGGGACTTTGGGACCCGGGCCAAACAATAAACTTGAGCCCCCCCCCCCAAAAAAAAAAAAAAAAAAAAAAAAAAATAGTAATAATAAATTTGAAAAAATAAAAATAAATTAATTAATTTAAAAAAAAAATTATAATAATAATGATTTTAAAAAAATAAATAAATAGATAAAAAAATAACAAATAAAATAAATTTAAAAAATGTAACCTAAAAAATACAAACAAGATAACTACCGCTTTAAGTAAAAACAATTATGGCACTAGACCTACGCGATGACATGAATTTTGATGCACTTAACCAGATATTGGTAGCTAAAGTTCGAGAAACAACACAAGCGAAGGGGTACAGCAATCGAGCTGTAGATCCTTTGTATTTTCACCCCTCAGAAACAAAAATTTGAATGGCAGCAAAGAAACATTAGATATTCTTTCACATTTCGAGCTTTAAAAAATCTTGGAATTTAGAGAAGCAACCTAAAGTTAGGATTTTTTCTGAATGTTAAATCTTTTAAAATGCTGTTTATATACTCTCTCAAGATCCTGATATAACTTATATGCAAGGGGGTAAAGCAACCACAGTTAGAAACTTTTGAACTGTGAACCCCCTTAAAACACTAATTATCCACTATTTCCTATAGAATTTCGACATTTTCTCTCTTTTAAAGTGCCACCCAGGGCACCCCCTGTCCCTTGGATATCGGTTTGCCACCGGGGGGGGGGGGGGGGTGAAAGTTCTAAACTCCACTATACAGTATCTTCAGGCGTTGGAGTATTATTATGACTATAACTTGACACCACTTTATGTATCGCGGGTATTCTTTAAATGGTTTCTGGAGGCTTCTCATCGCGGATCTTACCAGGCATATTGATATCATAGCAATGGGGGCGGGGGCATGGACATGGCACGGGAGGGGTGTGGGGTGCAAGTTGTGAACTTGAGTGTAAATCATTAGTCATGACTATCACTTGAAACCAAGTCTCATATTATAAATTATTGGACCAATAGTCTGTATTGGTTTCTGTAATATCGTAAGCCGATATATGCACATTTACATCAGCATAATAATAATAAAGAGTTATTTATCAATAAAATTTGATAAAACTGCATTATCTGACATCACACTCGGTATCAAAATATTTATCTGCATGCCGATAGCAATTAAAAGTGAAATATTTGATTCTATACCTCACAATGACACCGTTGCTAAGAAGAAGGCAGCCCTTAGCAACCAAATTTTCACTCTAAAGCCAATATCAAAGCCTAAAATTTAGAACGCTGTAACTTGTTTTTGCCAGAAAAAGCAGTGAACTTGTGATTTTCATATAGGGTATTGACCATATGTTTGGGCAGTTTTTGAGTAAGTTTCAAGTCATTAGTCACAAAGGCATTAGAAATATGGAGCAAAATATATTTTGGTGCATTTCATATTTTGGGGAAAAATGATAAAAATTCACATATTTGGCCAAAAATTGTTATGTAAATTATTACCAAGACAATCGAATGCGGTACCATGTTGTGGGGGAATTTAATTTTCTTTAATTTGATGCCTCAAGCATGGTATTTGAAGGTTTTATTCAAAAGTTATATTCAAAATTGTCAATGCGACCATTTTGAAAAAATGGCAGCGTATTTTTGAGGTAGTCCACCTGGAAGTTGTGCAGGATGGTTCCCCAAACAAGTTGATACCCAACAACCTTTTACAACAGCCCGTGTCTCAAAAACCCCCAGGTAACCCGGAAAATAGAAAATAGACTGTAATGACTGTATTTGCGTGTGTTGATAATCTGCGTATATTCTAGTGTGAATTACAACAGATATACAATGTTATGTGTATAATCAGCTCCCATATTGATCATGGAGCGATCACATGCATATCACCTGTTCTGAGCGGTTAATTGTATCAGTTTGTTTATCACATGATTTATTTATGCAGCGAACACGTGATCCTCTCAAAGATTCACCGATGACAAAAATATCACCATCACCTTTTTTACGGCTATTATTATTATTATTATTCCCCACACAAGCTCTGCTTTTCGGGTTTCCCCCTCCTTCTTTGCTAACTTATTTTATCGCAATGATCTTTGTCTGTCAAATACTATGTGTTATTATTGTCAGAACGTGCAGACAGAAATGAATGAATAGTGAATTTCAATTCAATTCAATGTTATTCTTCTTTCCCTTTTTCTCATTGTTGTATTATAAACGATGCATTACGTGCACAATGTAGCCTCACCAGACATTTACGGATTCATTAAATGTGCTGAAAAATATCAGATTCTCACTGAGAGCTCCGGGGGGCCAGTTAGATGGTTCTCATGCTTCTCAAAATAAGTAACAGTTACATGTTACATGTGCACCCCATTGCTACGTCACTGCCTAGATAAGACATACCGATCTATTTCCTCTCATCACTGTTATCGAGGTACAATGAGCCACAATAATTATTACAGTCATGCTAAATTTGCTGGCAAATATATTATATTTCAGATAATATATAAAAATAATAATAAATCCCTTCCTTATATCACCAGGTAAAGTGCCGTAAGGTCCAACTGTAAGCTGGTCTAATATCATTGGGTTTTATATGATTTCGTCCATTAGCATTTCATCCAACGACCATTTATTCCAATAATAGTTTCGTCCAATATTCATTTCGTCCAATGACCAGTTTGTCTAAAACCATTGCGTCTAAAAACCATTTGTTCTAAACCCATTTAGTCCAAATAACACTTGGTCTAATACTCAGTTGGTCCTATATTTGGTCCAATACCCATTTCGGCTAATGCTACTTGGTCTATTAATATCCACATGGTCTAATGATCATTTCGTCCTTTGACCAGTTAGTCTAACAATCATTTGGTCCAAATCTCAGTTCGTCTAATGACCGTTTGGTCTATTGCTTATTTGGTCCAATGTCCATTTGGTCTAATACTAATACAAATATGTTCTTAATACAGATTACTGTCTGCCTAAATTTGTGTTTTATTTGACACGATATATATGATATACAGAGTGTTTCTTTAAAGATCACATTACAAGAAAATTCCATCAAAGTAAATATTGGCTTAATACTTTTTATTGCATATATGGCATAAATTAAACGAGGTTATCCAAACTCAACGCTTGGAAACATTTGAAGTAATGATTATTATCAATTATAAAACGGTAAAATACAGCCCCCGATATAGCAGCTGAAGAGCTCCTCGAACGCTGCTGAGATGTGTGACGACACACCAGGGGCCAGGCCTGTCTAAGCAGACGATGTCCCATAACATCTTACACATTTTTCAGTGCCTGTTTTGTCATCTCCTCTTCACTTATTTCTCTTACTTGACTAGCGTCAGTCTAAATGTTAGCCTGTTGCCTCACTCTTAACTTCGTGTATGGTATTATTTTGATGAAAAATGCAGCGTTAAAAAAATAAAGGAATCGGTCACTTGTGAACAAAATAAGACGCCATTGTATTTTCAGCTGCTTGCACCGGGGCATGTTCGGCGTTTCAAGAGGGAACGAATACATCCATGCTATTATTCGGAGGGCTTTTCAATTTGAAAATGGGGTTTATTTCATTGATCATTGACCCTTCTCCTGTGTATTTACAATCAAACGGTTTTAGTTATCAGAATCAGTTTCACTTTCCCTTTTAGAATGGTGTGAAATAAGGTCATGTTAAATATACCAAACTCTTTATAATTTGATAAATAATTGCATTGCAATTACGTTCATTCATTATAGGACGTCGTCTGCTTAAGCAGGATCGATCCCTAGTGTGACGACATCAAAACATCGCTATATTTCTGGCGAATCCTCGGATATTCCAGATGCTTACAAGAGCTTTTATTTATGTTGTTTTTATAATCATCAGATACGCAGTTGACATAAAACTTGCCATCTGTAAGCTTCCCAGTTTCTAGTGATACATTAATTGCCATATTTGTGATTTTCTTGCAATGTGATCTTTAAAAAGGAAGCCCAAATTTTCCCAGCAATTCCTGTAAAGTAATTATTTCCGGGTTGATTCTTATTATTCATGTCAACGTTCAATATTCATCCTCCTTCATAATTATGATACCAAATATGTAATGACTTTGTCACGCATGAATAAATTTGGCAGGTTTTAATGGAAAGTGTAATTCCATTTGGTACAATGCCAAAAAACAAAACAAGTGATAAGAAAGACACATAGCCAATAAAAGTGATATTGCATGATGTTTCCTTAATCACATTACAACATGTATGCAACCATGAATGAAGATATGAGTCCAAAATTAGTCCCAATGGCCTTCCAAATGAGAAAGCAGAGTAAGAATGGCTAGATGCATTGTGAAGATGAATAGATCCCACTCTTGTGCGCAAATCAACTTTTACATTGCTGGCTTAAAATTGTTTTAGTTCAATAATCCCAGGCTCTATCATCACGAATGTGGGGAAGAGGATAAAATCCCCCTTTTTATGATGTACGAAATGTTGCTGGAGAAAGTTGAGTTTCCTTTTTAAATAAACACACTGTATAAGCTGAATTTGTTTTAAAGATAATAATAATAATCATCATCATAATAAGTAGCCTTTTTTTGCATTATTAA
Source organism: Heliocidaris erythrogramma (assembly GCA_025617745.1). NCBI lineage: Eukaryota > Metazoa > Echinodermata > Echinoidea > Camarodonta > Echinometridae > Heliocidaris > Heliocidaris erythrogramma. Next base: position 43,837,860 of record CM046857.1, on the reverse strand, counting down.
AATGATACATACGCTACACTGTGATACAGTACACCATCCCATGTACCCCACTCCTCATGGTATAAGTACATTCATAGTGAATGTCAAATTGATCTAGACTCTAGATACAAATTAACTGCAGAAACCTGAACTGATTGTTGTATTAAAAGAAGATGGCCGGATCTAAACTTGAAAATTATGCAGTACATATGAACGTCCGAGGGTCGTGGAGGGCTAGCTTTGACCGCGTGCTTATTAGACAAATGATTAGACTAAACGGTTATTAGACCAAGTGCTAATTAGCCCAAATGGTAATTAAACCAACTGGTTATTAGACGAAATGGGTGTAGATGAAATGACAGATCAACTGAAGTTATAGACCTACTGTTAAGTGGACCAAGTAAGTGATGGACCAAATGGGTATTCGACTAATTGGGTTTAGAACGTTTGATGAATAGACCAAATGGTCATTGGACCAATAGATAATGTACCAAATGATAATTGGACCAAATAATTATAGACGAAATGGGTATTGGCCATACTGGTCATGGAACGAAACGTTGATTGGACGATACGTTGAATAGACCAAAATAATGTTTATTGGAACAACTGTTATTAGACCAATTGATTTTAGACCTTATGATGATTGGACCAAATGGTATTAGACGAAATGGACGAAATGGGACGAAATGTTCACTATAGTCATTTTCCATTTTCTTTGCTATTTGTTCCGGCCTTGAATCGTCACAACGATTTATGTTTGAATAATCCATTAAAGGCTTTAAACCCAAAGTCACGAGAGTCTCGTAAAATTTTTACAACCGATGAAGTGCCTTAATTCTCATGTTTCATTCTAATGGAGTGCGTGGTTGAAGACAGACAGCACTTTCCCTCGGGTCCCTATCTCAGTACCAGTACAAGTTATGAAGCCTTCAATGAAAGCTCAAACTTCACGATTCCTCAATTCTTTTGTTCCGCTTTCGATTCGGAAATACAATGAGCAACTTCAGTCAAATTGAATAGGCCTATATCTTGCCACTATACTAGTCATCAAGATTGGCATACCGCTTCATTCAACCAAATGTATCTGTTGGGTCTCTGGGAATCACCCAGTACATAGTCATAGACCAGAACATATAAGATCAGATAAACACCGGCATTATGATATTTTAACAACTTTATTCCGGCACAGCTGATAGATCCATGTTTGGATAAACTCCAAGCGCATAAGATGAATACGTCACAATGCTGATCGCGTACAACACATATACATATCGATATCAACGATATTTATTTATTTATTTATTTATTTATTTATTTATTTCTGAATGGTTCATCATATTACATAGTACATTGAAATAACTCCTTGGAGCGGTCACATCCATAAGAGAAGATATTTAAAGAAACAAATAACAATGACAGAATCGTAAAATAACTATGGTCACAACACAGACATAGAATAATGGAGCACCATACAGAGGTATAGCAATATAAGCTTAAAAGGCTTGAAACGTTGCCATACCTTCACATTCAAAACTAACGAATTACATGTACATATATTATCATTCAAAACTAAAACTAAAACAAAATAAACAGAAAAAACAAAAACAAAGAGAGAAACTCAATAACCAATCTTAACATTAAATGAACTAATTTGAAATTTTACACTATTTACAACAGATAAAGATGAAAATAAAGTTATAGAAGGCAAGAAGATGGAGAAAGAGGAGGGAGCCTTTATTATCCCAAATAATATATGTAATCAGTAATATAGTAAAGGCGTCGATGGATATCTATACACGTAATAGGACAAATTATGTAGGATGAAAATATTCTAGTCTTTCGGGTGATATGAACCTCTAAGCTTCGTTGTAGTAATACAATAAATAATTGTACATGTATATGTATTAATCACATCTTAGAGATAAGCATGCGCTTAATCGCATTTTTAAAGGAATGAATGGTAGGTAAATTTCGAGTGTCACTCGGTAAGGCATTCCAGACATCTGGACCGTTATGCCTAACAGATTTATGAGCCAATAATGTGCGGGGGTTGAATAAGTGAATATTAGCCGATTGTCTTGTGGGGTAAGAGTGAATATCACTGTTTCGACTGAACATGGAAGAAAAGGAAGTGGGCAAAAGGTTGTTATTATAACGAAACATAAAGAGGGCGGTTTGAAGAAAATTGATGTCACTAACCGTAAGGCTCTTCAACTTGATAAAGAGAGGCCGCGTATGGTCACGGTAACCAGCTCCAGCACAAATGCGGATACCTTTCTTTTGTAGCAAGAGAATATATCTGTAACACACTTAGATGTTGCCCAAAGAACATTGCAGTATGAGATGTATGGTAGAATCAGAGTATTGTACAGTATAAAAATTACTTTGTCAGGAACTATTTATTTCACTCTATATAATATTCCAATATTTCGGGAAATTGTTGTTCTTATGTTTTTCAAATGATCATTCCAGTTTAGTTGTTCATTAATGTAAACACCGAGAAATTTGGTACAAGTTTGTCTTTCCAACAAGACATCATCTAGTTTTACTTTAGGAGTTTGTACTCCACGAGACTTTCTACCTTTAAAGTGAATATAATTCGCTTTTTGCACATTGAGAGACAGCATATTGCTCCTAAACCAATTGGTTAATTTGGGTAGTTCATTATTAATTGTATTTTCAAGGATATTGATATTATTATGAGATAAGAAAACACTTGTGTCATCTGCAAATAATATGTAATTTAGAGTGGTAGACACATTGCAAATATCATTGACATATATCAAAAATAACAAGGGGCCTAATATTGAACCTTGCGGAACACCGCATTTCAGAAATGACACAGCAGAGTTGACAGAGTTGTAGGATGTGTATTGCCTTCTGTTAGAAAGGTAGCTAGAGAACCACTCCAGAGCAATGCCTCTGACTCCATAATGTTGTAGTTTACATAGCAGAATTGAGTGGTCAAGTGTGTCAAAAGCCTTGCTCAGATCCATGAACACACCAATAACATGCTCACGAGCGGCCAGGGCACTAGACACATGGTCATAAAATTGCAACAATGCAAGGTCAGTTGAGTGAGACCTTCTAAATCCATACTGGTTAAGGTTAAGGAGTTTATGTTTCTCAAGATAGCTAAAAAGTCTATTATACACGATTCTCTCAAGTATTTTTGAGAAACTTGATAATATTGAGATTAGCCTATAGTTAGCGATGTTTGAGGGGCTATCTTTTTTATGCACAGGAATAACCTTTGCCAGTTTGAATGAAGAAGGAAATACACCACTTGATAAAGATAGATTACAGATGTGTACAAGAGGTGTTAAAATCGAACCTATGATCTGCTTCAAGAATGAGGAACTAATTCCATCATGACCAAGGGATTTACTATTTTTTAAAGAACACGCAACATTAAGTACTTCAAGATAATCAGTTGGCTTGAGGAAAATAGAGGATTGAGACTGCCCTGGCAGATATTGCTTAAAATGATATCAGTAACGATAACAATAATAAACAATAACATAACATCCCCTCTCCTTATAAAAGAAAGTATGATATTTCCATGCTTTTGGAATCCTATGATATTCAATAAAAAATAGCGTGTGGTGACAATGACTTGTATTTATGATACATACAGTATATGAATAACATGTTTACATTAACATACAATCAATACCTTTAAATTTCAAATGTTCATACACTGTAATAATGTTTTTAGGCTTGGATGTTTATACATACAGGGTGTAGTAACAAAAAACAATGATTGCTCACTGTATCACAAATTTTGTAAAATGTACATGTGTTTCTTTTTCCCCCTCTGCAGTCTGAAGAAAAAATTTATCATGCATTTTTTAAAATTGTTATAGAAATCTGACATTCCAATGGAGTTGTTTGGAACATTTAGTTCAATGATATATCATAAATGTTTTTTTACAAAAATGAGCATATATGATAACAATATGTCATATTTTCAAAAACATTTGGAATACACAGAAATCAAGAAACAATTATTTTCAGTAACTGTCTTGATGTTACCAAATACTTCGTAACATATTCAGCTACAAATGCGAGAACACTTTGTTCATGAATCATTTGATTATATATATTACACATATATTACAATCAATTGCTTAAGAACAATTAATTAACAAACATAACTAGTATTGTTCAATAAGTCTCTTAGGCGGTCTGACAATACGTCCACTTTTAGTCTGGTGGGTAACTGTATGACTTGTAGAAGTCAGTTTCTTGTCAGGTTTGGCTGTTTGGTTTGTGGTTTTAGTCATGTTCTCTTCAAGATGGTCAGTAACTTGGTCGTCTGCAAATCGAACTTTCTTTCTTGGCAAGCTCAAATCTCTCAAATGGTTTCTGTTTCTTCGTAGGAGACCACCATTAGGTGTCTGGACGATGTATGATCTCGGTTCTTCGCATACTGGAGTCCATAGTCCTGATCGCTGATCTAGAACTGTAGCCTTCTGGCCAATCTTGAGGTCTTGCAACCCTCTGACTCCATGTTCATCATGATGTTGCTTCTGCTTGGTTCGTCTTTCCTCAAGTAGTTTACGAACATCTTCCAGACTCTGTCTTTCACGATTGTGAATTATTGGAAGGTTACTCTTCAACGTTCTTCAATAGAGTATCTCAGTGGGGGATGGAAGATTGCTATCAAGGGGTGTTGTCCGAAGACATAGTATTGCTAGGTATATGTCTTCCTTGTTCTCCAGACTTTTTCTCATCAGGTTCTTCACTGTCTGAATGGACCTCTCGATAAACCCGTTGCTCCTGGGGTAGTGAGGGCTGGAGGTCACGTGGTTGAATCCCCAAGTCCTACTGAAGACTTTGTACTCCTGGCTGGCGAACTGGGGACCGTTGTCGCTGATTACTTTGTCCGGTATACCATGTTCACTAAATATGGACTTAGTGAGTTGGATGATTGCGTTACTTGTACATCTCCCGGTCACATGCTTCACGAATGGACATTTTGAGAAGTAGTCTGAGATGATAAGATATTCCCTGCCATCAAAACTGAACAGGTCTGTTCCCACAACCTGCCATGGCCTATCAGGGACCTTGTGACTAAGCAGTGGTTCAGGCGACTGCTTTCTCTGATGTGTCTGACAAACAGTACAGGCTCGAATCATCACTTCAACATCTCTGTTGATTCCTGGCCAATAAATGGCAGAGCTGGCTCTCTGTTGAGACTTCACAATTCCTTGATGTCCTATGTGGATCTGCTCAAGAAGTTCCTTCCTGAAGGGAGGGGGTATGATGACTCGATCACCTTTCAGCAGAATGCCGTCTTCTGCAGAAAGTGTGTCACGGCATGACCAAAACTGTCTAATCTCTTTGGGGAGATCATTTGGGCCTTCTGGCCAACCTTCCATCACCGTGTCCAGCAGCTTCTTCAGAGTGTTATCTGTGCTGGTGTGATGCCTGATCTCTTCCAGCTTCGATTCAGAGTAGGAAATGGTGTGAATGGTCATGTCGAAATCAAGGGTAGAATCCGTGATAGGGTTGAGACGCGAGAGTGCGTCAGCAAGTATCATCTCCTTGCCTGGTCGATACACAATCTTGAAGTCATAAGGTTGTATCATCAGCATCATCCTCTGCAATCTTGGAGGAGTATCGGCAAGGTTCTTGTGCTGAATGTTCTCAAGTGGTTTGTGGTCCGACTCAGTTGTAAACTGGGACCCAAACACGTAAGTATGGAATCGTGTACATCCAAATACGACTGCAAGTAGCTCTCTCTCTATGTTAGCATACCCATACCGCTGCTCAGTAGGAGTTAGTGCCTTGCTTGCGAAGGCCACAGGCTTGTTGTCCTGTAAGAGAGCTGCTCCAATTCCTCTCTGAGAGGCATCAACTTGTATGACTGTTGGTTTTGATGAGTCGTAGAACGTCAATGTTGTGTACTCTGTTAACCTGTCCTTTAAGTTCTCAAAGGCTTGGTGGTGTGTGGCATTCCACTGCCATGCACTGTCATTACGGGTCAGGCTTCTGAAGGGATCAGTGTGCTCAGCTAGGTGTGGCACGAATGGGGACAAGTACTGCATCATCCCAAGGATGATGTCTGGGTGCACTCCTTGTGCATCATAGTAGCATCCAAAGAACTTGACTGAAGGAGTCTTACAATCGCACTTCTCAAGGTTGAACACCAGCCCGTAGTCTCGAGATACCTTCATTAGGTTTATCATGTTTCTGTTGTGTTCTTCCTCGTTTCTTCCGAACACGACGATATCGTCAGCGATGCCTATTGTTCCTTTGCAACGCTCTAAGATGATGTCCATCTTTTCTTGGAAGATGTCTTGTGATACATTGAGTCCGAAAGGCAAACGTTGGTACCTATAGCGACCAAATGGGGAGTTGAAAGTCGTTAGCAGGCTTGATTCCTTGTCAAGGACTACACTCCAATACCCATGGTGGGCGTCCATCTTGGAGAAAACTTTTGCACCACTAAGCTTGTGAGTAATCTCCTCAAGTGTAGGGGTCTTGTGATGAGTGCGCTTGCATGCTCTGTTCAGATCTCTGGGGTCTAAGCACACTCTAAGCTTCCCATTTGACTTTCTACTGACTGCTAGGGATGAGACCCAGTCAGTCGGTTCTGTGACTCTTGTGATAACACCTATGTCCTGCATCCTGTCTAGCTCTTCTCTGAGCTCATCTTTTAGGTGGATAGGTAGTTTTCTTGGTGGATGAACCACAGGCCTGACATCATCCTTCAATGCTATCTTTCTTGTCACGGAGTGGTGGGTGCTCTATTTGTCGTAGAGCACAGTTCTGGATAATCAACTTAATGGCTGTTGAACTCGGTAAACCCAGAATAGCTGGACTGTTAGTATCCACTACGAAGAAATTTGTATCCATCTAGCGACCATCTTCATGCCTGCAAGGAAAAGAAATGCATCCATAGTGGGGAATGATGGTTCGATTGTATGCTAGTAGCCTCACCCGCTTCTGGACAATCTTGTTAGGATGACCATCCTCACCCATCAACTCTGGGTGTATCTTCTTAAAGATTCTGGACAGGTTGGAAGGACGTTTCCCTGTGCTCCAGTGTCTACTTTGACTTTCAGGGTGTGATCACCTGGTTTGTGCTTCAGGGATATGGAAAGATTAGCGAAAAGCTCGTCCTCCTTCTCTCTAGCTTTCTCTGGAATGCTATCAATATGGATCTCTCCGCTGAAGTTTATAGTTTCCAGACATAATGTTTCAAGGTGTTCTTGTGCTTCTCCACAATTCTGCTCTTGACCCTGTTCCTGGTCCTGGAACTGTAGAGGATGGAAACTCCACCTGTTTCTTGATGTCTTGCTGCGTGACCTCCGTCTGACCTGTCCATCATTGGATCTGTAACGTGGGCGTCCACGACCTTTGCCTTGCTTGAAGTTGTCGCTTCCTACCACATTGGAGGCCCTTGATTTACACCATTTTTTTCCAGTGGCCCTTCCTCCCGCATGCTTTACAAGTAGATCCATATGCTGGGCAACTGCGGGGTTTTGTGATTTAGACCACAGTTTTGGTATTTCATGCTCTTGGAAGGATGAGAAACAACACTGATACTAGCTGTGCCACCTGATTCCAGAGTCTGCAACTATTGCCTATTTCCGCCCTTCATCCAGGAGGTTATCTAGGCTATAACCCTGTGTCTGATCGAACAGGTATTTCTGGAATGCCTCTATGGGTGTCGAGGATATAACGAGATCCATTATCCTTTCTGCTCAGCTCAGCTTTCTCGAAGAGACACATCTTCGCCTTTTTCTCGACATCGGTTTACAAATTCGTCGATGCTCTCACCAACCTTCTGTCGATGACGCATGCATTCTAGTCTATGAATTCTAAAGTTTACCTTCACTTCAATCTGAGCTTCGAGGGTTTCCCATATCTTCTGGGGGTTATCCTGGTCACTATCCGTTAAACCAGAAGAGTTAATTCTTCGAAGTCCCTCGTTTCCAATAGCAATCCTAATCTTGATCGCTCTCTTCTTTTGATCAGTTATATCATTATCATCTAAGCATAATTTCATTCTCTGCTTAAATAGCTTTAGCTCCTCAGCTAAATCTGGATATTTCCAGTTCATTTCTGGATACCTAGCAATCTTGGTTACATGAAAAGTCAACCTAGATTTTTTGTCAGTACACTGTATGTGCAAGAAATTCACTTCACAAATATATCAGTTATACCAGGTTTGATAGACAGATATAGCACGTACATGAACAGATTAATAACTTGGCTAGCTTCAACGAATCTACACATTCACCATCAATATTACATACCGTATCGCATTAAAATTTTGAAAGTTGTGACAATATTTCTCAAAAATATGTACTGGAAGATCACAGCCTGCGATCTCTGTCACTTTTGAATACAAAATTGAAATTTACAGTTTGAATTTCAAGACTACATAGTACATACAGATCTGCACACAGAATTAGGATCACTGTATTTCAGGCACAAAATGATAAAAATTCATTCACATTCAACAGCAATATGAAAATAGTTGAACGCAACATCAATGTTTAATTCATACATTATATCTTGGTCCTACTGACTCAATAAAGTTCTTGCTCATAATCATATAGTCTCAGTTCTTGATTGTTCTTTGCTAGTTTTACTAGTCTCAGTTCACTGGACTTGATCTCGTCGACTTCACACAGAGTTCGCTGTAGACTCTAACTGTAAGTTTTATTGTTCAACTATTTTCACAGAATCAGCTATCTTATGATACAATGTCAATGCTTGCTCAACAGCTCACGAAGATGCTCTGCTATCTTGCTAAATGACACAGTTTTGAGTTAATGATGATGCTGAACTGCCGTGGTCATGGAGAAAACTAGACTGTTCTGCTCACTTCACCCGAACGGGACCCTGCATGGGCTTGGACCTGGACCTGGACCTTTCTGCTCACTTCACCGGAACGGGAACCTGGAAAAGGCTTGTGTATAGAGTAGCTAAACGTACTCGTCTGAATCCATCAGTTCACATCAAATACGTCTGATCTCCTGTGAGGAGATAAGGGTTCACGTCAAACTCACAAACGCAGTTAACTCGTGATGGTTTATAACTAAAACTCTCAGTTACTTCGTCATGGTCCACAAAAAAGTGCTGCTTGACTTGCCCCAGCCCCGGGGCGCTATCTGCGTCGTACACGTCTGATCCGGCCTCATAGTCGAAACAGTGAGGTTGTCATGGAGACGTCTGGCATCGTCGAAGACTGACACAGTTTATATCAACACCGGCATTATGATATTTAACAACTTTATTCCGGCACAGCCGATAGATCCATGTTTGGATAAACTCCAAGCGCATAAGATGAATACGTCACAATGCTGATCGCGTACAACACATATACATATCGATATCAACGATATCAGTAACGATAACAATAATAAACAATGACATAACAGTATCATTATCAAAAAGAAAATAAATTATACCCTATGTTATCCTGTGTTATTCTAAATTTTGTTTATATACCGTTTAATTTATCAAGACCAAAACAAGAGTTCAGTTATACTGCCTTTACACATGTTTCAAATTAATCTGAATCTTTCGTTAACGTATCTTTTCAATATTGTCAGTTTATGTATAATTATGCTGATATCATTCCATTAACAACTATATATCTGCGTTTCCTATGACTATATAATATTGTAAATTTGCTACTGTGTATTATCTGTTTGTGTATATATTGTATATTGTATATGTGCTTCATGTAGTGCTGACAAAATGAATTTCCTATTGGACCACTAAAATTAATCTGATCTGAATTATGAAAATTATTATTCAGGAAAAATCTATTTTCCCTCCAAGCTTCATAAAAACGTTTTCCATTAACACTTCTTGTGCCAGAGAAACCAGAAGAAATTATGATAATAATATTAACACAAACAAACCAAATGAATCGAACTTATACTTTTTGTATACAATGTTGTGAAAGTCCAAATACTTTTAGATGATGTGCACATGAGTACATACTATTTTCATGCTGTCCATGCGCTCATGTCATGTCATGACGTCATTTTTATTATTCAATCCCATCTTAACTTAAGGAGAAGAAGGTTGCTGGATAATAATATAATAATAATATGGATAATTATATAGCGCTCATATCCACCATGAATGGTGCTCAAGGCGCTACAATATTACCCCGGATCTAGCTAGGCTACCGATTTCGGTGCTCACAGCATTCAAGGAATTAATTCCTGCCGGTACCCATTTAACACCTGGGTGGAGAGTGGCAAATGTAGATCAATAAGATAACATCTCTGCTGAAATGCTTAAGAATGTGGGGGAATGTGAGCTTAGACTAACAAAGCTATGCCAGAGGAATGGACACGAAACCAGTTAATAACCCTTAAAGAAGACAAGGGCAATTAGATGTGAGGATATATAATAATTTCATAATTGTCCTCCTTCTCAACAGACTCTCGCTCTTTCTCCCTCCTTCCCTAGCTTTTCCCTTTTTACCGCCGCGCGAAGCAAGGGCGGTACTAATTTCAGTCGATTCTGTCCCGATGTTTGCTTGTTTGCTTGTTTGCTTGTTTGTTTGTTTGTTTGTTAGTGCTCTAACTTTTGAATGGTTCCATTTCAGTTCACCAAACTTTCAGCGAATCTTCATCTAAGTAATATGCGATTTTCTAGTGAATTCCACGGTCACAGGTGCATCTGAGTTTTTAAAAAAATTTTAATTATTTTTTTTTATTTTATAGCGCCAAAGGTACAGCCCTTTATATGCACGTACTGTGCATGCACACAGTGTACGAAAAAGCACCGCAACATAGTATTTATTGAGTTGTCGTATCCGCGCGCGCGCAACGGTGTGGATCGAAACTATTTTTGCGAGCTGTACGTAATCTGCATAACAATCGCCGAGAGCTCTAGATCTATGGCAATAATGTGTATCAAGGAACCGTGATAGCGAGACAGTGACCGTGAGTGAGACGATAAAAAGGAAGCAAGAACCAAAATCAGATATTTTCATTTTCTTGGACGCAATGGCCCGTATTCTGAACTCCGGTTTAGCTTAAACTCGAGTCTAAGTGTAGTTTAAATCTGCCCTTTAGACCCGAGTTTAAGAAAATCACATTCTGAACTCGGGTTTAACTTAAACTCCAGTCTAAGCGTGGTTTAACTTTGTACAGAAAGTTAGACTGCAGCTAGGGGTAGTTTAACTTGTCTTCACGCACGGGCCGCCGCAGAATAATGTTTGCAACTGAGGCGAAGAGTGATATTAACGAAGGATTTAAATTCTGCTGGCACCACCTTAGCGAAAGGTAAACCTACCTCCGTAAAGAGGAAAATCTTTTTTATCTTTTTCTTTTTAGCTGGATCTTGGATCGAAGTTGGATCTAACGTTACCGGCAGTATTCGTGGCAAGCGCTGTCATTATCGCAGAACTGACTTTGCAACAGTCTTTCGCGCTCGCGCGCGAGCAAGCATAGCTCTTTACACCCTAACCCGAGCCGGGCCGGCCGGCCCAGCCGACGCGACCGATACCCTCTCTCATCCCATCCCACTCCAGTGCTGAGCTAGCTAGCTGAGCCAGGCTAGGTCGGAGCTGACTGTTGTTGGGAAGCTGGGCTCCGAAGTTACAGCTCCAGGAAAAACATTCAACGAAACTAAAAAACAAGAAAATTAAGAGCTCAGCTCCAGAGATTATTGCAAATTCCGACTGCAATTTCAGAATTTGAGTGACAGCTGAGCCCGCCCCCCCCCCCCCACTCAGTATTATTTAGGGTACGGTATGCTTGTTCCCTCCCTTCGAAAGCACCCCCCTATCTCAGGGCTGCCAAAATTTCTGAACCCCGCTATCGCGGGCTTTGCGCGGGCTTTTCCTGCCTTGGAGACCCCCCTAAATTCTGAACACTGCTCAATGTACCCCCTATCTCAGGTGAGCTCTCATTCCAACACCATATCTCAGTACAAACACCAACCCCCTCCCAAGTAAGCTCTCATTACAATACCTTGGAAGAGATGTTTTTTATGTTCAAAATGGTATCTCAGAACTCAATGCAGTCATAAGAAACTCTCATGACATAGAAGTTTTTTTAATGGCAAGATATTTCATAATCCCCCTTTTTTAATTTCTCAGGTGTCGAAGAGAGAGAGAGAGAGAGAGAAAGAAAAACACCCGCCTTTTTTAATGAAATCTACGGGTGAAAGATAAAAAACACCCCCTTTTTTTACAATTCACTGGCCGGATTGTGTCGCCAAAAAATACCCCTTTACCGGAGATTTTGGGAACACGCATGCGGTCCCTTCGACCTCCGAGGGGGGGGGGGGGGGGGGGGGGGGGGGGCGGGCAGCTGAGTCATTCAGATTTAACGTTAAAACTCAACTCTCCTCGAACTTCTAACGTTATTTATAGCCAATATCTAACTTCAAGCTTCGTTAGGAAAATAGGTTCTTACTTTTAGAATCTAGACTTTAGACTTAGTCTTAGACTAGGCCTAGTTACAAACGTAGATTAGTCATTACAACTGAACTATGTCTAACGTTAGAATAGAATATCTATTTAAATAATTTAGAGTCGAGATGCGGTCTTGCAAGAAAGAGACACATGAATAATAAAGTTAGTCCAGGAACTTACCAATGGCGGTACATTGTCACCAGATTATTTTTGTAGGCCAGCAGCTAACGTCAAGTTCTAAAGTAATTACACAGTGCCCTTATTTATTATACATCTATGACAGAGTCCTAGATCTATAGATGTCAAAGTAGATCTAGTTATAGTCTTGATTACATGCATTCAAATTTAATTGCATAGCCATATTTATTTATTTATTTATTTCGCATATTTAAAACAGGGTGGCCCATTCACATAAGTGGTCTACCATGGGGCCCTGTGAACAATAAGCATGACAAAAACATGAACATAAAAATCATCAATATATATTACACACATTAAAAGGTAAAGTGAATACACAGATTATGTAACTCAAATTAAAACATAGAATATGAGATTAAGTAAAATCATAGAGGTAGAATTATGGTAAAACACAGGAAAGTAGAGAAGGAAATAAAATTACATATTGCATACTTATACACACACAGCCACACACACACTCATAAAATACAATCACACAATTCTAGCAACATTATTAAAAGACAGAACTTTTGGTTCATGCTCTAATGGCCCCATTTGTACAATATACATTAATTGTTCTTGCTTAAGACTCTCCAGTTTCCTTTTTGAAACCTGTGATAGATAAGGCATTTTTCTTGCAGAGAGTGGCAGATTATTCCATAACTTTACCCCTGCGTTGACAAAAGTATTTTGGTAGAAGTTGGTTTTGCAGCGGTGTGATTTAAGGAGTCTTTTATTACTGCTCCTGGTATTCCTTTGTCCAACTTCGTCTAAAAAGACAAATCCATTTATTACCTTTAGACAGGAAAAACCGTGAATACATTTAAAGACTAAACAAGCCATCGCCCTATCAAGAAGTTCATTAAAATTTGGCCATTGTAGTTCATCAAACACCTGTTGTGAACGGGTTTCCCATGAGTGCCTAGAGACTATGTACGCAGCGCTTTTATGAAGTTTACTCAGAATGTCACCGTTTGACTGCGACCGCCTGGACCAGGTATTACAAGTATAAAGGGCGTGTGGTAGGACATATCCCCAATACATCTGTTTCAAGTGATCTTTACCTACAGAAATACTCAGCGTCGGGTTACTTACGTTTCTGACTCGTTGATGTGAGCCGACCAACATTACTTTTGTCTTTCTAGCGTTCAAAATTAACTTGTTTTTGAGCAGCCAATTATGAAGCTCAACCATACATGTGTTCAGTTTTCTATTGATAATTTCAGTGTTGGTGCCACTAACGACAAGGGTAACATCATCAGCATACATAAATACTTTTCCAAATGAGAAGCTTATCGGTAGGTCATTCATTACAATTATAAAAAGAAGCGGTCCTAAGACTGATCCCTGTGGCACTCCAATATTAACTTTCCTTTTATTAGACGAAATCCCTTTAACCGAGACAAAATGACTTCTCTCGGTCAAATACGAGCGAAACCATTGTACACTGTGGTTTGAGCAGCCACAAAGAGCCTTTCGGAGATCGACAAAGGCAAGACCATTGACTCTCCCTTCGTCGACATTGTGACCCAATAAATCTATCAAAGAGATGAGGGCAGTTTCACATGAATGTTTTGGTCGGAAACCAAACTGATTATCACAGAGCTTTTGATTAACAATTAGGAAATCATGTAAATGCTTCTGAACTGCCTTTTCTAAAAGTTTTGAAGAGATACATAATAAGGAAATGGGTCGAAAATTTTCAGCTTTCTTTTTATTACCTGATTTATGGATCGGTTGAATTCTTGCAGTTTTCCACGCTTCAGGCACTATGCCACTGCTTAAGGACAAGTTATAAATATAAGTTAAGCTCTCCAGCAAACAGGGTACATCGGCGGCTACCTTCAGTAGACGACATGAAATGTCATCTGGACCAGTAGCCTTCTTGATGCCAAGTTTCTTAATTTCACCCATAACAAATTCACTCGTAAAAATATGAGGGAGTTCGAATATTTCAGTAAAGTCTGAGGTAGGTTCGAAATATGTATCAACAAATTCACCATCACTACCAGATATAGGTTCATCATTTCCATTTAGACTTAAACTTTGAACAGCATCAGCGAAATAGTTATCAAATTGCAACAAGGCGTGGGTCAGAAATTTCATTGTCGTCATTATCAGTCAGAGAAATAGTCGACTGGGATTTAGACTTTGTTAACATTTTCAAAGTGTTCCATATATTACCAACTTTACCATTGTTAGTATATAGTGACTCCTGTAAATATCTCTCCTTGGCACATTGCAATATCTTTGAAGTTAAATTTCTAAGTTGTTTGTACTTATTCCACAGAGCAGTAGTATTTGTTTTCGTGGCATGTCTGTGATATGCGTCACGAGTATGCATTAGACGCAAAATGTCTGCATTCACCCAAGGGCACGGGTTAGCTCTAATACGCTTAGTTTTATATGGCGCATAAATATTGACAGCTTGCATAAACATACTATACCACGTATTCCAAGCTACGTTAACATCTGCTACCTGTAAGATTTCAGAAAAGGACATGTTAGTCAAAACTGATATGAAACCTTCCCTATCGAAATTTGTAAAGTTACGAAAGGTAATGTAATTTCTACTCTTGTTTATGCACTTTTTTCCAGAAAATATAACAGTATACACGAGGAAATGATCACTTATATGCGTTTTAACATGCGTAATTTCATCAGCATCAAATGTCAAATCCACTGTCAGGGCAAAATGTTTACAGATATCAGAATGTAGGTTTGGCAATATCCCTGCGAGTGTTTGAGTAATAAAGTCAGATTTTTCGATATTCACATCATTATTTTGACTATCATATGAACTGTGTAAGTGACGGACAGCTAGCGACAAACTAGATTTGGTAACATATTTCGGAAGTTTGAAACGGAAGTCAGTTTCTCCAGGAATTCCCTCGGTAGAGTTCATTTTTAGGGGCGCCATTTATAAGTTCACCTGGAATATATGGCACCCAAAATGTACATCACTCCGAAAGGTTTTGCTCAAAACTGCGGTTCAAGAAATCACGGAGTCTTACACATACGTATACATACATATGCATGGGACCATGCTGCAGTCACCGCTGAAAAAGAGAAGCCGGGGTCCGTCATCAAACATCCTCTAATAAATCGTGAAAACTGTAGAAATAACTCACATCATGGTACTCGGGAAGTAAGATAATATGTTCGCTTTTGTTATTTCACCACTGTAAACAAATCTGCTGCTTTTATTATCTTTAGGCCATAACGAAGGCAACGGTGATCAACTCATACTCTGCTTTCATTCCAAGTTGAAACTGAAAGGTCTTGAGGTCCAAGTTCAATCCCTCCCAGTCAGTTCCTGTGTTGCTGTAGTTTTTGTAAATATGAGAAGCCAGTTGAACATGAGGAATGTCTATGGCAGAATATAAGCATCTGGTGCAGCTCTCACACTATTATCTCCGAAAATCTGTCCTTTGTATGGTACCCGGGGAAAGTGTATTGACTTTTCAATGAAGCGAAACGAACAAGTTTGTTTTCGGTCTAAAAAGTAAAAGTACTGTATAGGGTATAGGCCTAGCTCTAACCGTATTTCCTCTATCCCTAGATACGGTATAATCTTACTTTTTTTTTGTTAGTTTGTTTTTTGTTTTGTTTTCAAAATGCCCCCTGTGCCTCATAACAAAATAGATATCTAAGGCCAAGTAAAAAAATATACATGTTTTATAGCGTCCTGCCTTTTTGGAAAAAAGGAGGGAGGAGGCCCTTTTTTTTCAAAATGGCCGACCGACCCATTTAACAACCAGCCGGGCTATTTTTCCAAAATGGCCGCCATTTTTTTTTTAAATCACCACGTAGGAAAAATGATGCCAGCTATGTCATAGGCTAGATGAAATGGATAGAGACCAACTCTCCCCCCCCCCCCGAAAAAAAAATGGGGGGGGGGGGGGGTTTACACCAAAAAAAAAAAAAAAAAAAAAAAAACAGGATGCCTCCAAAAAGGAAGCGGGCGGGGACGCTAAACATGTACATTTCTTTTACTTGGCCTAATTTCTCAGGCTATAAAGAGGGTCTATATAGCCTGGGTCCTTTCCTTTTGCTTTGAATCTAGTCAAATTTGCAAAGCGACGGTGTTGCGTTTGCCTCACCAATCAGAGACAGTTGGGGGATCACGAGGTCCGGACACCACCCCCCCCCCCCCCACACACATTTTTGTAAATGTTTGATTTGCTTTAACTGTCAGACGTAACTAAGTCATCAAAAAATTAATTTCGATTTTAGTATTCATACTACTACTGAAAGTATTCGGAACTTTGATCACGAAGATTTTACATGCTTGAAGGTTCAAATCAAATGTTATAACAATTTTTCCCAAAATCGCATCGTCGTCAGATCAGATGTGCGCCGGGCTTTAATTTTCTCTTTTTCCATATTTGGTCATAAGATTACATTGGGAAAGAAAGGTTAATTGTGCAGTATATAAAACCAGGTGTCTCCTGTCATGCCTGTGAGGTTTGCAATGTAAATGATTGTCAGATGTTTTCCTCCATAATTCTCTGAAAAGAAAAAAAAAGTTTTTCGCCTGGTGTGACTTTTCTTTTGGGTCAAAAAACTGTCAGGGGGCAGTCTGCCCCCCCCCCCCCCCCCCCCCCCCCCCGGCTATGCTAGTGGTAAGCCCTTTCCGGCAATCAATTTCCTGTCATCCCTTGCAACTGAGAATTTATTAAAAATTTTCCGGGTCCAAACACTTCAGCTAATTTTCATCATATTTCGAGTATGCGGGCATTTGTGTGTAATTGGGTTTTTACAGACGTGTATCAATCAGATATGATTATTTACGTCTGGGGACCGACCTTTAACGTCACCATCCGAAAGACGTGACTCAGTCTCGAACCTGGGTCCGCTGAATCAGTTTATAACTTCCACTGTTAGCTGGATTACAGGCGCACGCCACAATGCCCTATACAGGAGGGAAGGCTCCCCGCAAGCAGCTGGCAACCAAGGCTGCCAGAAAGAGTGCTGGGGGAGTCAAGTAACCTCATCGATACAGGCCCGGTACAGTCGCACTGAGAGAGATTCGCCGCACCGAGCCTCTAATCCGAAAGCTGCCATTAAAGAACAATCCTTTTTATGTCACATTTCTACTGTAATATTCTTCCAAACTGACTTTCAAAAGAATAATGATTTAAAAAAAAATCGCCTTTTAATACCAGAACCCAACCTTCAGTCTTTAAGGGATATAAGACAACTCCTGTAACATGTAGTTAGGGAGTATTATAATAAACCCCCCCCCCCCAAAAAAAAAACAAACAAACAAACAAACAAAACAAAACAAAACAAAAACAAAAACAACAAAACAAAAAACAAAACAAAAAAACAACAAAAAACAAAAAACAAAAAACAAAAAAACATGATCACACAATGTATGGGTTTGGGGAAAATCTGGCACAACTAACAGTGAAAACACGTGTAACTAACAAGTTAATTAATTTCTATATATCAATATTATGAGAAAATCTTTGTATTAGATGACTGTTCTGCAATATGTAATTAGCGAGTACAATTTTTTAAAACACATGACCTAACAATGTATGGCCTTGAGAAAAATATCGCACAACTAACACTTTACACTGTTATTCTCTTTTTTTATATGTCAATATTAAGAGAAAGTCTTTATATTAGAAAAACTTTTTTTTGGTACTTTTCTGCAATACGTAATTGGCTAGTACTATTTTTTTAATTGAAGAGAGTTAATCAGTTGTCTCACGATGTGCAAACGTAAACGTAGGTAGTCTTTTTTTTTACTTTTTTTTACTAAGACTACCTACGTTTACGTTTGCACATCGTGAGACAACTGATTAACTTTCTTCAATTATTCTTCACCACGATGAACCTCTTCCAATCTATTATACTATTTTTTTTATAGATATCTTTGTTTGCGTGTAGAAAATGGAATTTGTCTGTACATGTAGATCAAGCAGGTGTCGTAGCATAGTGGATACGTCACCGGACTGTGGATTACATAGGGAAGCGCCTCGAATCCTGCCGCGGCACTAATGTCCTTTGGCAAGACATTAATCTACATTTGCCACTCTCCACCAAGTGAATTAAATGGCTACCCGGTAGGAAGAATGCTTTGCATGCCTTAGCGCCTATCACGGCGGCGGTGTGGCTAAAGCCGGGATATGATACTTTGTATTAAACGCATTTTGTATAGTAGCTGCGCTATATAAAAATAAGAAACGAACATAATGTTATTATGAAGATTAGATGAAAAATTAGGAAATTCAAGATTCATGTCTTTATCATAATTTCGTTAAGGGTCCGAGTCAAATCAAAGAGTGTCTGAGACTTAACACCTGATCACACAAAGGTCGTTTAGATTTTAAATGACCGAGTTCCAAGAAAATCTCATGAAAGAGTTTGCATGTTAAAATGTAATTAAAGGAACACATGGACAGAACAACAAAATTGAACAAAAACTGGCTTCCGTCGACTGGAACGCTATAAAGATTTTCCCCAAGAGGGACCCCATCCCTCCCCTTTTAAAATATCAAATTGCTTCAAGTGCATTATGATGAAGGTAACTTGTCGGGTAGAGGGGGAAGGGGGGAGTGTCAAAGACAGTTATGCTTAACGTTTTTGTCTGGGAGATAGTTTGTCCTAAGTGGGCTGTTGTCTGGGGTTAGTTGTCCAGGACGAGAGGTATTCAATTCAATTTATTTCAAACACGTAATAAAAGACAGGTCATACAAACGTATTACATTCAAAATCCAAAAAGTAAACATTACAACAACAAAATACAATTACATATATTATGTAAAGAACAGAACATCTTATTATGTGAATGGGGGCAGCTGAGAAGAGCAAGTCCTATATAATAGCTACCCCAACAAGAAAATTGCATGAAATTAAATTAAATAAATATAACAAAATACAGTAATAACTGGCAGTTATTGTGGCATGTATACAAGATAACAAATAGACGAGGGAACAGAATAGAAATAAGCAAAAGAAGTATGACAGAAAAGAAGTAAATGAGCAAATACAAATAGAAGCCTGATCATTCAGCTCCTAAACCTTTTTGATTTTCGAATAAAGTAATTTTAAGTCTCCTTTTAAAATATTGCCATGATGGACTGTTTTAGATATCAAGAGGAATGGATTTATTACAGGTATGATTTATGTTTATGATAATTATTGGAAAGAATGTACTTTTATTCCATTTATTGCCTTTACAGGCGTTCCATCGATGACATGTTAGAACACAAGCGGATGTACCTGTGAGAGTTTTCATAATGCCTGCAAAGTTTTCATCTCTGCCAGAGACAGCAATGCCACTGAATGCTACTGAATGGCTTGGGCTTTTCATATCCTTCAATAGAACAGAACATTAATAGCTTCAAAATTTAAGGATTTTTTTTTTGTCTTGTGCATTGATCTGAACACTTCTGGTCCTGATTTTTTCACTGACCAATGGTACTGATTTCTACTGTTTCATTTATAAATTACAATCCAATAGTGCAATTTACTATTGTAATAAGGGTAAGAGGCTCATATTCATATTTCATTTTTGTTCACATAATCTCTTGGCAGATGTGCATCACCATGATAAATTGTTTCTTGACAATATATTTTCCGGAACCAGTTAATAAACACAAAATTTTTAACGAAAATAGTACATGTTTTGTAATTTCCCCTAATCTTTTTAGTAGCACTGATTTGATTAATTGTGCAAACTCTGTTCAGAATATCAATTTTAACATGTTTTTCATGGTGACACGGAAACCGTTTGTGCCAACTGTTAATTTCAATTGATTAACTATAGCGGAATGTATATGTTGCCTTGAATATAGGCAGCATGGCAGATGCTTATTTGCATAATATGCAAATTATATTTCGTATATTAACCTGGATATGATTTTGTCATGCTTAGTGATCCCCAGCATATTGATTTGAACAACTGAATTGTTTTCATTACACTCTTACACACAACTTATGTGAGGAAAATCCTGGATTTCCTTAAATTTTCCCATATATAATAATAATAAATATTATAATAATAATTCAATTATAGTCCATTCCAAATTTTATTAACCGAAATGAAAATTCTTTTTGCCCAATTGATCGTGGGTCCGGCAGCCACTGTGCAGCGCCAGCGCCAAATATAATAATATGGGATGCTTATTTGCATAATATGCAAATTAGGCAAAATATGTTCGCGCTATAATCCAAAAATGGATTTATCATGTTCCTTCACTCAAATTACATTGGTTTCAATACCTGACTTATTCAAATTGCATACATAAATGCAATTCTACATTGATATCTGGATTTTTTAAATATAATAACAGCTAATTTGCATAATATGCAAATTTCATAAATTTCCCATGCTTGGATTTCTTGAGACTTTTAATATGGTGTTTAGGGGACCTTACTGAAAAGCACTGCAGTGGAATAAATTCTTTTGCAATTAGTGGTGGGTCAAGCAATATATTGACTGGACTATAAGTCCCTTGAAGAAAAAAGAATTCTTTGATACTAGTGTTCTAATCATAGGAATATGAAAATTAGTTGAGTTTCGGGTGGAGTAATTATGTATTGTGGTACTGAAGAAATAATGGCTGAGTATGTGCATAAAAAGACAATTTACTTACAACTCTTATAGCTCGTTTTTGCACTCGAAACAAACGTGTCATATAATAATCTTTAGAATTAGCCCAGGTAATATTTACTGTAGTTGAGATATGGATATATACGTGAGTAGTATAGCAATTTCAAGATAGTGGCAGGGAATATTTTCAACTTGTTTAGAACACCTATGTTTTTGATACCTTATTGCAGATGTCACAAATATGATTATGCCAAGAGGGTTATTATCAATGGTTACACCAAAAATGTCAATGTTGACACTTGATGAACATTGGTATTGTTCATAATAAGAGACACAGTATAAAAATTGCATTTCTTAATTTGAGAAAATCATAAAATTTGTTTTATTTACATTGAGGTTTAATATATATGTATTAAACAAACCACTCTGTATTAAGTATTCAGTATTAAGGGTAAGTTGGAGAGTTTGTACATTTTCATGAGATAAATAGACACAGTGTCACCTGCAAAAATAAAAACTTAAGTATATTTGACACATGACATAATTATCATTAACGTATATTATGAATAATAACGGGCCGATGATAGAACCCTAGGGCACCCTACATCGCGTGCACTTCATTTGAGATTCATAATTATTAATTATAAGATGCTATTTACGATGTGACAAATAACTTTGAAACCATTTCAATATTACACCTCGTATTCCATAATTCTCTAAATTATTCAAGAAAATACCATGATCTAAAGTGTCGAATGCTTTGCCTAAATATAAAAATAAACCTATTGTTGATACATGTTTGAAGTAGGTATTCATCATAATTACATACATGTACGCATAAATATACAGTCTAGTTTGGGGCTCATTTGCCATAGAGTTTAGTCGGTGCCCACAGTACTATGTTGATACAAGTATATTTGAATGTTGGCAAGTCTGAAGTATTTTGTCCCATACGTTACCGAGAACATCAACGATTTTAGTATACTTATTTATTGTAATAAGTTGATAACCCTAGAATAAGTGAATGTCCAAATAATTATCGAGAAGAAAATAAAGTATTGAGGTTGATTTTGTTCCAAATTTTATGAAATTTGGAAACAGTATGGGGAAATAACGCAATACCTTGGACATGTACGACTTGCATGCCAATATATTTCATTTGAGGAAAGTAAAGGTAAAGATATGTGTTTGAAATAGTATGCAAATTATACACATGATGTCATGGAAATTCAAATCAAAGTACGTGAAATAAATCAAATATATTTCCAATTAAACTTACCGGTGCTTACAAAATATATTCACAGTGCAACGTGATTTTGAAATAAACACTGACGTTGAAAGTCGGCGGCGTAATACATCAGTCCAGAAAGTGAGCAAAAAAGAAATCGGCAAAAGTCATTCGACAATCATTGCGGTCATGTTCAATAGCAACCGAAACGGTCAACACCAAGTATATCCTTCGAAAGATGCATTCATTCTCTGGTTGTGTTGCCTATTCATTCAACAGAGATGTTTCACTCCCAGTTTGTAAGAGTCAGAGGGGATGATCGTAAATCTTACGCTTTCATTATCAACAGTAACACGTTTCGCTTTTCAGGCATTAACACACTTCTAAAAATAACGATGACGCATTTTCATGATATCAATACACGGTACTAGGGGCGGATGCAGGTGGTTGTAAAAAAGGAGGGGGGGGGGGCACAGTTCTGAAAGAAATATCTGACAACGAAAGGAGTAAAGGAAATGATACTAGAGCATTATAATATAACTTCTTTCCGGGGATAATTTTGATTAAAAAATCTCTGACATGCGAGCTAGCAAGGAAGCAAAAAGTAAAAAAAATATTAAAAATAAGAAATAGAAAGGTTACAATTAAAATTCAAATGTATCGCTCTCTCACATTTTCTTCATCGCTCTTTCATATTTTACAGGTCCCTTTTGAGTCAAAATTTTGGGTTGTGCATTTAAAGTATGCCAATTGGGTATCATAGGGGGCACAGGCACGGTTGTGTCCCCTAAATCCGCCGGTTTTCATAATGGGGGGGGGGGGGGGCATTATGAAGCAACGGAGCCTTCTCGTCAGTAACACATAAATGTGACGTATAGCATGTATAGTTTACGTATTAATATGGATCTTATTACGACGACTACTACCCCCCGGTAGTGTGATAATAAGTCAGTTAAATAAGAATTGGCAATCTTGTAAAAACATTCATGTGCAAAAACTAAAACTTTAAATCTGATACGGGAATGGACAGGAAGCCAATGTAGATTTCGTAGAACAGGAGTGATAGCTTCATATTTCGGGTGTTACCAATCTCGCAGCTGAATTTTAAATAATCTGCAATTTTCTGATTTGTCGGTGTGGTAGTCCTAAAAGAAGGGTATTGCAAAAATCAATGTGGCACAAAACAAAGGCATGGATTAGTTTTTCAGTGGTGGGTCTGTCAAAGAACTCACGGAGTTTTTCCTATCTTATATAAAGCATATGAGGCAGCACGACATTTTTGAGGAATAAAATTCTCAAAATGTCAAATGATTATCAAAGATCACTCCTAGGTTTCTACAAGATCTGTTTGCATGTATAGAGATTCCATCAAGTTCTAAAGTCTGAATTACTTCTGTATCTCGAAAACGTGAGGAAATGTGTAGAAACTCTGTTTTTCACTGTTGAGTTTAAGGCTATTTAGCTCAGACCACACTTTAATAGCTTGAATACATTGTACAATTTCAGTAGTTGGGTGTGTAATTGTTTTTTTTTTACAGACGTGTATCAATCAGATATGATTATTTACGTCTGGGACCGACCTTTAACGTCACCAGTCTCAAACCTGGGTCCGTTGAATCAGTTTATAACTTCCACTGGTAGCTGGATTACAGGCGCACGCCACAACGCCCAGAATCACTACTCTTTTTAAAGGTTACATACAGTTGAGTGTCGTCAGCATAAAACATCTTTTGTACATTGTACTTATCTATTACTGACTCTAGGGGAGATGTATATAGTGTAAATAAGATTGGGCCCAACACAGACCCTTGTGGAACGCCTTGAGTTAAAGAGTGGAGGGATGATTGCTCATTTCCAATAATGACACGATGGCTTCAACCTAAAAGGTACGATTAAAACCATTTAAAGCCTGGTCACGAATCTAAAAGCTATATTTCAAACGTTTCAGGAGAATGTCATGTGTAATGCTATCAAATGCTGATGAAAAATCTAGTAATATAAGAATAACCTCCTCACCCTTGCCTAATGACATCAAAATATCATTTGTAACCCTCAGAAGAGCTGTTTCAACGCCACAATATTGGCGATAACCCGACTGAAATTTGGCATAGAGATCACTTTCATTAAGATAATCTTGTAACTGGAAAGCTGCTACTTTTCCAAGATCTTAGCGAAGAATCTTAAATTAGCAATTGGACGATAATTTTTAAACTCTTCTCTGTTCAAATAATTTCGTTTTAGTTTGGGTAAAACGTTGGCACACTTAAATTTACCAGGGAAGCATCCATTTACAAACGATTTGTTTATAATAGTTGTCATGATGGGAACTAATTCATCTATCAATTTTTTAAGGAATGGTGTTGGAATGGGGTCAAGATCACATGTCGTTGTAGAAGACTGCGTAATTACCCTACGTACTCTTCATCGGATACTGTTTGGAAGTGCGAAAACGATGATCTACAGTTACAGAGCTCTTCAACAAGACAGATCTCACTGGCACAAGATGATGACGACTTTAGCTGATCTGTTATGTTGTCTACTTTCTCTTTGAAGTATGTAAGAAAGCATTCAGCCAATAAGTCACTGTCACCATTAGTGCTTGGAAGAATTGAAGAAGTATAGTAGGCTGCGTTAAATGTTCGATCTTCTTAAATAGTTCACGCGGGGTACAGTCTCTGAGCTGGTTTCAGTGATACATACTCTTTGCAGATTTTAGCTTGTTACTGTAGTGATGGACTGTTTTTCGAAAGCACTCACGATCAATCTCCAATCCATGTGGAAACGCTTTGCGTTCTAATGCACTAGTAGGTTTAGTGTTAGAGTTATTGTTAGGTATAGTGCTTTAATAGTCCAAGTCAGCATGTCGATCAAAAGAGCAAAAAAATGCAGTTCTATTTCAAAGGCCGGGTTAGATTATCATTTCATTGTCTATAATGAAAGAGCGCTTAACAAGCGTTTCAAAATAATAAAAGTAGTGAAAGTGAAAACGACTTCTGTTCAAACTTAGGATCTTTCTACATGAATAAAGACCGGGTTAGATGTTTTCGGTATCATTTCATTCACTGTAAAAAATTACTGTAGGAAGTACAGTAAAATTACTGCAACCGGCTGCACAGTAAAATACTGTATCATTTACAGTTAAATAATTTTTTTACAGTTATATACTGCTTTTTACAATTAAACTGTAGAATAAACAGTACAATACCGTGAAAAATACAGTAATTTACTGTGCTGCGGGTTGCCAGTAATTTACTGTAAATTCCTACAGCAATTTTTTACAGTGCTGTTGTCTATTACGAAAGAGCGATTAACAAGCGTTTCAAATAAAAGTAATGAAAGTGAAACGACTTCTGTTCAAACTTAGGATCTTTCTACAATAACAGATACAGCACACATAAGTAATTCATCCGCTCGTTAATGCGCATGCCGGTGAGGCGGAGCAAAGATGATTTAAAATTAATTGATTAGAAATATTCATATAAAATCGATTTACAGTCCACAGTATATTTTAAAAGCGTGGTGTTTGATAGACAAACTCTTTCCAATTTTACACCTTAGCTGAAGTTGGTTTGCCTTTTATTATTTTTAAAGTATTTATTTTGTCACTGGTGCACTTCCAATCTTTCTACATGTTCTATATGTGGGAATGGGCGGAAATTTCAGCTAGCCTTGTTTCAGCCTATATTTTTTTTTATGGCCGGTACAGTGCCCAAATGAGGTACTTTATTTAGGAGGTTTTATATTTTGTCCTGTGATTTTAAACGATTTCTACTAAGGGGTTTTCAAAATATATTTTTTAGACAACCTTCATTATAACACATAAGTAAATGGGGCCGTGAATTACTTATGTGAGCCCTATGTGCAGTGCTGCTTGATTAGGGATTCATACTCTCCGGCAAGAGAGGGAGCTGTATAATCAGAGCGCATTTCAACGCACTCTGGGTGTGAAGGACGCATGCCTGTAATTCGTCGCCCGTACCACGAACCGTCCTCTCTGCGCGTTTCGAGGCGAAACGCGGTTTTGCAGAAAACGCGTTTAAAGGAAAGGACTTTTTGAAACGGAATTTTCTGCATCTTAAAGTAGATGATATTGAAAATAAATGTGAATGCTTGATAGCATAGGTTTAAAGTTTTAGAGTATTATTCAGACGGGGTATTTTTAGCTACAATCGGTTGTAAACAAAGAGGACGGTTCGTGGAAAAGATGAAATGCGCGATCGCGCTTCGCTATTTCACCACGAACCGTCCGCTCTCCATGCGCGCAACCTGACCGCGGAAGAAACTCTTTTGGGAAATCGTGATTACAGACATGGATGTTCAAATTCGAGTTTTCAAACAGTTTCTGGGGATGATGAATATAACCAATGTGATTAGAGTATTCCATGACATATTTATTCTCACTCAGCATCAATTCTTCCATATCCATGGAATACTTTTGTCTCAATACTGACTTACAACCAGAGAGGACGGTTTGTGGAAAAAATGAAATGCGCAAACACGCGGAGATAATTCACCACGAACCGTCCGCTCCATAGAGTTACATATACATGTACGTATGTAATTAGCATGGTCCGCTCTCATTTGCACCCCATCAGGACGTGTACAAATTCAAAGGAAGCTAGCTGAAGGTATCTGTCTGATCAAAATAAGGGTAGTTTTAAAGCTGTTTAAATACCAATATTTTATGGGTTTTAAAAAACTAAATGAATGTAACAAATATGAATCTATTTTTTTTTTTTAATTTGAAAGAGCAGTATGAATTTTGACCATAGACGATCCGCCATTTTCTCGATTGTGCCCACCCCCCCCCCCTTTTAGAGTGAAGACCTTTTTTTTTTTTTTTTTTTCCTGCTTGTCAGGGAATTATGGAGGGAAACTGGGCCCCATAACCCCTTATGAGCGTTTTTTGAAGGCTTGGCGAAAAAAAAAAAATTGTGTCCCTACCCTCCTACCCCCCTCTCCCCACCTTCCCCCCCCCCCCACGTAGTGTTCGGGCTGCGATCAGCATCAATTCTTCCATATCCTCCTACCCCCTCTCCCCCACCCTTCCCCCCCCCCCCCACGTAGTGTTCGGGCTGCGATCAGCATCAATTCTTCCATATCCATGAGATACTTTTGTCTCAATACTGACTTACAACCAGAGAGGACGGTTTGTGGAAAAAAATGAAATGCGCAAACACGCGGAGATAATTCACCACGAACCGTCCGCTCCATAGAGTTACATATACATGTACGTATGTAATTAGCATGGTCCGCTTCATTTGCACCCCATCAGGACGTGTACAAATTCAAAGGAAGCTAGCTGAAGGTATCTGTCTGATCAAAATAAGGGTAGTTTTAAAAGCTGTTTAAATACCAATATTTTATGGGTTTTAAAAAACTAAATGAATGTAACAAATATGAATCTATTTTTTTTTTTTAATTTGAAAGAGCAGTATGAATTTTGACCATAGACGATCCGCCATTTTCTCGATTGTGCCCCCCCCCCCCCTTTTTTTTAGAGTGAAGACCTTCTTTTTTTCTCTTTTTTTCGGCTTGTCAGGGAATTATGGAGGGAAACTGGGCCCCATAACCCTTACTGAGCGTTTTTTGAAGGCTTGGCGAAAAAAAAAA